>OW285243.1:113961024-114389138 GCA_935421215.2 Melolontha melolontha
GGGTAGGTGAGGCAATCCTCGTCGCCCGAAACTTGAGTTCCTCTCTTTTCTATTGCCTCGATATACAGAGCGTAGCAAGTTGATAGACTTCTATCCGCTTTTAAAAAAAGTTTTCAGAAAAGCGCCATTGAGTGTAGCTCTTTACAGGGAAAAACTTCCATCTTTGTCACTGCCTCCCTCTCCAGTAACAATTAGATGCGAAACATGGCTACTAGTTTTTATGCAGAGAATTTCGATAGTTTACAAAATTTCGTTACATATTTAAATGACGATGCTCGAAGTATTTCTAAGTGCAACGAACTAATACAAATTCCAAATTAAAAAAATCAGATTTACTTTCTTGAGGAACAATTTGAAAATTTGCCAAAACTAATCATTTATTTGAAAATCAAAATCTCAAATTAAATGATGGATTAAAAACTCTTTAAAAATACAAATTTTCAATTGTACGTCCGTGGGCGATGAGTCATCAACCTCTCGTGTCCAGTCCCTAGTAATATGTTTTCTACTACTGATGATGACAACTTAGTTATCGAAATAAGTATCTAGGTTTAAAGCTATACAATTAATTTGTAATTCAGCTAAGTAAACTAGAAATGTATACATTTACAGCAACTAAAGTTACGAGTTATTACGAAGCATAATATAATAAATTAATCTATAGAAACATAAAATTAAATAATACGGAAGTTTTCTATTGATTATAGCACGTGTTTAATTTCGCCTCCGAGATGTGGAAACATTGCGGATACCGCAATCACGAATTAATAGCCTTCGGTGACAGAACACGACAGCTACTATCACTAAGACAAGCCCGAGTTCAGATTAATGTGTCTGTCAGCCCTCAGATATCTCATCCATAACTCTCACACGAATATCGTCGATGGCCTTCGTCCTACGCTAACTTTGAACCTAACTGGGTGTACAACTTCACCGAATCTCGTTCATAGTAACTGTATTGGCAACTGCAAACTTTTGTTACGATGTGTCTTTTATGTGTTTCTATTGTATTTATCACTTGTTTTATTAAAATGTTTGGTATTAAATTTGAAATTTATGGTTGTTTGTTCTAAATATGCTAATTAAGTTAGTAACTAAAAGAAAGTAGTTTAAAACCTATTTTAACCTATTTTAGAATAGAACAGATCTTATAAGATAATACTTAATCAGCAAACGGTTGATACACAAAGTTCCAGAACTATTTTAAATAAAATACTATTTAGCAAAATAATTTGAAACTTACTCGAGTAGGTAAAACCTACAAAACAAAAACTTTTTTTATTAATATAAAAATATTATTAAAAATCGGGGAGCACAATGTAAATTTATATTTGTGTGAAATAGCTACTTATGTAATCAGTTTTGAAAGTGAGATTCATTAAAATTTGTTTTATTTTATCCTGATAATAGTTATAATGGAATTTCATCAAGTAAAGGCTGAAACAATCCTATACATTATTATTCTTTTCATTACGAATTTTGATTGTGTTATTGAGTTATAATTACTTTATTACTAAGTAAATTAATACTGGTAGCTTTAACTTTGTGGTAATTCATTTTGAAAATAATAAAATAAAATAAAACAATAACTTTGTTATACCACTTTATTCACATGTAATAGTGACCGCGGTTTCGACTTATAATGTCATTATCAAACTGCAAAAGTTACAGGTCTACATAGATCTTATAAATGACACAAAAATATATGGGGGTGGTTTATGATGTTATTTAAAATTACTACTATATACTTAACTATTATATACAACGTTGGAAAAGAGGTGTATATATAAGATCCAACTGGTCGTTAAGAACAATATCTATTGTGTAGTTTCCGCTTTTAAAAATTTCAAGTGACTCTAAGAGATTTAATTTACGACCTTTCTCGGCCAAACGCAATATTTTATGATGACCAAATATACGGGTAAAAGAACACATGAGGTCATATAAACTAAAGAAGCAGTGGCGGCTCTTGATGACGTACGATGTGCGCTGCTGCACGGATGAGACTACTTCGAACTATTTCGGAAGATTTCGGTACGGTTACTTGCTTCTCTGTATATATGAAAGCTTAAACGAAGCAGCCTCATCCGTGCAGCAGCGCACATCGTACGTCATCAAGAGCCGCCACTGTAAAGAAGACAGATTCACAGATTCAACATTCGCAAACCATCTTATTACAGAAAGGCAGACATTTGGTCATCATAAAATATTGCATTTGGCCGAGAAAGGTCGTAAATTAAATCTTTTAGAGTCACTTGAAATTTTTAAAAGCGGAAACAACACAATAGATATTGTTCTCAACGACCAGTTGGATCTTATATATACACCTCTTTTCCAATGTTGTATATAATAGTTAAGTATATAGTAGTAATTTTAAATAACATCATAAACCACCCCCATATATTTTTGTGTCATTTATAAGATCTATGTAGGCCTGTAACTTTTGCAGTTTGATAATGACATTGTATGTCGAAACCGCGGTCACTATTACATGTGAATAAAGTGGTATAACAAAGTTATTGTTTTATTTTATTTTATTATTACTAAGTGTTCGTCATATTGAAATATATATATATATATATATATATATATATATATATATATAGTAAACCTAATCAGTAGGCGATTAAAGGTCTGTATATTACTTCAAAATATATGTATTTAAAAAACTCTACATGTTTCGGCTGTATACGCCTTTATAAAGGCGTATACAGCCGAAACATGTAGAGTTTTTTAAATACATATATTTTGAAGTAATATACAGACCTTTAATCGCCTACTGATTAGGTTTACCATATCATACCAAGGTCACGAAGTTATTATATATATATATATGAAATCGTAGTTTTTCGGGTTCTCCACGTATAAGATATGTCCTGAAAAGGACTCATTTTCTCGACGCGCACTCGGTATCTTCTGGAGTTGGTCTTGCGCCGATCGAATGCCGTTGTTGTGAGGTGCCTCTGCTTATATACCGCTGCGTCGGAGGGAGATGTGGCCTTGTCGTTGTCGCGAGCGAACGGCTTCGTGTGATTGGTCCGGATCTTATTGTGTTGTGTGGACGGTACGGTTGTCATAGTGGTGTGTCGTGTTTGCGTTCAGTGTTGATAAGTAGGTGAGCTAGAAGGGGTTTCTATACATGTGGTAGGCGCTGGCCGTTGTCGCATTTATTAAGACTCTTTGGTCTTTTTTCTATTTCTATCGCTTCTCTAATAATTGTTACGGATAAGTTCTCTTCGCTAGAATCTTAGTATTATTGAAGTCGATTAGTAATACCTGTTAGCAGCCGATGTTGTGCCAGGGATGATGTATTTCTTTCTTGACGACTGCATTTTTGTGTTCCTCTCTCTTTACGTTTGTTACCCTGTTTGTCTAGCCCGCATAGGATTGTTCACAGTCCAAACATGGTATGCCATATTAAAATATATATATATATATATATATATATATATATATATATATATATATATATAAGGTAAACTTAATAAGTCGGCGATTAAAGGTGTGGTTTACTTCAAAGTGTATATATTTAAAAGAACCCTACATGTTTCGGCAGTACGCCTTTGTCAAGAGAATACAAAATATAAATGACAGAATATAATATATATTGATTTATATTCTGTCATTTATATTTTGTATTCTCTTGACAAAGGCGTACTGCCGAAACATGTAGGGTTCTTTTAAATATATATACTTTGAAGTAAACCAGACCTTTAATTGCCGACTTATTAAGTTTACCTTATCATACCAAGGTCACGAAGATATTATATTTATATATATATATATATATATATATATATATATATATATTTGCAAAAGTATTTTTAATAATATAAAATATTATTAAAAATGGGGTGTGAAGAACACAATACAAGTTATATATAACTTGTATTGTGTTCTTCACACCCCATTTTTAATAATATTTTATATTATTAAAAATACTTTTGTATTATACAAATTGGTGTGGTTTTTACCCACTCATGTATGTTTCAAATTATTTTGTTATATATATTTGTCCTGTTATTGGAATATGTAATTCTGTTGAACAGTAAATAAATAAAGGGCAAAAATTTAATCAGGGCACGATATTCGTTTTTTCCCATTTTTACAAAAACGCTGACATCAACTGACAAACGACTGTCAAACAACAACCGAGTCCAAAATTGTTGAAATTTGCATAGGTATCTTTCAAAGCATATACGATTGTAGTACCAGAATGGTTTTGACGAGGAACACAATCTTCATGTTGAGGCCCAAAATATTTCAAACTACCCTCGTATGTACTATATTGTTTTTCAATTAACAGGTTCATCATTGAGATATAGTGATATTTATAGCTGCTATTAATAACAGAATAAGATGCATATCTTGTGTTCGTTCTACCTGCATCGTCGGTCTCTGTTTATTAAGTAAACTTCAATTCCAGTAATCTTTTCAGTAGTAGATTACGCATTCCGTGTTTTGTTGCTAGTCACTGATATTACTACAGGATTAAAATAATATCTTACGACGTACGACAATTAGTTCTACAATTGATTTTTATTTTTCCAAATTTTGCTTGAATACAATGTTCGGTTTTCTCAAAATTGCAGTAAATAGATAGTACACTTTATTTATATTTTGTTTTCTTAATACCGAAATAGATAGAAATAATCAAAATGGATGAAAATAATTTTATTAAATGAATCGGGTAATAGCAAACTGTTAAATCTAGGATATCAATCCTACCTTGTCTCCGCATTATCCTTTGCGGTATTCTGCGACTTTACTACGCTCTATAATATTAATTAATACCTGCATTAGTACCTATATTCCAGCGTAGTTATTTCGATGAAGCCGTAATGCGGTTCAGGGAAGGTTTCCAATTTCAGGGAATTGTTCTCTATTAAGCAATATCCTAGTATAACAGTACTTCTATATATGATCACGTCTTTTAACTTACTAATGAACACATGAAAATGTTAATTTATATATATGTATATATATATACATAAAAAATTAATTTAAATTCGGGTAAGCGGTCTGTCAATTAAAAAACTCCTTTATTAAATAACCCTATATTTCGCAACAGAATTTGTTGCTTCTTCTGGGGAAACTACAAGATTAATGAGAAAAATAACAAAAAATAAATAAGAGTATAAAACAGTAGTAAAAATACTTACAAAATGTAGAGTTGAAAAATAATAAAATTGACGTACAAAAAATAAAAATGATTAGATTTAAAAAATACAGTAACTATAGAAACAAGCCTTAAGAACTTTTAAAAAACATGTATACAGACTGTCCCGTAAAAAACGCCAACATTCATAATTCCGTTATTTATTGTCCGGTTTTATTTAAACAAAAAGTAAATTTAATAGCATCAAAAACACTATAAGATAGCAGTGTTTTATTTGTTTTCAATTGTTTTCATTAATGTCAAACGACAGTCAAGTTTTTTATTTTAAATGGCAACATATATATTTTTGGCTATATTCGGATTGGATTTTTTTTTCTGAATTCAATGTATAACATGTTTATTTTTGATAAACGTTTATTGCAAAAAAAAACTTTATAAATTTCATCTTTGTCTTCCATTATTTATAAATATTCGAATGTGTCATGAAACATTGGAAATGTAAGTATTATAAATAGAGCTGGGGATGTTTGCGGTGTGCCAGCATAGTATTCAGTTAAACGCACGAATATAATGACCTTGTTTCGATCGGTGATGCATGCGTGATTTTATTGCTTTACATGCATTCGCTATTTATATCACTTAGGTATGTCAGTTATGTGTACTGTATATAAATAACACACTTACCTTATTTACGATTATTATAGCATAGCGCCAAGTGGATAAGACTTGCAGTAAGTTTGTAGCATTAGATACGTTTCCATATTTGTAGCGGTGAGCGATGTACGCCGTGATGAATAATTTTTTTTATATTTTGAGAAAGACCGCTCGACATCTACGGATATAACACACGCACAATTAAAATAATCTTTATAGATAGAAACCGAATCTACACTTGCACCATTATTAATTTGTTTTAATCTGGTATAATCAAAATCATTGTTTATCACACTCTCGAACTTTTCTATTACATTAACATTTTTGTTGTCATTTACTGCGCATAGCTGGGCGTGTACATCGTCCAGTATTTGCAGTGACTCCGCTAACGATAATGCAGTATTTTGAAATTTCTCGATTGCGTTAAACAATCCTATATGATTGTTATAAATAGTTTGTAAATCTGCATCAAGGGAAGGGTTTTGAAAGAGTCTCTGGCTTTCCTTAATGGCTACAGCTTCGGCAGGATTGAATTGTAGAACCACAGATTTTATTTGTTGGAAATACTTGGCATAATAAAATGCCGCCTTTAACCAACTTCCCGAACGTGTAAGGATTGGCTCTGGTGGTTCAGGAATACCAGGGCACCGACTGTGAAACTCTCGAATTCGTTTGGGAGATTTTAGAAACACTTTTTTTGTGGTTGCTATTAATGCATTCACCTCTGGATAACATTGCCGAATAGTTTGTGCCACAAGGTGTAAAGCATGAACTTTACATGTCACATGCAAAAGTCTCTCACAATCTGCTTTAAGAGAACGGCCTACAGAACGCATTGTCGCAGCACCATCGCTCATAAACATCCGGAGTTGATTAGTTGAAACTTGAAATTTTTGTAGCGTATCGAGCACTACCTTCGTAATTACTTCGCTAGTGCACTTTTCCAATCTTTTGCTGGCTAATAAAATGGGAAATGTTGATTTGACAGGATCTAGTACACGCACTATAATATTCACAATAGAATGTTTTTTTCGATCTGTCGTTTCGTCGACACATACCCATAACTGTTTATCATTTACTACTGCTTTCATTCTGTTTTCAATGTCCTCACGCACAATTGGTAAATAGGTGAGTAAGGTTCTCCGTGACGGTAGCTTTATGTTGGAATTGTATTTATTCCAAAAGTCGTGAAAGGCTTTTTTATCTAGCAGGTGAACTGGCACATCGCAGACGAGTAGCATTGTCAATAAATCGAAAATGAATTGCGTTTTAGACAGCACATTATTTTTTTTGTCTTTGTGATGTACACTTTCAACATGTCTTTTACAGTCGTATTTGTCCCAGCAAAGTAACTGTTTATCGCATAATTTACAAACCACTTTTGCTCCATTATAATACAAATCGGGAAAGTCTCGGATAAATTTCTTCACGTCGTTATACAATGGGCGCTTTCTTGGCTTGGGCACGTCCGTCATACTTATTAAATAGAGCTCAAGACAACACACGATCACGTTGCCAGTTCACGACTAACTAAAGTGTTTCGCTGCATCGTGTTTATACGCTGGTGGGGATGCACTACATACGGTCCTGCCGTACCGCAAACATCCTCAGCTCTAATTATAAATATTATTATAAGAAACAAAACACTTTACAATAAATGTTGAAATTGCCCGCCACCTTGTTTAACACATATCGCATATCTCCTAATAATAAAAAATAAAAAAAAAACTTTATAAATTTCATCTTTCATTATAGTAGACTTGGCCCAGTCCACTAGCATTATGTCAATGTGGCTTAAGTGTCAGTTTGACTTTATTAAGTTTTCTGTATTATCCTGTTTGAATGTTAAAAATGGTATGAGACGATATTATAATAAATAAATAAATAAAGATTTTTTGGTTTTTGCTAGTTATTAATAAAAATTATATTAAATTGTGTTAATCTTTTGTTCCTCTTTGAAGTTATAATCCATTATTACCTTTGAATAGTTCCACGTTTCTACTAAATTTGGTCAAAAAATTCGGTGTTACAATTTCTATATCATGTAAGCGAACAATCTATCACATTAAAGTGTCGCAATAATATTTACGTTATCATTGTTCTTATTAATTTATCCCGCAAGTTCGTTCGTAAAATATTATTATCATCAGAATAATCAGATTGTCTAATTTGTGTAGTTCACTTTAGCCAGTCGCAAACTTGTAACATCGTGTACGTATATCACGAATAACTTCGATTTACTGCTGCAGATATAAAGTTGCACGTTGTTCAGACTGGTCGTTCTCTTTCCCTTACTTCCGTTAGACACTAATCCATTTATAAAATATTTACAAAGTAGCAAACACTAGCGCACTTACCGTACAGGCGCAGAGTCCCTTCGGCTCTCCCCAGGGAGTTGGTGGATATACAGTTGTAGGTTCCTATGTCCTCCGCTGAGAATGCTTTAATCACGAGCCACATGAACACTTTGTATCCACTTTTCTCCTCTCTGATGTGATATTTAGTACTGTAACAAGATATTTGACATAATTAAGTAATTCGAAAGTACGTTTGCTAATGCAAGGTTGTTAAGAAATGTATAAACTAAAGTTAGATTATCTTTATACAAATTAATTTATTTTGGGTTATTATTTGTCAGTATTGACATAGAGTCAATCTTTTATTTAACGAAGTCGCTACATTCTGTGTAGAAGTTCGTTACAATGAAAATTTATTTAAATGGAAGAAAGTGTTTTTGCACTAGTCAATATTGTGATGTGAGTCATGCGACGACCTAATCGATGACGTCACTGTCTGTTCTCGCCAAGACGGGCGAATTTTCCTGACATAGAAAAGCCGAGAAAAACCGATGGACTATACAGGCTGATTCGGCCCTCACCATAGGAATCTCTCTTATTATTGGAGATAGAGTATAGGTTTAAATTTAGCAAAGTTGTTAAATTTTGTGTTTGTTATAAATCCGTAAAGAAAATAGACCTGTGTTATTTAAAAAAAAAACGCGAAAACCCCATTTTCTTCTTTTACCTGTAGCACCGACATTTGGCCTTGTAGAGAAAAAATAAAAACACATCCTTTTGGCCATTTCTAAACCTCTATCTAGTGGTGTACTCTAAATTTTTATACGACGTTTCGTTTCTTTCTGGCCATCATCAACTATCTAATTTCTTATAGGCGCCATATTGGATTTAGACATCTTCAGAAAGAGTTTTTTTTCTGATTTGAACCATGTACCACATGCTGACTATAGTTTTTGACATTAGGTTTTATTTGAAAGAATAAATTATAAGATTAAATAAGGTAGCCTTTGGAATTTCAATCTGTCAAACATTTCATTTATTGTTCGTTAATAATACAAAAATGTCATACACTAACGAAGAGAAACGAGATATGATAAGTATTTTTTATTCTTCGAAAGGAAATTCAACAGTAGCGAGTACAAGATAACAAAAACATTAATAAAAATACATAGAAAAGTAAACAATAAACAATTACAGTAAATGTTCAATTTCTGGCCATCTTCGGTAATGCACAATTGGGCACGCCTTCTGGCATTTTGTACTGCCCTTTGTATAGTTCTTCTAGGAACTGCATCGAAGGCATTCTGAAGTCTGTCTCGTAATTCTTCAATGTTTTGTGGCGCATCTACTTTATAATTATTATTTTGAACATGTCCCCATAAAAGAATCTAGCGGACTTAAATCAGGTGATCTCGCAGGCCATTCAACAACTCCCCTATTTCCAATCCAACGGTTTGCAAACTCTTGATTTAAGAAATTTCTAACAACAGCTGCATTGTGTGCTGGTGCGCCATCTTGTTGCCACCATAAATATTGTAATTGATTTAATGAGATATTGTCGTCAAGATAGTCAGATACGTATGTACGTAAAATGTTTAAATATCTTTCTCCATTTAAGTGTTTTTCATACATAACTGGTCCTAAGAGACGATTTGCCAAAATACCCATCCAAACGTTTATTCCAAAACGATGTTGTGGTCTTCTAGCCCTGTTTTGTCGGGGATTTTGTACTGCCCAATAGTGCTCCGTATTTCTGTTGAACATTCCAGAATTTTTAAATTTTGTTTCATCTGACCAGATGATTTTGCTTAAAAAATTTTCGTCATTTTCTATCCTTCCCATTAACCAATTACAATATTCTAGCCTTCTCAAATTATCTCCAGGCGGTAAAGAGTGACTAACATGGATCCTGTATGGTTTAAACCTACTTTTATGTAAAGTTCTCCAAACTCTGGACTGGCACAAATTTAATTCTGACGCTACTTCGCGTGTAGAAATTGATGGATTATTATTTATCTATAAAAATACAAGATTAACATGAAATTTGAAAACATGCTTTTAATTTACCATTTGTAAAATATCTTGTCGATTTTCATTTAAATTCCTGTTGTCTTGACCATTACGCGGCTTAGTAAACGATCCATTCTCGACCAAATTTCTGTCGAGATCTAGAAAAATGGTACGATGAGGCTGTTGTCGTTCTGGATATAATTGTAGATATCTTGTACTCGCTACTGTTGAATTTCGGTTCGAAGAATAAAAAATACTTATCATATCTCGTTTCTCTTCGTTAGTGTATGACATTTTTGTATTATTAATGAACAATAAATGAAATGTTTGACAGATTGAAATTCCATGGCTACCTTATTGAATCTTATAATTTATTCTTTCAAATAAAACCTAATGTCAAAAACTTCAGTCAGCATGTGGTACATGGTTGAAATCAGAAAAAAAAACTCTTTCTGAGGATGTCTAAATCCAATATGGCGTCTATAAGAAATTCGATAGTTGATGATGGCCAGAAAGAAACTAAACGTCGTATAAAAATTTACAGTACACCACTAGATAGAGGTTTAGAAATGACCACAAGGATGTGTTTTTATTTTTTCTCTACAAGGCCAAATGTCGGTGCCACAGGTAAAAGAAGAAAATGGGGTTTTCGCGTTTTTTTTTTTAAATAACGAAGGTCATTTGTCACAGGTCTATTTTCTTTACGGATTTATAACAAACACAAAGTTTAACAACTTTGCCAAATTTAAACCTATACTCTATCTCCAATAATAAGCGAGATCCCCATGGTGAGGGCCGAAAATAAATCAGCCTGTATATAGGGCTTAAGGAGGAGAGGGTACCAGTCAACGAGTAATCGCCATCAAGTGATATTGTAGTTATAAATGTGAATATAAATAAAAGCAATAAATATTGTTATAGTTAAGTGTTATTTAGGGTATTATTTTTGTATTAATATAGTTATTATTATTATTATTATACCGTGTATTTTATTAAATGAGCCAAAGAGAAAAATTATCACATTGGTGTCAGGTGTGCGGTCTAATAAATTACGGATAAAGTAGATAATTAAGAGTTAATTAGATATTCGTTTAACATAAAGTGCGGAAAGACGTTTATTTCAAATTTCGCGATTGCGAAAAAAGTAAAACTCTCTGAGTTAAAAGTAGCTTACTTAAAACGAGAACTGGAGGAGAGGGATGAGGATATATTCGACAAGAAGTCAACGTTCCAACGACTTCCAGACGTGTTGACCAAAGAAAGTGAGGATACAGAGAATTAAGGTAGCAGGGACCGGTAATTGGGAAGAATCTCCAAATAATAAACAACCAAGAATCCATCTTTAATTTGGTCACGAGATAACTGTCAAGCCTCAAGCCAACCTATTGTGTCTTATGGGAGACTCTGGTCAATTTACGTGAACAAATCGTACAACAAGATATGTTGAAATTAGCAGTGCCAATATTGGATTGTGGTTTTGACCGTATGGATTGGAGAATTTTAAGAAGCAGGTGTTATTCCAACATATTGGTATGGAAATTCTGGTCTGCAATTATCAGCTTAAATATTTCCTTCCATCCAGACAAGATAAAACCGTGGACTGCTATTTCCATATGATTAAATGCTGTCGAATAACTGTCACATTTAAATTTATTCTGACCAAGTTTAGTCAAAAAGCCAGAGAGTTTTCCTGTTTTTACAAAGGTTTATTTAACCAAAATGTGTGAAATTTAGTTAGAACATAGAAACGTGATAAAATTCCTGAATAAAGAAGGAAATGGACCCAAAAATAAATAAAAAGAGAATGACTAGGGTATATAGGGAAGACGTGCTGTAAAATTTTGGTCTAGTTAATTTTAATAGGATAGGGAATCAAAATTCATCAAATGCATTCATAAAAACGTATTTACAGATGTGCAATACATCCGCACCAGACGAAATAAATGTAAAATAATCGAAAATAATACATAGATATTTTTTATTACTTTAAGTCTAATAGAATAGTTAATAGTTTATTCATTATATTTTGTTTCCTTCCAAATAAAAATGAATTCAACTGTAATGTATTATCTTCTTATATTACACAGTTTAACGCAGCGCAATGGACCATTAAAATAGTGTTCGGTTTTCGAATTGCATGTATAAAGCGAAATATAACATCTTCTTCTTCTTCTTCTTCTCTGTTTGGGGTGGACGCCACCACGTCCAGGCACTTGTGCACACTGCTCTTTGTACTATTCCCAATAGATCTCTCAATTCCACTCTGTTAGTCTTGTGTCCTCGATAAGAACCACTATCCTCCTCAGGGGAAGTTTGAGTACACTCGAAGGATTCAATAGATCTCTCCCGAAATATTTCTGTCTGAGTTCCTTCAGTTCCTCACACGTGCATATTACATGAAGGCTAGTTTCCTCCTGTTTTTCACATCTCCTACACCAGGGCTCGCTAACCAAGCCCATGGTGTACAAATGCTTCCTTAAAGGACAATGTCCCGTTATTAACCCGGTAATTATTTTAATTTCTTTTTTTCTACTACGAATTAGGTTGGCTGAAAACTTCCCGTCCAGCCCCCTTAGTAGTGTTTTGGTATGGAGTTGACCTTCCGTTAACCTCCATTTATTTTTATATTCTTTTTCTAGCCATAACCAGATCTCCCTTTTAGCAGAATCCTTAGTGATTCCACATACAGGTTCTGGTCCTGTGAAGTTCCTATTAGTACCTTCTTTGGCCAGTTTATCGGCTATCTCATTGCCTTTAATTCCCTCATGCCCTGGCACCCATATCAGCGACACTGTATTGTCTTGTGCCAGGTTATTGAGGACCTGCTTACAATATTTCACCAGCTTAGACCTGGTAGATGGGTTCATAATGGCTTTAATAGCCGCCTGACTATCAGTCATTATGTTAATTTTTTTGCTTGCGCAGCCGGCTGCCCGAATTTTATCGGTGCAAGCTGCGACTGCTAACAATTCGGCCTGGAAAACAATAGCATGTTTCCCCAGACATATCGATATCTTCCTTCCAGGGCACATTCCGAATATAACATACTGTATATTATAATTATGGAAGCAAAAAGTACTAGTTTGTATCGTTTGTTTTTATCAAGAATGACTTACAAATCTGTCGACTGAGTGTAGATACATTTTTATCGGTTTTTAGACCTACACTATCAATACCAATTTGTACACCAGTCAAAGTCAATTGGGCGATTTAGGTCACCAGATTTTCACTTCTTCGTTAGAGTTTTTAGTTGTTTGTGTCGGTATTTTCAGAAAATTTTCTCAAGGTTTTAGTATTGAGGTTTGAACTTGATAGCCATGTACCAATTAATTTAACAGTTGAGGGTAGTTGAAAGGATATTTATATTTAGCATTCGTAGCTGATTTGTTAGATAATAGAAACTTTAAAATTTTTTATTTAAAAAAATTGAAACAATTATTACTTAAAAGGAAATTACTTTGTTATATACGCATTCGGTTCGTCCAATAAACAGTGGATACATGTTAATACAGCTTCAGCAGTTGAGGTGTATCCCACTTGTTATTGAATCAGTGATAGTTGTTTTGGCGTTCGTCAATGAGCAGCGCTGAATGTTCTTCTGCGCTCTGTCTTAATAACTTCTGTATTATGGCAAGGGTGTTGTTTGTGTCAGTGGTGGCGCACTGATGATTCTGTAGTAAGATGAAACGCGTGTCTACGTATCTAGACAGATACTTTCATAAATATATAAACTTGTATTGTGTTCTCCAGACCCGATTTTTAAGAATATTTTATATTATTAAAAATGTTTTGCTTTATAACTTTTGCAAACACATTGTATAGTGTAAAGCCTAAAGCACTTAACATTTCAAACGAATATTGCTATTATATTAATAGTTAAAATAGTTATTACCTTTAATGTACAAATTCTAGTACAATATGAAGCCTTTGAGTATTAATTCGGTGGCGTAACTTTGTGGATTATCCGTTAGTTATTTTCGGTTAAGCGTTTAGAATAATATTTAATATAACAATTTTGAAGTTCCATATACCTTTGTACATAGAACATGCATAGTTAAAGTTCGATTATCTTTTATTGTATATTTGAAACTTTGTTACTTGATGTAACGTAGATATAGAAATTAGAGAAAATCTGGTTTCGATTCGACCACGGGCATAATACTGCTTCCATCGTAGAAATTTGTTTTCATAATGGGAAAGAGAAACAGAATAATATTTAATTAAGATTGTGTAATGCTCTCACAGTTCGAGTTTCTGGCTGCTATGTGCTCAACGTAGACCATTGCTGAAACTACGAACGCTGAAGAGCAGTCAATTAATAATTTAGTCCTTGACTCGTCTGCTAGCCCCATTTTATTCACTTTGAGAGTCGTTCTGCTTCTGTCTTCCACAACACTCTGGATTCCCTGGGTTTTATTTTAAACAATATAACGCGGATCGTAAATCATCCACTGGAAATTATATGTTTTTTTTTTCTGAATCGTTTCCTTAATTGAGTTTGTTTTCAGTGATTAATTGAAAATTTTTCCGAGCTTGTTGATGAAAAAGTTTGGAGGAAATCAGTTCCTTTTTTATTTTCCGCTGCCAAAAGGACGTACAAAATTATCGAAATACTTTATTGTAATGCTGTAATAAATTTACTATTTCTGGGTAATTATCTGATCTAATATCACTGGTTAACATAGTTTGAATTTGTTATACATCAATATGTGTAATTCATGACATTGCACTATAGGTCAAATAGCCACTTTTTCTGTGCTAAATTAATAACTTCTTCAAAACCATGGTATTCGAACTAAAACCTGTAGGAATTTACTATGTAAGAATAAATCTATTAAAAAATGCAACTTAACCCACTAGCGACCAAAAATTAACCCTTTTGCAACCATTAATGCAAGCATTATACGTAGTATTTATTTATTTATTTTAATTAAACTACAATATTCAGTAATTGCTTAAATCTAATTCGTTTTGGAAATTTAAATCAAATAGGTCCTCTTCAATTTCATTAATTTCATTGTCTTGGTTGCTAAGATGAATTTCTTCTATGGTTTCGCTGCAACATAACAGCTCAATTGCTTCAGGTGGAAGAGTAGAACGTTTACGCTTTTGCAAGCGCCTATTTAAAAATTTTGTGGAAATTAATGGATCTGAAGTATCGACAGCTCTATTAAATACGTCTAGCAGGTTATTGGTACGATTGTTTCTGCGGGCGTGATGCAATCTATCGGCTTTGTATATCTTATGTCGCGATTCAGCTGCTTCTTCTGCAAAATAACCCATTGGAAGTGCTTTATGTACTGTGGAAGTCATTGGCAACCAAGGATATAGATTCTGAAAACATTTTGCTGTTTCAAAGCAATATGTTTCAAATTTACATGAATTAATTGCAAACTGGCAGGATAAACAAATCAAAATGATTTTGAATCGATATATTAAATCTTTGTCGACATTAGTTATTTCAGAAAAAATAACATGCTCAGTAAAAGCTCGACGAGCAGTGTTTCCGTCATTTGTGGAACCGGAGCCACCTACTCTGGGCATGTCGACACGAAGTCCGAGCTTTTTCCAAAAAGCGTTTTGTATGTCTGTTTTTCTTTTTAAAATAATTAACTTATCATCTCCTCGTACCTGCCACTTTTGTAATTCGCATTTATAGCCTAAATGTAATACAAATTCAAAAAATCTAATCCAGCAATGAAGGGGACTAAGTCCAAACTTTAAGTTTTCATCCTTTGCCCGGAATATTTCACTTTTGTAATTAAATGTGTTCATAAAGTCCTTCGGCGAAGCAGCACAAATGGGACAAGTCTGGTTTGATCTAGTTCCAGTTATAATGTTTAAAACTTTTCATCAATGAGTGTTAAAAATAATTTAAATGATACTTCAACAAATTTTCCATCACCAATTGATATTCTTTTTTAAAATCCAGGTCTTCCTTTAAAACAACTTCCTTTGTCTCCTTTATGTACTGCAATTTTATGGGCCGACAAAATCTTACAGACTGTGGTGTGCGGTTGTTCCAAATTGGCGTTCAGGATACGAGCAGTAACCTTAAAGGAATAACTGTAGTAGCTAAAAGAGAGGCATCACAGCTATTTGACGAACCTGCCTCATTAAAAGTTTGTTTATATTGCGACTGACCAGTGCTGCTATCAAATCCATAGCTTAATATTAATACCGATCCCAAAAAATTCGTCTTCTTCGCTTCCATTACAGTTGGAAAAACTTCTTTTTGGAGGTCAACAATTCTTTCAGCCGTATGCAGTAAAATAGATTGCAACGAAACTTTGGCAAGGGTCCCATTTGCTATTATACCCTGAGGTCGGCATTTCAACTTTGCAGCTGTAATTTTCCAATAATATGGATATATATCGCAATTAAGTAATTTGTTTTCGTGGCGTATTGCATTATATTGTTCTTTGGAAAAATTATATTCACGAAGAAAAGCTAAAGCCTCATCCGCAGATAGTGGAATTGGCTTTTGGAGATCTTGATAGCAAACCTTACGCATTTTTGATGGTCTTGTTGGGCTTTCAATACTTTCTTTTAGCACTGCAGCTAAATCAGCATCACCGTGCTTACGAGCTGATATTGCTGCTGCACGAACGAGAAGATTTGTATCAGCTTTCTCATTTGAAAGGTCTGCAGCTTCTTTTCTTTTCCCAAATTCTGATTTTGCGTTGAATGACACACGTGGACGACCAACAACTTTTTCGGTGCCATTCACGACAAAATTTAAATCTAAATTTAACCACGCATGATTTTGATCCTTAAACACATGCATCCCTCTGTGACATTTTTCCTACTTTTGAGCCAACTTTACGCAAGAAAAATGTAATGTTTGCTTTATATGTTTCTCCATTTTAGCCGAAATCGTATTAGCTTCAATTCTTTCAACTACATGCTTGAAAAGAGAATCAAACTTTTCTTTTTTTATGAATTTTTTTCGCCATATTTCTAACAGTTCAATTTTATTAAAATAAAGGTTACCTGAAAAAAAAGACATTACTCGTAAAACGCAAAAAATAGCAGCTTGAAATTAATTGCAAATAACTCATTAAATATTGCTTAATCTATGTTTTCAATTTCAAAGAGGTCAAATTGGGTCAAAATTTTGTATGGCTTACAGAAGATCAAACATTTAGAGAAATTGCACCATTTTAAGGTTATGTACTCTGATGGGTAATTTTCAAGTATACCGACGTAAACATAAAGCAGTATCAATGACACATTTATACTTACTTGTCTCTTTATTTTGCATTTTACAGAAATTAATTATCGTCAACACAATTCGAGAAACACACAGTTAAAGTTGACCAATAAATAAATACTGATCTCGCTAGCACATTTGTAAAAATATTACTTCGAATGACTTTGACATATATATAACGGTGCTTTATATTTAGCACAAACAAAAATTAGGTATATTTGTTTTGAATGGTTTCCAATTAGAAAACAATAACAACGAAAGTCAAACTGAACTTTGATTTTTTCACTTTTGCACAGAAAAAGCGGCCGTTTGGCCTAATGTGCATTGTCATGCTGATTCTGAATCTAATTTAAAATTTGCTCTATTTTATCAGGATTTTGAGATATTTTCTTCAACAGTCTTTTCAAAAAATGCATTAAATTTTCTAAAATTTCGAAGTTACTTTTATATAAGAAAGATACTACTGAAAATATTGTTCTGTTGAACATTGAATGGATATGTCTGAACATTTGCTTGTTTCCTACGTCAGAGCACTTAAATCACGCTCATTTTTGCTCTGAGACCAATCAAATTAAGAATTGGTGGATGTCTGGCTATGTGCTTCTTTTGATTTAATTAAGTCGGTTTGTGATAGTTGAACGCCTTTTTATTTCATAAAGTCGCGTGCGTGTATAAATAATCTAGTTTCTGTTATGTATTTGGAGAATTTCTTACCCATCAGCATAATCAGAATATTATATCTGTTACATTCGAAATTGTCTTTTCTTATTTATATTCTTACCGTCGAGCTCTGGTATATTATTTTTCATTTTGCGAGTTTAATTTCATTTAACGCATACTGTTTCGCACTCTAGGCTTATATTTCGTAACCCTATCGGCCTCCGCTACTGTTTCCGCTTTCATCCAGTGTGTAGAAGCATTCGTTCGAGGGCCGTTAACGAATCCAGTTGTGAGGTTAAGGGGAAGTTTAAAATTCACGAAAACTACGTCTTTAATTTTTTTTATCGCTCATGCGGATTCTTGCGTAGCACGTGAAGCATTCTATAGATTTGCCATTTAGCAGCTTAAAAGGGAAACCTTCCTTCTCTGGCAATAATTGATTGCGGTATTTCTTATACGAACCTGCGGAATAATTAATCCTTGCGATCCTTACAAAGACCAAATCCAGACACCTTAGTATTTGTTCTACGTTCAGTGGTAGATATGGATATTATTCTGTTTAATGTTAAAATTTTGGGAGTGTAAAGTAGACTTCATTTCAAGTAACAAAAACGCAAAACTTGTATATCCATTTTAATTTGTTTCAAAGTTAAAGATCTATGAATGTGATTGTCAGATCATGAAAAAAATGTAACCCTAAAGTCAATACAAACTGATTTTATTTAAAAAAAGTTATACGATTCAATAACAGGCCTGTGATTGTTAACGTCGCATAATAAAATGTTATCCTAAAATAAATAAACACGTGTCGTAGTGCATACAATAATTTCTTGGAGATCTACAAAAAAAAGTACTGGAAAATGATTTATGATAAAGAAGGTTCCTTGCTTATTTCGTAAGTGCTGAACCATGAATATCATATAATAAACAAATGTTCAGATGACTGTTAACGTTGCATTTTTTAATAAAGGATTACATTACGTTTCAATTCATACAACAGCTTATTAGTGAGTGGACACGTTTTCTTTATTCCAAATGCCTGACCGATTTTCTTCTCAAGAGTATGCGGATATGCATTTTATGTATGGCTACTGTAACGGCAGTGCACGCCAAGCAGTTATTGAATAACGACATCGGTTTCCAGATAGGCGCAATCCTCATTACAGAACGTTTCTGGAAGTACACAGACAATTTCGGGAATGCGAACTGCGTGATTATCTTTTCGACCGAGGAGTAAATTTGCCAGCAGACTTAGAGGAAGAAGCACGAGCTATTGTTACAAGGGATCCAACTCTCAGTGTACGTCGAATCGCTAGACAGCTAGGAGTTTAAAACATGAGGGCTTATATCCATATCACTATCGCAGAGGACACGGTTTGCTTGAGGCAGACCACTATGCTCGTCTAGTTTATTCTACCAGGATATTAAGACAGTCACGGCTTCATTTTAATTTCTGCAGAACAGTCTTCTGTACAGATGAATCTACGTTCATGAGAAGTGGTGTTACAAATGTGAGAAACCTGCACAGGTGGTCATCAGAAAATCCCGAAGCTATACGCCCTTCGAAATTTCAACAAGAATTTTCTATTAACGTTTGGGCGACTCTAATCGATGACTTGTTGATTGGTCCTGTCGTTCTTCCTGGGAGGTTAAATGCGGACAATTATCTTGAATTTATTATTGACGAGCTGCCAGGTCTTTTAGAGGATGTCCCACTGAATGTTCGACGAGACATGTGGTTTCACATGGATGGGGCATCACCACATTTCGGAATTGCTGTCCGAAATTGGGTTAACGTCAATTATCCAAGATGGATTGGTCTAGGTGGTCCTGTTGCATGGCCACTCAGATCACCCGATCTTAATCCCCTTGACTTTTATTTATGGGGGTACATGAAAAATTTAGTCTACGCGCAAGTTTCGAGTACAAGAGAAGAGTTGTTGGATCGTATTCACCTGGTTGCCAAGCAAATCCTACAAAACAAGTATGAAATTCGGATAAGTACTTCTTCTGTTGGCTTACGGGCACGAGCCTGCATTCATCAAGGAAGTGGACATTTCGAAAATATTATTAATTGAACTTTTTTAAATAAAATCCGTTTTTATTGACTTTGGGATTACATTTTTTTTCATGATCTGACAATCACAATTATAGATCTGTAACTTTGAAACAAATAAAAATGGATATACAAGTTTTGCGTTTTTGTTACTTGAAATGGAGTCTACTTTACACTCCTAAAATTTTGAACATAACGATACGGGTATTGCGAGTTTTTTTTTTAATAAAAATTTATTTTTCTTCTTTGATGTATCTTTTTAGTGGCAGTTTTTTACTTTTAATATTAAGCAAAGAGGATTTCGCTAATTCAAATCCTGAAATGTCCTTATCTTAAAGAAATCCCAGGCCAATTTTTCTTTTATATCGAGGAATTTTCTCTCAGTTTCACCTCTCTTTAAAAATTTTATAATAAGCCTATTTACTATCTATAACATGTCAGTATGTATATATTATTATTATAATTATTGTCATTGATATTTTGCTAAAGTTAATATTATAATTATTGAGAAAAACCGTCCTTTACTAAACTAACAAAGGTAAGGTTTATAATGCGAATTCCTTATTTACCTAAAGGCTCGGTGACATAAGAAGCACCGGGCTGCAAACAAACTAGAAACAAAAATACAAGAGAAAAGAAAAGGATAAATAAACATCGATGTAAACACCGGTAGAAAATATAAAAGTCTTCTTCCGTCCTGTTTGTATACCTGATAGGTTCAAGGCAAATAAAATGTTATTTATTTTTTCGCCACAGCATTGTAATTCACCTGCGTCGTGGAACGATAGGCGAGAATGTGATTTTTATGTGATAACCCAGTTATTCGGTATTGACAGGTACAGAATTTGCGATAGAAATAAAGTCGAAGTAAAAGACAGCGTTATAAAAACTTAATTTTAATATTTATTTTCAAAATTTTTCTTGCCGAATCTGGTTAAAGGAATAGAAATTAATATTTATTTAAACACAAGTGCTAATGTTTCGAAATAATCTATTGTAGACATTACATACCGTGTTAACGAGCGTCCTATAGTTACCTATAATAATAATCTTCCAGAAAATTATTATGTTATTAGGTGCGATAGAAATACTGATTCACTTTGTGTTACCAGTGGTGGAGGAGTGCTTGTTGCTGTGAAAAATGATATTACAAATAAATAAATAAAACACACATAAGATGTTTTAGATTTACACTTTATTAATAAGATAATGACAGCTGTTTCGCTAACACAGTAGCTTCTTCAAATTCAACTTAAGACTAAGAGATATATACAATATACAGCGTTAAATCAGGTAGTTGACCCAAGTTAAAATTCTAGGAACTATTACATTTATATTTATTGCTTTTTGAAAACTATAGTATGTCCTACTTGTGTGAGGTTTAAGTTTAATAATATAACATAAGCAACCAAGAAACAATATTTCAATGGGTGAACAGATTTAACAGTGGGGATGATTCAAGTCTAATTTATCGTTTAGTAACATTTCTGAGTTTTTAAGTTTATTAATTTCTAAAGACTCTAAATAATTTAGTTTTCTACCTTTATTTTCTACATGTATAATATCGAATTGTAAATTGAGTTCATGTTCATTCTCTATTAAATGATTAGAGTAGGTTGAATCAGTTTTCTTATTGATATAAGAATGATAGTGGTCTTGGATTCGTTTTTTAAACGTTCTACCTGTCTGTCCGATATATGTTTTGGTACATGATCCACATGATAACTTATAGACTCCTGATTTATTGTCTTTGGTAGTTTTTTCTTTATTATTTTTAATATATTTGGCTAGATTATTATTAGTTTTATAAACGATATTAATGTTTTCTTTTTTAAGGAATTTTGTTAATTTAAGTTGCTGTTGACCTATGTAAGTAAATGATTTAAACTGCTTGTCTGAATCCACTTTAATGATCGGGTACACCTCCTTTAATAATTTATTGACAGATTTTTTAAAAATTAATTTATCTATTAGATTTGGGTCATATCCATTGTTGTGAGCGATTTGTTTTATAATATTATATCTTTTGTTATAGTCTTCATTGGACATCGGGATGTTAATACGTCTATGTGTCATGCTGTGAAAAGCCGCTACAATAAGGATAATTTTTCCGGAGAATAACTCAGAGAATAAATCGAGTTTGTATCTTTAACATTTTTTGGATAGTGATAATACAGGTAACGTTTTATTAAAACATAATTTTAATATCAGTTTGCAAATATCAAGCAAAAGTGTCATTTACTTTTCAATAATAAAGATAAAAATCAAAAATCAAAGAAAAAAATGGAGTTTGTAAGCTGACTTGCCCAGAGTGTGATAGCTTTTACATAGGTCAAACTGGTCGTTAAAATTAGATAATTAAGGCCATTTACGTTCATTTAAAAACAATACACCTATCTTAATTTTAAAATGTATTCTTCGTGAATTAAAGAATAATACCAAAAACTTCTATCAACATGCTATTAATGGTTTAAATCAGAAAAAAGAACTCTTCTTACCGGTGTCAAAATCCGACATAGTGCCGATAAGAAATAAAAAAATTGATGATGACGAGATAGAACCAAAACGTCATATGGAAATTTCGAGTTTACCATTAGATGGTAGATCAAAAGTGGCCTCGAGAATGTGTTTTTAGTTTTACTCTGCAACCCCAAATAAACGTGCTAGAGGTAAAAGAAGAAAATGAGCTTCTTTAGTTTTTTTAAAAAAATCTCGAATGTCATTGGACACAGCTCCATTTTGTCTCCGGTTTCATAACAAGTACAAAATTTAGCAACTTTGCCAAATTTAAACTTACCCTGTATCTCCAATAATAAGCGAGATCCCCATGGTGAAGGTCGAAAATGAATCAGCCTGTGTAATAATAATCTCAAATTGCTAATATCGTGGGCGTTAAATCAGAAATCACTAAGTCCATTTTTGCCGTTATTGGGATTTTAATGCAGCGGAATACGAAAAAGTTTAATTTTTAGCCTACCAAAACTCACTATATCCAAAGGTTGATAAGTAGACCAATAAGTAAAATGGTAATTTTAGTTAACTTAGAGAGAAGTACTTTTATAACAGGTAAAAGTCACTAACTGGACTAAAGAGTTTTGTTTGTTTCATTGTTCAATGTATTTTATATAACAGGCAAAAGTCACTCTCTGGACTTAGTGAGTTTTGTTTATTCAATTATTCATAATTGAGGTTATGTAGTTTTTCCTCTCATTTTTCTTCTTTCTGAAGGTAAAGTGATAAACTGTTATAGAACTGTTTAACATATTATCGATTAATGGTAATGGAGGGTAATAGAGGTAAACGAATGTTAGAGCCTTGCTCTTAGTTCCATTAACAACGAAAATGTAGCTGAAAAAATTGTACAAGAAGTTAATAGTATGCCGGCCGCTTCGGACGAGGTTAGAAGTATCTTGTGCGTGCATATTTCTTTTCAACGATGTATTACAGATTATTGAAACAGATGCTTTCGAACAGTACGATGATAGTGACAAAGATAAGGATTTTGATCCAAATGAAGAATTATGCAACACTTCAGATACTAGTACGGAAAATATAGATAATCCCATAAAAGCTGGTAAGATATTCACAGTTAACGCGACAGTAAAAAATACAATGACAGCGATAATATTATGAAGTTTGTTAAGTCGGAAAATATAACTCATTTCGACTTTCAGGTAGAGGATTGAAACATCGTAAGAAAAGAAGTCGTTGGAATAAAACTGATAAGTCAAGATGGTGTCGTTACGTAGCAAAGAAACGCAGAAATTTAGGACCGTATGTTAAAAGAAATGGAAAGAAGCCTGCCAAAGTTCGCAAATATATAAATTGCACTAATTGCAAATTTAAGTGCTCACAGAATTTTAGCGAAGAAGACCGAGTTAATTTAGGTCTAAGCTATTGGCGATTAGAATCCTTCTGTCGCAAGAAAGATTTTATTCTACAAAATGTCAAATCATTTATTCCGCAGAAACAACGATTGCGTAAAGAAAGTGGAAAAGCACGGACAAATTCGAAACAATTCTATTTCCTTAAAAATGGCACACCTGTTAGAATTTGTCAAACATTCTTTTTAAAAACACTTTCCATTAGTAACGGACCTCTTAATAAAGCTTTAGCAAATAGAGATAGAATATCTGTATTATATCAAGGTGAAGATAAACGAGGAAAACACGAGCCAGCCAACAAACTGTCTCCAGAGGAAAAGCAAACCATTAAGGATCATATTGAGGCATTTCCTGTAACAGAGTCACACTACTGTAGAAAATCTTCACAAAGAAAATATTTAGACGCTACATTATCAATAGCCAAAATGTATTCTTTATACAAAGAAATGTACGCTGGCATTGGTAAGATCCCTCGCAGCATGACGACATATAAGAGGATTTTTTGTCAAGAATATAACTTCTCATTTTTTAAACCTAGAATGGATCAATGTCCATTGTGTGTAAGGTATAACGGAGCAACAACAGAACAGAAAGGTACTTTACAATCAACCTATGAGGAGCACAAACAACGTGAAGCTGATGCAAATAATTCAAAATGTGTGACAAAGAGCACGCTTCAGCTGATTCTAGTTTTGTCACTGTAACATTCGATTTACAAAGTGTTCTTCAAATACCGTGCAGTGATGTATCACCTATGTATTACAGTAGAAAATTGTGTGGATATAATTTAACAATTTACGAAGGTGCTCCGCCTAACAACGCCTACTGTTTTGCTTGGACAGAAGTAAATGGAGCACGCGGAAGTCTAGAAATTGGTACTTGCTTGTACTTATACTTAAAAGCTTTACCTGAACATGTGAAAGAAGTGTCACTTTTCTCTAATACATGTGGTGGCCAGAATCGGAATCAAAATGTACTTATAATGATATACTATTTCGTTCACCATGAAAGCAGTAACATTGCAGTTATTGAGCAAACGTTCCTTGAATCTGGACACTCAATGATGGAGTGTGACAGTATGCACAGTGCCATTGAAAAACAGAAAAGGAATTTATCTGTATACACGATGAATGACCAGATTAATATTTTTAAAATGTCTAGATCTAAGAGAGGTAAAAAGAAGAACGACCAGTATAAAGTTAAGGAACTGAAATTTCCAGATTTTATTGACTTTAAAAAGCTCTCACAAGATATTTTGAAGAACAGAACAATAAATACTATTGGCGATAGGGTAAACTGGCTAAAGGTTAAACGTTTCCGAGTTGAGAAAGCTAGTCCATCCTTAGTAAAATATAGTTACACCCATTCAGGAGATTATCTAGATATTAACATACACGGTAAAGGCCGTTCTTCTAAATTACCATTACTGAAAAAAGCGTACTCAGCAATGCTACCAATTTCTGAGAAAAAATATAATGATTTACAAAAATTGTGTACAAATGAAGTTATTCCTATAGAATATCATGCTTGGTATTCATCTTTACCTACTTCGACATCAGTTCGAGATAAAAATCCTGAACCTAGTATTGATAGTGACAGTGAAACTGAAGAGGACTGAAATTTTTACCAAAATATTTTTGATGAATAATATGTTTTTGAACAAAATGTACTTAATGTACCTAAAGTATGAATCTATAACTAATTAATATTTTTGAATAAAAATACACCTTTTCACTATACTGCTGATTTAAATACTGTTCCCGTCAAAGATAACTAAGTCCATCAAATAACTTTTTTTTTATATGAGAAAAATTTGTATTATTACATTAATATCATGGAATGATATGCCTTAATACATCTTAAAAATATTATAAATTTAGCCCTGGTATTGAAAATGTAATTTAGCATGTCATTTGAACTTTAAATCTTAGTTACCATAAAATTGATTATTTGGACTTAATTATTTCTGCTTGAACTCCCACGATATATAAGGTAGTTTGCCCAGAATGCAAAATGAATAAAAAGTTCTGTCATGATATTACTTGGAAGCCATCAATTCGTGACATGCTTGGTAAAAAATTAAACTCATTTCTTTTTTTGTCCAATATGAACGATTTCTTGGCCTCTGCTGTTTTTCAGAGAAAGACAGGTCGATAATCGAGAATATAATTCCTATGACAGAACACGCTTTTCGACTTAGCTTCTCAACAGAAAAAAAATGTCTTCGGAACGTGACAAATATCGAGTGTAACAAAGAAGACGGCTCGGAATAATAATAATAACGCATCTTGGGCAATTTAATAATACATATTGAGTCTTCGGCGTGGGAAATTCGTATTTCAACTGGTTTATCCTTCGGTTGAAGGGTTGCGTTTAACTCCCTTGGTCCCCTATCTTCCATTTTCGGGATCGTGTTTTGTTATTTTCGTCGGTTTTCCGGGTCCTTGATGAATTAATGTATAACGAAGGATTCGCGTCGGGCGAACGGAAATGTATTATTCCGTTCGGATTCGGATTTCATTACAGGTATCGGTTCGCAGAGGTCGCATTATTCAATTTAATATGCGCTACGAGCGTCGTATATCCCATCCCTCTGGCTGTGTCTGTCGTTATTTTATTTTCCGCAGATGCACGCGCGCTTCACTACACCGATTAGTTTGATTTGCGAAAATGACATTTATATTTGTATTTTTTGTTTGTATATTAATGAAAATTATAGTACTGAGTCTTTCATACGGTGCATCGTACGTAACCTTCAACGCTTCAGCGGTTTTAAGTTCACAGAATGGGGGCGGGGGTATTGGGAGGGCTTTTCATGTTCATGTCGCAACGTATTCAGTGCTCATTATTATGTATTATTAAGTAAGCAATCGTGGTGGTTTATCTATAACAGACGGTCTTTAGATAAAACTTTAGTTCTCCCACATATAACAGATGTCGCATCTAGATGTTTACACTACGAAGAAAGATAGCTTTTTAACCAAATAATCCAATATACGAATCGTTTCGTGATCGTTTGCTAATATCACCAGTGTGACAGTAATGGTTCGGTCAATGTGAATTGTGCAAACAAAATTCTGTATTCGACCCATTTTCAGTAGCAGAACATTACCTTGCAGTACTTAGAGCATATAGAACTGAAAGTTTAATGTATTGCAGTAAAAACTTTTTTGCAAGCTTGATGTGTATATACAGGGTGTTCCCTGAGGTAACCGACAAACTTACATAATATGTTCTAGAGTTGATTCTGAACAAAAAAGTTCATATACACTTTAGCTTAATTTTTTTTGTTCTTTAGATTTCAACAAAAGAAGAAAACTGTTTAAGTCAGGACTATATATATGAACAGCTTCAACTTCGGCAAACCGGATATAGGTGTATTTATTTATTCACATTATTAAAATTCTACCAGTTTTTAAAAGTTTTATATTTGATTTTCTTCACCGTAATTTTTTTAGCGTCTATTTTATATCAAAAATCCATGCTGATTTTTTCTTTAGTCTTTTCTGAAGCAACTTGGGCTTTATATTTTTTCGTATCGATTTATTGTCTGAATGCAGGGATGCACAGACTTATAGGGAACAGGGGCCACTCGGGAAATTATAAGCCAAGGACGGGCCACTACAAAGAATACTTAATAACACAAATATTTTTATTTTTAAATAGTATGAATTACTACAAATGATAAAAATAAAAGAACATTTAAAAATGTTTGTTGTAATTATGTAATCGTAATGTAATCTAATCAATACAATGTAATATTTCATATTTTATTATTTTGATCCATGACATTGCATTGGCCTAACAATTTTGTTTATGTTTGGCTCCACATTACTTGTCGCCACACGTAAAATTGCTTTCAGGTTTTCATTTGCTTGACGGTTTCGATTTTTTGTTTTGTTAAGTTTAATCACTGAAAACGTTTACTCACAAATTTACGTCGATCTAAATAAGCTTGTGCATTTCAATGCATTTATTCGCAACTCTTTATAAGCGGTTTTGTCAACGCAACGGTAAAAGTTGAGTAAATTACCTTCATTAAACTTGTTTCGTAAATTATCATCATTTTGCATGTTTATCAATTCCAGCTGTATTGATTCCGGTGTATTTTCGGGTGAAATGTTGAAAGGATTGCTGAAAATGTCTAATAGAGTTTTAACTTTTTTGAAGTCTAGAAAACGATCATGAAAAGCTTGTATTAAAATATCAATTTTTTCAACATAAGCGAAATTGACATCAGTTTTATTGAATTTCTCCATAATTTTTTTGTAGTTCGGAAAATGGCTGTAATTGGCTGAATTGATTTGTGTCCCGAAAAGACTCAATTTGCATTGAAAGGTCGAAACATGAGAGTATAACTGCGAAATCAATTGATCTTTGCCTTGGAGCCGCGTATTTAAGACATTCAAGTGATTTGTGATGTCTACAAGAAACGCTAAGTCACACAGCCATTCAGGGTTGTCGATTTCGGACACGTCCTTTTTCTTTTCCGCCAGAAATATTTTGATTTCTTCAATCAGAATAAGAAACCGCTCTAGTGACAACCCACGACTTAGCCACCTTACTTCAGTGTAAAACATGAGATCACCATATTCGCTTTCAATATCCTCGAGAAATTGTGTGAATTGTCGGTGATTGAGACCTCGTGATTTTATAAAGTTTACAGTAGGTACTACAACTTTCATCACATTTTCAAATCCCAATAATTTTGAACAGAGGGCCTCTTGATGTATAATGCAATCGGAATGAAACTGCATTAATTCCTTGGTATCTATGTTTTTAGTTTGTAAATACTCTTTTAACATAGTTATTATCCCAAATTTACTTCCAACCATTGAAGGTGCTCCATCAGTCGTAATTCCAGATAATTTCGTTAAATCCAAATCCATTATAGAACATTTTTCCAGAAGAGCTTTGAGCATGTCAATCCCCTTGGTTTGACTTATCAAAGAACTCATACCAATCAGTTCTTCACTCACTTCAAAATTTTGCGTTACACCTCGTAAAAATATTAAGAGTTGAGCAGTGGAACTTATATCTGTAGATTCGTCGAGTGCTATAGAAAATACTCAAAACTTTTCGATTTCGTAGCTAATTGCTCTTCTATATTAGCTGCTAATGTGGTAAGTCTTCTTTGAACAGTCATCCGATTTAGTTGAATTTTCTCAAACCTCTTTGCATCTTTCGGACACATTTTTTTTGCGGCGATATCTAAACACTGCTTAACAAACTCACCATCTTTAAAAGGCCGACAAGTTGTCGCTATTATTCGAGATATTTCAAAGCTAACTTCAGTAGGTGCTTCAGCATTTTGAATTGGTTTTGTAAACATAGCTTGCTGGCCTATTAGTTCCCTTTATTCCCTATGTGCATCGCTGCTCAGAACGCTGGAAAGACCCATGGGTATCGACATCAAACAAAATCTACTAGCCAAGTTAAGAGAAACAGGAAGAAGTAGAATGGAATGCTCTTGCATTTTCTTAATTGGTTGTCTAATAGCATTGAAAGTATATTTTTCTTCCTACACCAGTATATATCTATTATTTTCAGTTAATGCCATGGTTCTGACCAACTTTTTCAGACTTTCTTCTCCAACATTATTAAGAATTCCTTATAATAATTCTAAATCATTGTTTACTGGAACCTATTCTGTCAAAACTACAACATATAATATATACAATATATATACACATATATATATACAATATAACAATATAATGCATACTTTTTGGATTGAGTCCAAACTTCCTTTTAGGATTCCTTTCGCACTACCGCGGGAATTTTAGCAACTACTTCAATAAATAATTCTATTTAGCGAAGCTGAATAGATTACGATGTTCATTTCGAAAAAATGATTAAAATTGCGATCCAAGAAGTGGATTACACCCAACTCCGACAACAAATCTCCTTTTGACATTTTTTTTTGCACTGCTGTAAGTACTTTAGGAAACAGTTCAATAAGCAATTCTACTTATCGGAGTTGAATAAATTTCGAGGTTCAGCTGGAAGAAAAGATTAGAATTGTGACTAAAGAAGTGGATTATCCTCAATGACAATGCGTCAAAATTTCCTTTTGACATTCCTTTTGCATTGTCGCTGGAATTTTAGGAACTACTTCAATGAGCAATTCTATTTAGAGAAGTTCAATAGATTAAAAGGTTAAGTTCGAAAAAAGACTAGAATTGGCGCCCAAGAAGTGGATTACTCGCAATGACAATGTGTGGAAATGGGGTTAGGGCATACAGGCTGGTTCAAATTAAGTGCGCACTATTGCTATCTCTGTTATTATTGATTCTAGAAAGTAGGTTAAATCAGCAAAGTATTAGTGGTTTTAACATTGATTAGCATGCAGTTCATGAAAAAAATTTAATAACGCATTTTCGAGAAATTTTGAAATTTATAATTTTTTTAAATGGAACAGCCAGTATATTTTTTAAAATTCTGAATGCTAATGTTCTTTGTAATATAAAAGTTTCAGGACACTATTGTCCTAAAACGAATAATAAAGTATTTACGGTGGAATTTAGTTGATGTCAAAGATACTCTTTCATTTTGTAAAATCAGCAGTAGGCTTCTTTCACTTTAAACAGAACAAATAGTATGTATGCCCTTTGTAAATGTCAATAACGTACTGAATATAAATCTTTCGCATGTTTAGTTATTAAAATTTTTTTTTTATTTATTTTGTGTTGTGTTCATTAGTTCTCTATTTATTTTTCTAAACATTTTGGTTTTACTTTCGTTGGTTAGTGTTTGACAATATTTCACTATAGTATTTGCTGATTTGGAGAAATGCGATATGTTGGAAGCATACATTTTATGTCGTAAAAATTTAATAAGGACTTGCGAATATTATGCTAAACACTATCCTTTGCGACAGCAGCCAGATCGACGTTACTTTCGAAAACTTTACAATCAGTTTAGACTGCATGATTGCTTATTTAGAAAGAAAAGAACAAAGAAAAATATCGTCGTCAACGAAGAAGTAGAAATTAAAGTGTTAGCATATTTTGAAGCCCATCGCGAATTTTCCATTAGGGATGCTACTAAGGAATTGGCATTAAGTTATTCATCAGTTCAAAGAATTTTGAAAAAGCATAAGTATATCCCCTTTAAGTTTAGAATCTCTCAAACATTACAGCCTGGAGATTCCGCCAGCAGATTGGCTTTCTGTCATTGGTTTGTTAGTTTTTGTGATGAAAATTTGAATGGAGCACAGTGTATTGTATGGAGTGACGAAACAAATTTTTCAAATAGAGGCATGTTTAATAAGAAAAATAGTCACTACTGGTCTCAAGAAAATTTATTAATAGTTCGTCCACATGCTGCACAAGTTCGATTTAGTTTTAACGTTTGGTGCGGATTAATTGGTTCGGTGGGCGTTGGTCCACTGTTCTACAATGGTACGTTGACAGGAAACAGATATCTGGAATTTATTCGCAACGTTCTAAAGGATTTACTTGATAATGCCAATTACCTGATGCGTTAAAATTTATACTTTCAGCAGAACGGTGCTCCTGCACACAACTACCACCTAGTGCAAACCTACTTCGACACCACCTTTGCCGAAAAGTAGATTGGTACAAATGGTTCAATTTAATGGCCAGCACGCTCCCCTGACCCCTCACCTTTAGACTTTTTTCTTTGGGGATACTTAAAAAATGAGGTGTACAAAACGCGATACGACAACGTGCGCGAATTGCAAGATAAGGTCAGAGAAGTTTTTCGCCAATTAGATAGAAGGACAATCTTAAGAGCCACCCAGAATGTACTAAAGCGGGCACGAAAATGTATTGAGCAGGAAGGTGACATCTTTGAGCAGTATTTATAAATTATACATGTACTTTCTTCTTTTTAATTTAATTTTGTAAGCTGTAATATGTTAAAATAAACATTAAACACAAAATATGTATGTTTTGTCAAAAGTTAGCGGAGCAATAACAACATTTAGAAGGAAATAGAAACTGCTATAACTACTTTATTATTCGTTTTAGGACAATAGTGTATTGAAACTTTTATATTACAAAGAACATTAGCATTCAGATTTGAAAAAATATACAGGCTGTTCCATTTAAAAAAATTATAAATTTCAACATTTCTCGAAAATGCGTTATTAAATTTTTTTTTCATGAACTGCATGCTAATCAATGTTAAAAACACTAATACTTTGCTAATTTAACCTACTTTCTAGAATCAATAATAACAGAGATAGCAATAGTGCGCACTTAATTTGAATCAGCCTGTATACAACGATGATCAAACACACTTTAAACACGTTTAAACATATATTTTTTTAAAGCATGTTTATGTGTAGATTAAATACAATTACAGCTGCGTTAATGACAAATATTGTTAGAATACCATGTACAGGAAATTAGAATATCTGAATAATTTGAATATAAAACATTATTTCCAAATGTTTTATTAACTATTCGCATCGGTTGTCAATTATTTATACTAATAGGTAATTTTACCGGACTATTAAGTTTACATGATGATTTCCTGTTAGTTTATAAATAATTTAATGCTGTTGTTAGTGACGCTAATTAGATTTCCATTAATTCGTCGTTCATTAAATCGATAATTTAAAAATTAATAATATTGATGTAAGGTAAATGTTTATTTAGCAACTTAAATGAATTCGAATGTAATTGGAATAGATGTAACAATTCCATATTTTTTTTTAAAGTCGAATATAATATATTCAGAATTATTCTTGTAAATAATACGAAATACAAAAATGTAAAAACATATCTGTATATCCATACATAGATATACACAACGTGTATATGTAATGATTATTTCAACGTACGAACTCGTGTTTTGTAATCGATCCATATCTATTGCTAATTATAGCCGCTGGATAATAATGCATATTCTCATTCGTTAGCGTCCAAGAGAGACATCTGACGGCCATCTGATGGATATGTATATACACATTGTGCCGTAAAAATGCCAACAATCATAATTCCGCTATTTACTGTCTGATTTTATTGAAACAAAAAGTAAATTTAATAGCATCAAAAATACTACAAAATAGCAGTATTTTATTTGTTTATAGTTGTTTTCATTAATGCCAAACGATAGTCGACCTTCTTATTTTAAATAGCAACATATATATTTTTGGGTACATTCGGATTGGATTTTTTCTTTTCTTAAATCAGCGATCAATAACATGTCTATTTTTTTATAAATGTTTATTGAAAAAAAAATTATTAAGATTAAAGATGGCATAATTAATTGATCGCCCAAAATGCCACACTAAACATTTACGCTGAAACGTCTTTGAAAATTATTATCAATGACAAATCTAGAATTGTCTTGGCTCCATTGGCGATGTATGTGTCTATAAAAAATACCATTGTTGCTAAAAGTGCGTTCATCAGACCAAATTATCATTCTGTAAAAATTGACACATAAATTGGATGACGGATTACAACGAAATTGTATCCTGGAGCTAAACGTGATTTGTAAGATAAAATGTAAAGTTATTTTCACAGTGTTGCCGAACTTTGAGAATTTACAATAAATGTGGAAAATCCACAAACAATAATTTCTCAGAAGATCCTATTTAAGAACTATTGCCTTGTGGTAAAATAACAATGCCATCTGGGCATAAGGGGGCAATAGGGGGGGGGGGGTAATTGTTCCTATAAATTATCAGATTAGAATAAAAGTGTAAAATTATGGAATCAGTTATTAGTTGTTCTCTTGCCGCATTTGTTATTTCATCTTGCATTATTTCAGTAAGGCCCGGTCTTTTCAAGTTACTAATAAGGTTCCTAGTAACTACTAGACAAAAAAATATATTAGTAATTCGCATATAATATGCCCGATTAAAAAAATTCCCAAAACGGCCGACAAGTATTGAAGAAACTCAAGAGCTACTGCATTCTACTGAAGTCAAGACGTCTAGAAATATTCTTTGTTGATGAAACATTTGATTATTGTGCCAAATACTTTTTGCAAATGTTTACAGTCCACGTTGACGTGAATAATGTTTACGACCCGTTGCTTTCTGTTACTGAAGGATAAAACTGTGGAAACTTACACAAAAATGTTTGTCATGTTAAAACAAAAGTGTGAAGATGCGGGATATACAGGGTTAGTTAAAAGTATGGAGACGGCGATTTATTGTCGTTAATATTCATTTTAGGGATTTATGTTCAATATAAAAGTTTGTTAGGATATTTTGATCTACATTTGAGAATATTTGAATTTTTTTTCTTCAATTGTTTTTTAGTTACGCCTGTCCGCGCATTTTTTTAAAATGGAAACTAGTAAATTTTTCTACCACTCGATAGAGAATTTTTTTCTCTTTACAAAAATATTTTTGCATTTTTAAAATTCATTTTAATAACTTTTTTACAAGAAAAATAAAACAAATTAATAACAAAGTAAATTCAAGTAAGTGTTCAAATTGTCGTCCATTAGTAATTTGACAATGACCCAATCGATTTACAAAACCCCGAACAGAGTTCTGTAAAAAATCTCGGAGAATCTCTTGTATCGTTCTGGTAATTCGGATTTGTAAATCTTCGACGTTATCGGGCTTATCTTTGTAAACTTTGTTTTTTACGTATCCCCAAAGAAAAAAATCTAAAGGACTTAAATCTGGCGAACGGGCTGGCCATTCAATGGTTCCTCGTCTTCCAATCCATCTGTGGGGAAAAACGTTGTCCAGATATTGACGAACATTTACACCATAATGTGGTGGAGCGCCATCTTGCTGGAACCAGATACTGTCATTGGGTAGGTGTTCATTGTTTTCATGAGGATAGAGCGTAGCACTAGCAGGTATTATTTCATTTTGCAATAACTGCAAATAAATTAACCTTTTGGGGGTACTGCGTATGGTGCTCCAAAAACCAAGAGGAATTTTCCGATGACCAGTATCTGCAGCAGTTATGTCTGTTTACTTCACCGGTAAGGCAAAAAGTAGCTTCGTCAGAGAAAATAATATTGTTGACAAAATTTTCATTATTATTGCAAATATTTAACATTTCTTCAGAAAATTGTAATCTACTATCAAAATCATCTTCCGTTAACTCGTGTACAAGGTGTACCTTATAAGGTTTATAGTTTTCACTTTTAAAAAATGACACGATCGATGACTGTGAAATATTGAAATTGGCCGCTAATTGATTGGTTGATAAATGGGGATATTCAGATACAGCCAATAAAATATCCAGTTTGTTATCATCGCTTTTTGCTGTTCTAGGTCTACCACTCCTTGGCAAATCTTTAACGCTACCCGTTTGTTCAAAGCGTCTTAAAGTTTTACCAATAACGGATTTAGAAATTGGATTTCTATTTGGATGCGTATCATTAAATAAATTACTAACGTCTTGTAAACTTCTGCGTCTATCTCCATAACCCAGCATCATAAGTATTTCAATTCGTTCATGTTCACTTAAACTCGCCATTGATAATATTAACAGCAACAAATTGCACAAATGAATTATTTCTGTCAAAGATTTGACGTACACAATAACCACTGATAAAATTATGTCGCTCAAGTTTGTTTATCGCTACGCTTCTGTCTATCTACTATGTACCGAACATCTGTTAAACACATGAACCGGCTTTTTCTAATAAACAAGTTATTAAAATGAATTTTAAAAAAACAAAAATATTTTTGTAAACAGAAAAAAAATTCTCTATCGAATGGTAGAGTAAAATTTACTAGTTCCCATTTAAAAAAAAATGCGCGGACAGGCGTAACTAAAAAACAATTGAAGAAAAAAACATTCAAATAATCTCAAATGTAGATCAAAATATCCTAACAAACCTTTATATTGAACATAAATCCCTAAAATGAATATTAACGACAATAAATCGCCGTCTCCATACTTTTAACTAACCCTGTATATTAAATCCTAAGATAATGGTGATGGATTTTGAGAAGGCGATTCATACATCTGTCAAGACAGTATTTCAAAACGTTGAAATCGTTGGTTGTAGATTTCACTTAGCTCAGTCGTGGCAAGTGCTTTTATGTATCTATTTTTCTTGTGGTTATAATACTTATGTGCATTGTAGGTAGAGAAAAATTCAAAACCTATGACTTTCAGTGGAATATAAGCAAGAAACATGTATTGGAAAATGGCTTCGCCATTCATTTGGTTTGACTTTCTTGTCTCCCATGAAGTCGGCGATTGTTTCGTAGAAGATCTAATGCCAGACAAACCATAGGACGAGCGAGTTGATCAATTTATGAATTATTTGGTGGAAAACTATAGCGATGATGAGAGTTCTTTTCCACCAAGCATCTGGGTAAAACAGACTGCTTCTCTCACGAACAACAAACACATGTGAATCTTTCCATTCCAAATTTAATAATTACAGTTTTTCCGCGCATCCCAATAGACATAACAAGTGTTCATTTGAAAAGTCAATCTAGGTTACTTTGAAATTTTGATAGAATAAGACGCAAATATATTAGTATGTGTTTGTTGTTCCGTAAACGTAAATCCAGATGACATTTGATAATGTCAATCACAAATATCAGTTAGTGCATAAAATAATCGTGCGTCGATTCTGGTTTAAATAAATTGCTTCTCAGTTTTAAAATGGCTTTCACTTTAAAACATAAAATTTTTTTAGTCCAGGATTATTTTCGAAGTGGTAATAAAATTGATGGTTTATGGGTTTATTCAGTTCAAGATTGCATGGTAGAATTTCAAGTTGAGTTTCCACATTTTATAATAGATTATATACAATTTAAGAATACTTTGGATAGAACTTTAAAACTTTTTTCTGAAATTGGTAGTCTCTTAAGAAAATCAGGCAGCGGAGCAGTGAGAAATTGATTACCCACGTAGACTACAGTTTTGTAATTGGTTGGTAAATATAAACAATAATGGAGAACTTTCGCAAAGAGTCATCTTTACTGATGAAGCATGGTTTTATAAAACGGAATACCTAAATTCACAAAATACAAGAATTTGGAGTAGTGAAAATCCACATGTAATTAATGAAGAATCGCTACATCCAGAGAAAATTGGTGTTTGGGCAGCGATAAGCCAAAGGCGAATCATTGGACCAATATTTTTTCAGGGAACGTTAACTGCTCAAAGGTACCGTACGGAAATTTTACAACCATTTGTCAATCAGTTGCATGATGATGAACTTCAAAATGCATATTTCCAACAAGACGGAGCACCTTGTCACTGTACTGCAGAATCTTTGTATTATTTAAGAGAATTTTTTGATGAGCGTATAATTAGTCGAAATACTGAAATTGCCTGGCCTGCATGTTCATGCGATTTAACACCTTGCGACATCTTTTTGTGGCCTTATCTAAAAAATAACATATTTCGAACACCTAAATTGAATTTGACTGATATGCTACAGAGAATCGAACAGAAATGCATGGAAATTAATAACAATCAAGTAATGTTGCAGAATATCATCAGAAATTTTGAGCGAGGATTTTAAAGTGCATTGATCTTGAAGGACAACATTTTCAACATTTGTTATAGTTTTCAATAAATACCTATTATTTGTTATTTATTTGTATGTATGAAACTGTCAAAATATACGACTTCGTAGGTTAAGTAGCTAATTTTAATTTACGACATACTTCAAAATGTTCTAAGTAAATCACATGCTACTAGATTGACTTTTCAAATGAACACTTGTTATAAGCTTTTTTAAATTCATTGAAGTCTATGCAGACAGATACATATATTAGAATTAACTCAGTAACCTTAAACGTAATTAGAAAAGTTAGGAGATATGTAATTAAAAAATAAAATTTCATTATTGCTAAGATTCAACAGTTGGAATCAAAAAATATTAATAGGTATAATTATATTTAACGTGTTTCTCGGAAGTTTTGTAATGTAGTATTATAAATAAATTTTTGTATTTTCTGTTTATTTGTTTTCTTTTCCGTACTAATTATACTCAATACCTTAATTCGAGATAAGATTAGGATGAGCCAGGTAAGTTTCTTGTCCGTAATTCGAGTGTCGGGTTAAAGGACATCGCGGCGCTGACCGCAGTTCCTGTGCACCGTCAAGTTTAATGTACAAATATTTATAAATTTAAAATAAATTAATTCTTAAACCCTTGACGAGTTCAATAATTATCCCTTAATAGAGGTTTAATACCTTTATAGGTTTACTCTTATCTGCAAAAAAGGAAATATAGTTTGGATGCCCGAAACGGAAATATTTCAGGTAACATTTTTCGAAACCCGAAAGGGAAACGCACGAAACAGGAAGATACCCCATCAAGAGGCATACAAATTGACTCGCCTAATAGATATTTACAATATTTTAATTTCGCCTCTTCAAATATTTCATTTAAGAAAACGATGGTAACGAAACTTAGAAGGTGAAACATATTCTGGCCTTAGCATTTCAATTGAGAGAGTATTGGCAAACCTTAAAACCCTCTCAAGCGGCCCATATCACCGATTCCACCGTACCTTTACCAGGAATGGAGCTATGCAAAACACTGACATCTCACGGATCTGTCGTGACTCATTCTATAAATGGGGACTGACTGAGACACCGACTAGCGAATGCGGAGAACTTCAACAGACTGTTGGCCATGTTATAGCTAAGTGTATTATAGCGTATGGAGGTAAAATGAATGATTTCTTTGAAGGCACCGGCTCCGTGTTGGATTGGATCAATGGCGCTGATTTTTAAATTCAACTTTATTCTGTATTTATACAAAAATGTTTTAAATATGTCTATACGTTATATGCACGTATAAAGCTTTTGTTTCATTATGAAACAGATATGTAAATAAATTTACATATCTGTAACTGTATACTTGGACAATACCTCGTATTTCGGCATTTACTTCTGCTTAATACATATGTTTCTGCCATTTTATAGGCGTCGTCAGCTAAGCTACTGAAGCAAATTATACAAATGATACAAATCTTAATAAATAAAATCTGTATCTGTATATGACATTAAGCCGAACCGCCCATCAGATATAGCAAGTTTCATTCTATAAGGTGGCACTTATTTACGAGTGACATCTTACGGACGAAACAGACTATACCAAAGAAAGCGATCTTTCGATTGACAAGCTATGCTCATACGAACCGAAAGGAATACAGGTAGTCCTAAAACGCGCCAGGTGGCGGTAGATATACAAAAATGTTTTAAATATGTCTATACGTTATATGCACGTATAAAGCTTTTGTTTCATTATGAAACAGATATGTAAATAAATTTACATATCTGTAACTGTATACTTGGACAATACCTCGTATTTCGGCATTTACTTCTGCTTAATACATATGTTTCTGCCATTTTATAGGCGTCGTCAGCTAAGCTACTGAAGCAAATTATACAAATGATACAAATCTTAATAAATAAAATCTGTATCTGTATATGACATTAAGCCGAACCGCCCATCAGATATAGCAAGTTTCATTCTATAAGGTGGCACTTATTTACGAGTGACATCTTACGGACGAAACAGACTATACCAAAGAAAGCGATCTTTCGATTGACAAGCTATGCTCATACGAACCGAAAGGAATACAGGTAGTCCTAAAACGCGCCAGGTGGCGGTAGATATACAAAAATGTTTTAAATATGTCTATACGTTATATGCACGTATAAAGCTTTTGTTTCATTATGAAACAGATATGTAAATAAATTTACATATCTGTAACTGTATACTTGGACAATACCTCGTATTTCGGCATTTACTTCTGCTTAATACATATGTTTCTGCCATTTTATAGGCGTCGTCAGCTAAGCTACTGAAGCAAATTATACAAATGATACAAATCTTAATAAATAAAATCTGTATCTGTATATGACATTAAGCCGAACCGCCCATCAGATATAGCAAGTTTCATTCTATAAGGTGGCACTTATTTACGAGTGACATCTTACGGACGAAACAGACTATACCAAAGAAAGCGATCTTTCGATTGACAAGCTATGCTCATACGAACCGAAAGGAATACAGGTAGTCCTAAAACGCGCCAGGTGGCGGTAGATATACAAAAATGTTTTAAATATGTCTATACGTTATATGCACGTATAAAGCTTTTGTTTCATTATGAAACAGATATGTAAATAAATTTACATATCTGTAACTGTATACTTGGACAATACCTCGTATTTCGGCATTTACTTCTGCTTAATACATATGTTTCTGCCATTTTATAGGCGTCGTCAGCTAAGCTACTGAAGCAAATTATACAAATGATACAAATCTTAATAAATAAAATCTGTATCTGTATATGACATTAAGCCGAACCGCCCATCAGATATAGCAAGTTTCATTCTATAAGGTGGCACTTATTTACGAGTGACATCTTACGGACGAAACAGACTATACCAAAGAAAGCGATCTTTCGATTGACAAGCTATGCTCATACGAACCGAAAGGAATACAGGTAGTCCTAAAACGCGCCAGGTGGCGGTAGATATACAAAAATGTTTTAAATATGTCTATACGTTATATGCACGTATAAAGCTTTTGTTTCATTATGAAACAGATATGTAAATAAATTTACATATCTGTAACTGTATACTTGGACAATACCTCGTATTTCGGCATTTACTTCTGCTTAATACATATGTTTCTGCCATTTTATAGGCGTCGTCAGCTAAGCTACTGAAGCAAATTATACAAATGATACAAATCTTAATAAATAAAATCTGTATCTGTATATGACATTAAGCCGAACCGCCCATCAGATATAGCAAGTTTCATTCTATAAGGTGGCACTTATTTACGAGTGACATCTTACGGACGAAACAGACTATACCAAAGAAAGCGATCTTTCGATTGACAAGCTATGCTCATACGAACCGAAAGGAATACAGGTAGTCCTAAAACGCGCCAGGTAGATATACAAAAATGTTTTAAATATGTCTATACGTTATATGCACGTATAAAGCTTTTGTTTCATTATGAAACAGATATGTAAATAAATTTACATATCTGTAACTGTATACTTGGACATATCTGATGGGCGGTTCGGCTTAATGTCATATACAGATACAGATTTTATTTATTAAGATTTGTATCATTTGTATAATTTGCTTCAGTAGCTTAGCTGACGACGCCTATAAAATGGCAGAAACATATGTATTAAGCAGAAGTAAATGCCGAAATACGAGGTATTGTCCAAGTATACAGTTACAGATATGTAAATTTATTTACATATCTGTTTCATAATGAAACAAAAGCTTTATACGTGCATATAACGTATAGACATATTTAAAACATTTTTGTATATCTACCGCCACCTGGCGCGTTTTAGGACTACCTGTATTCCTTTCGGTTCGTATGAGCATAGCTTGTCAATCGAAAGATCGCTTTCTTTGGTATAGTCTGTTTCGTCCGTAAGATGTCACTCGTAAATAAGTGCCACCTTATAGAATGAAACTTGCTATATCTGATGGGCGGTTCGGCTTAATGTCATATACAGATACAGATTTTATTTATTAAGATTTGTATCATTTGTATAATTTGCTTCAGTAGCTTAGCTGACGACGCCTATAAAATGGCAGAAACATATGTATTAAGCAGAAGTAAATGCCGAAATACGAGGTATTGTCCAAGTATACAGTTACAGATATGTAAATTTATTTACATATCTGTTTCATAATGAAACAAAAGCTTTATACGTGCATATAACGTATAGACATATTTAAAACATTTTTGTATATCTACCGCCACCTGGCGCGTTTTAGGACTACCTGTATTCCTTTCGGTTCGTATGAGCATAGCTTGTCAATCGAAAGATCGCTTTCTTTGGTATAGTCTGTTTCGTCCGTAAGATGTCACTCGTAAATAAGTGCCACCTTATAGAATGAAACTTGCTATATCTGATGGGCGGTTCGGCTTAATGTCATATACAGATACAGATTTTATTTATTAAGATTTGTATCATTTGTATAATTTGCTTCAGTAGCTTAGCTGACGACGCCTATAAAATGGCAGAAACATATGTATTAAGCAGAAGTAAATGCCGAAATACGAGGTATTGTCCAAGTATACAGTTACAGATATGTAAATTTATTTACATATCTGTTTCATAAAGTTTATTCTGTATTGTTCTAATGCATTTAAATAAAAACGACGAAACTGTATTCTTCAGCCAGGATCATTTTGTTCTAATGCATGAAGGTATGTACGGTTTAAGTTTGTGTTTTCTTAAAATACCATGGACTGAAGTTTTTGATACCCCAATATTATGTGCAATTTCGCGAGTCGAAGTTCGTGAATTTTCTTGTACTGCAAGAAGAACATCTAATTTCGTATCTTTTAGAGAATTTACGTTGTTGTATTTTAGATTAATTAAATAATCCATAATTTCTTAAATTCGTTTCAATTCTCTGAAATATTTCCGAATCTAGAACTTCTCTTGTTCTGAAAATTTTATCAGAATTTTCTCAAAAGGATACATCAAGACAGATATTTTTTCATTCCACGGCCACCGTTGGCCAAGATAATTTTTGATATCTCTGTATTTATGATATATTCAGTCGCACAGTGGCGTAACAAAATTTCTTTAAACATCTTTCTCATTTTTTTCTTGCTTATGAGAAGGAATTTTGGGAAAATATTTTGGGTATATATTCTATATAATTTAATCTTTCCTTTTTTCATATTGCTGTGGACTTTTCCCCATAAAAATATTAAAATTTATGTATTTATCTTTGAACAGTTATTTTGAACGCAAGTGTATATTTTTGAAATTTATTATTTTTTGTGAAAAAAACTGGTTTTACATTCTAAGCCTGCGCGCTTGCTTTGACCTTTAGGCAGACACAAGTGTACTCTGAGATAAGAAAGTCGTGTTTATGAAATGATTAATCTTTATCTTTTTAAGTAACTTCGGGTTATTTTTTTGTTTTAATTTGTTGTTGGTGCTGTTTTAATTCATTACCGCTATTTTACGAGTTTGTTGATCTCGTAATTATTATATTGTACACTTTCTTACTCACCGTGTCTCGAATATATATATATATATATTTTTTTTATGTAAGTAAAATATTTTTTAAAAGATATCTTATTATATTTCAAAGAGTTAAATACTGTATTTTCTAATTGTATGAATTTTATCGTATTGAAAATTTAGTTTTAGTTATTTGATATAAATAACAAAGAAGGTTTCTAACATTTCTAGTAAAAAAATTCTGTAACTGTAAAATTTTATACATTTGGTATCTCAAGGGCATTTTTTGTTACATGTGGGTGCACATGCGTTAGAGTTTGTTTCAGTCTGTCAAATAGTTTGTTTATTTTGATTTTGCTCTCTTGGGAGAAATTAAAAAGTTTCTTTGTAATTTAGTATTTTTAATTTTGATCGGCTGTCATTAAGGGTTTTGCACGCATGCAGCTGTCATTTCCATGCGTTATTTTTACCTTTATAATATTGTTAAATGAGGCAATATTAATCTTTATACTTTATAAAGATTATTTTTTTAATTTTTTTTAAATTTTTGTATTAAATTTTCATTTAAATTTTATGTTGTGTTCTTTAATTTTATAATCCTTTGTACACATTTTAATAAGTAACTTAAAGACATTATCATAATTTTTCTCAAACGAATTTTGAGTGGCGTCCAATAAAAACTATTTTTCTAATTCAATTCTTTTCCACTTTTCCGATTGGAACCCTGAGAGGAAAGCAGTCCTATTTTGGAAATAAGCCGACTGAATATCCTAGCTGGATAGATTTGTCGTGAACGGTGGAATAGCTAATTTCGAAACCACAGTTCATAGCAATATGTTGTCTTTTTATTTGAAGGAAACCCGGTATATCTTAAGAGGCGCCACAATCTAGCCTACAATTATTAAAAGCGCGATTCAAAATAAATGGTGATACAATTATAATAGATCTAGAATACATATAAATTCGAATATCACCCTTATGTTAATGAAGGAACGATTTGAATTGAATTTATAGTAAGATAATAAAAAAAAATGGATTGAAAAAGTAAGATCATTGCATTATTAACATATTTTATTATTTCAATATGTACAATATATTCATTCGCGACACTAAAATTTTTTTTCTTCTTCATCATCTTGGATTCCATAAATTTCACGCAAACAATATCGCATATTAGTTCAGCATTTTATATGAAAAGCCTCATAGGGAATTTTTTTCGCTTTTATCATCGTTCGGTGTCGTCAATTTTATCTAAGTCAATACGTTCGCGATCTTCGTCTTTCCAAAACGTCACTCGAGAAATCCTAAACGAAAGAGTCGCGAACCGGCCATAATTTTCTTACGATAATATTCAGCGATAAGCAGAGTTATCCATACAAACCGATCGTAAACAATATTTATATCACACAACCTACATATATCCGATAAAATTTTACTTACCCGTTTAGTAGCATTTCGCCTCTGTTCTTGACCCAGTAGTTGATGGTGTTCGGGAAGGCCTCCACGTAACACTCCAACTGAACGTCGGTGTTTAACGGTGCTCCTAAAAGTTGGTTGGGTACTTTGATAACCGGAGCAACTGAAATATATAATAAATTAAGACTGGTAATGAATTACCGGATTCATATCAAAAGTGTTTGATAGGCAGTGTTTCGTTAGATCTGTGTCGTAGTCGGAAAGTTGATATTGCTTTATTAGTAGATCTATCGCCTCATTAATTGGTATCTGTGTGAACAGCGAAACCACGCCGTACAAATACTATAGCCCGCAGTACGAATTTAACGTACAGGATAATAAGAGAGGGCTATAGAAATTGAGGAACGACAAAACTGTATGAACAAACGAGACGGATAACGTTTGCCTGACACATGGAAGCCAGACTTGTTTAATACACAGATTACACATAAGTGACCAGTTATAGCAACACGGACCGAACACAAACCGATCAACCAATAGTCAAAAGCGACAGAACAACCGACGGACCAATCACAAGGAGCCAAACACGCGCCCCTACTACTACGGGACCATATAATACAAGCGGCACAGGAAATCGACGCACAGAACACATAACCGAAAAAATGAACATATCGACATCAACGGGCGCAATCTTTCTCGACATTGAAAAGGCCTTCGACCGGGTTTAGCACGCCGGCCTCATACACAAAATGAAACGTCACAAAATATCAAACACATTAATAAAAATAACCGACAATTACCTAAAGAACCGTACATTTAATGTCACAATCGGAAACGAAAAATCGACAATCGAACACATAGCAGCAGGAGTACCACAAGGATCCGTTCTCGGACCGCTCCTGTATAACATATACACTTCGGATATTCCCACAATAGAAAAATGTAATATCGCACAATACGCAGACGACACCGCTATATACATAAGCAGCAGACAAACATCGTACATACACAAGCAGTTACAAAACAATCTAGTCCTCCTAAAGGACTGGTACGACAAATGGAAAATTAAAATTAACCCACTAAAAACCGCGGCAATTTACTACCAACACAGAAAACGACACAAAAGGCCGGACGAAGTCAAACTCGAAGGCCACACAATACACTGGCAGGAAAAAGTTAAATACCTCGGGGTCACAATGGACTCACAACTAACATACACGGCACATATTAAAGAATTAAAACGAAAAATAGGGTTCACAACACACGCACTGTACCCGATACTAAACGGCAAAAGTAAACTAACACTGGAAAATAAAATATTAATAATAAAAACGATAATACTCGCGGGCGCAACATATGCCGGAGAAATATGACATCAAGCCAGCGAAAAGCAAAGACAATCGGTACAAGGTAAAATAAACAAGGTAATTAGACTCGCGATAAATACACCGCGATACATGACAAACGCGCAGATACATAAAGAGACGAAACTCGAAACACTGGAAACAATAATATGCAAACGAACACTAAAAACAATAGAAACAATAAAGTCACACGAAAACCCCACAATAAGAAAAATAATAAATCCAAAACGGAGACTAATTACAAAAGGCGGACTTAAGCAAATTAAAAGACGCGCAGAGGATAACGATATCCAAATAGCCGCGAAAAAAATCAAAAATTAACAGATAAACAGAGGTCAACACAAACACACAAAAATGTAGCAAAACACACAGCATTCCATATAGGATAAACAAACGTAACACAAAAACACACAACTACATATAATAACACAAAACATACACAACCCCGGGTAATGAAATTGGAGTGGAAATGGAGGCAACTCCGACCACCGAACAAAATCAAGAGGACTCATATAAAAATCGACGCACTCTTGAAGTTACCATTGCAACGAGAAGATCCTCAAGAAAAAAATGAAAGAGATGTCATTGAAACGTCAGGAAGAAAGTTGTCCTTCTCAGGACGAAATCATCCAAACGCGGCGAAATACCTAGAAGAACAACGCTTGAACTAACGGCCGCGAAATATATATATATATATATATGTAAATTAGATACATTAGATAAATTAGATATATATATATATATATATATATATGTGTGTCCCGTATCGTTATGTTCAAATTTTAGTGTAAAGTGTAAAGAGTGTAAAGTAGACTTAATTTCAAGTAACAAAAACGCAAAACTCGTATATCCATTTTTATTTGTTTCAAAGTTACAGATCTATGAATGTGTTTGTCAGATCATGGAAAAAAATATAATCCTAAAGTCAATAAATCTGATTTTATTTAAAAAAGTTCAATGAATAATATTTTCGAAATGTCCACCTCCTTGCTGAATGCAGGCTTGTGCCCGTAAGCCAACAGAAGAAGTACTTATCAGAATTTCATACTTGTTTTGTCGGATTTGCTCGGCAGCCAGGCGAATACGATCCAACAACTCTTCTCTTGTGTTCGAAACTTGGGTGTAGACTAAATTTTTCATGTACCCCCATAAGTAAAAGTCAAGGGGATTAAGATCAAGTGATGACTGAAGCCTGATGAAGCCGTGACTGTCTTAATATCCAGGTTGAATAAACTAGACGAGCATAGTGGTCTGCTTCAAGCAAACCGTGTCCCCTGAAATAGTGATGTGGATATAAGCCCTCAAGTTTTAAAATTCGCCAAACTGTCGTTCGTGGCACTCCTAGTTGTCTAGTGATTCGACGTACACTGAGAGTTGGATCTCTTGTAACAATAGGTATTGCTTCTTGCTCTAAGTCTGCTGGCAAATTTACTCCTCGGTCGAAAATATAGTCACGTAGTCCACATTCCCGAAATTGTCTGTGTACTTCCAGAAACGTTCTGTAATGAGGAATGCGCCTATCGGGAAACTGATGTCGGTATTCAATAACTGCTTGACGTGCACTCCTGTTACAGTAGCCATACACAAAATGCATGTCAGCATACTCTTGAGAAGAAAATCGGTAAGACATTTTGAATAAAGGAAACGTGTCCATTCACTCATAAGCTGTTGTATGAACTGAAACGTAATGTAATTCTTTATTAAAAAATGCAACGTTAACAGGCATCTGAACATTTGTTTATTATATGATATTCATGGTTCAGCACTTACGAAATAAGTAAAAACCTTCTTTATGATATATCAATTTCCAGTACTCTCTAATGTAGATCTCCAAGAAATTACTGTATGCACTACGACACGTGTTTATTTATTTTAGGATAACATTTTATTATGCGATCTTAACAATCACATGCTTGTTATTGAATCAGATAACTTTTTTTAGATAAAATCAGTTTTTATTGACTTCAGGATTACATTTTTTTTCATGATCTGGCAATCACATTCATAGATCTGTAACTTTGAAACAAATTAAAATTGATATACAAGTTTAGCGTTTTTCTTACTTGAAATGAAGTCTACTTTACACTCCTAAAATTTGAACATAACTATACGGGACAACTTGTATACTGTAATAAAGCGGTTCTAATAAAAGTAGTATTCATATTTAATTTTTTTTTTAAATAAATTGCATCAAACGATCTATGCGTCAAATGACATGGCGAATGCTGAAATACCCATAAACCCACTTGATACGTTCAATTTATATTGAATGTATACAAATATAACCCGGCTGGGTCAGTTGGTAAAGCATGAGACCCTTAATTTCAGGGTCGTCGGTTCGTGCCCCACGTTGGGCACCAAAAATGTAATAAAGTGGACCTAATAGAGGTAGTATATTGATTACTAATACTTACTGTATTGATATTGACATTTATTACTTTTTTACTTTACTTTACTATGCGTCAAATGATATTGCGAATTCTGAAATACCCAAAATCCCAGTCGATATGATCTATGTATATCGAAGATATACAAATATGGCTACGATTATGGCTAAAATGCGGGATACAAACCAAAGAAATCTAATATCTTTACCCGAGAAGATATAAACAAATTTATAGAAGGAGCTGAGATGAGAAGAGATTTTATTTGTATTTAATATTTAATTGGTATATTTTGTAGCTTTGTTTAATTGTTGGTATAAGTGGAGCATGTCGTATGGACGAAATGAAGAAGCTAATTCTGGATGATTTACATAACAAAGAAAACGTGTTAATCATTACAATTCCTGATTCCAAGAATGGAAAATAGAAGACTTTTCCTATTACAAATAAAATGTGTCGGAATGTAAATCCACTTGATATATACAGAAAATATGTTGCTTTAAGACCCAAGCACACTCCACGCAGGTCACTGTTCATATTTTATCGAAACGGAAAATGTTCAACTCTACTTGTTAGTATTCATACTTTATGTAAAATTCTATTTCTCATTGCCAATTATTTGGAAGTATCTAACCTTAAAACATATATAGGGCATGCCCTCCGAAGAACATCTGCGTAATTTTTAGCAGACTGGCACAATGGTAATTGGAACAATTCAATTATTGCTGAAGTTTGAAATCATTTCAAGAAAGAAAAGAAGAAATTACATCTAGAATTTTTTAAGGTTCCAAGTTCTTTAACTTTGCAAAATTTCAACAAGTTGGCACCAATTAAGATTTCCAATAAGGAAAATTTTTCAATTATAATACATATTAATAAATTAGTTTGGTTTAAATCAATTTAGTGCCTTGATACATAAATAACTTTTGAACAATAATAAACATCCTTTTAAAAGCAAAAACAAAAAAATTGTGTTTATTTGTTTGGACTAAATTTGAAATTAAGAATCAAACATGTCAACATAAAGTTGCAGAATGGTTGCTAACTAAAGAAGAAAAAAATCAATCATTTATAGTCAAGGGTTAGTTAAAAGTATGGAGACGGCGATTTATTGTCGTTAATATTCATTTTAGGTTATTATGTTCAATATAAAAGTTTGTTAGGATATTTTGATCTACATTTGAGAATATTTTAATTTATTTTTTTTTCAATTGTTTTTTAGTTACGCCTGTCCGCGCAGTTTTTTTAAATGGGGACTAGTAAATTTTACTCTACCATTCGATAGAGAATTTTTTTCTCTTTACAATATTATTTTTGTTTTTTTAAAATTCATTTTAATAACTTTTTTATAAGAAAAGGCCGGCTCATGTGTTTAACAGATGTTCGGTACATCGCAGATAGACAGAAGCGTAGCGATAAACAAACTTGAGCAACATAATTTTATCAGTGGTTATTGTGTACGTCAAATCTTTGACAGAAATAATTCATTTGTGCAATTTGTTGCTGTTAATATTAACAATGGCGAGTTTAAGTGAACATGAACGAATTGAAATACTTATGATGTTGGGTTATGGAGATAGACGCAGAAGTTTACAAGACGTTTGTAATTTATTTAATGAAACGCATCCAAATAGAAATCCAATTTCTAAATCCGTTGTTGGTAAAACTTTAAGAAGCTTTGAACAAACGGGTAGCGTTAAAGATTTACCAAGGAGTGGTAGACCTAGAACAGCAAAAAGTGATGATAACAAACTGGATATTTTATTGGCTGTATCTGAATATCCCCATTTATCAACCAATCAATTAGCGGCCAATTTCAATATTTCACAGTCATCGATCGTGTCATTTTTAAAAAGTGAAAAGTATAAACCTTATAAGGTACACCTTGTACACGAGTTAACGGAAGATGATTTTGATAGGAGATTACAATTTTCTGAAGAAATGTTAAATATTTGCAATAATAATGAAAATTTTGTCAACAATATTCTTTTCTATGACGAAGCTACTTTTTGCCTTACCGGTGAAGTAAACAGACATAACTGCAGATACTGGTCATCGGAAAATCTCTCTTGGTTTTTGGAGCACCATACGCAGTACCTCCAAAAGGTTAATGTTTGGGTTGGCATTCTAGGCGGTCATATTATCGGTCCCTTTTTCATCAATGGCAATTTAACTTCGGCTCTGTATTTGCAGCTATTGCAAAATGAAATAATACCTGCTTGTGCTACGCTCTATCCTCATGAAAACAATGAACACCTGCCCAATGACAGTATCTGGTTCCAGAAAGATGGCGCCCCACCACATTGTGGTGTAAATGTTCGTCAATATCTGGACGACTTTTTCCCCACAGATGGATTGGAAAACGAGGAACCATTGAATGGCCAGCCCGTTCGCCAGATTTAAGTCCTTTAGATTTTTTCTTTGGGGATGCGTAAAAAACAAAGTTTACAAAGATAAGCCCGATAACGTCGAAGATTTACAAATCCGAATTACCAGAACGATACAAGAAATTCCCCGAGATTTTTTACAGAACTCTGTTCGGGGTTTTGTAAATCGATTGGGTCATTGTCAAATTACTAATGGACGACAATTTGAACACTTACTTTAATTTACTTTGTTAATAATTTGTTTAATTTTTCTTGTGAAAAAGTTATTAAAATGAATTTTAAAAATACAAAAATATTATTGTAAAGAGAAAAAAATTCTCTATCGAACGGTAGAGCAAAATTTACGAGTTCCCCTTAAAAAAAAAAATGCGCGGCAGGCGTATCTAAAAAAACACTTGAAGAAAAAAAATTAAAATATTCTCAAATGTAGATCAAAATATCTTAACAAACTTTTATATTGAACATAATTCCCTAAAATGAATATTACGACAATAAACCGCCGTCTCCCTACTTTTAACTAACCCTGTATGAATAAATTATTAAAAAATTAAATACAATTCTTTAATTATTTTAAATTTTAATGATATACAATCAAATATAAAGTTAAATTCTTGGAGGCGAAATTTCCAACGAATTCTTCCTTTTATCCCTGGTTAAAACTGTAAATAACACAAAAATGTCGACAGGGCCAAAGTACAACAAAGTACACAAAAGAGATGTATGGGCGGGTATTTAGAACAAAGAACTTGAAAGAAATTTTCTTCGTTAAAAACTTTTCGCGTTTGCTACTTCTTTCCCGAGCAAGGATTAGGAAAATAAGTTCCACCGAGTGGAAATAGAATAAATTCTTTTAGTTTGTTGCCTTCCATTTTCCTTTTTTTTTTGTTCTCTCTAGCGAACTTTATTTTATAAGTAAAAGTTGTCGGTATAAATAAGCATATTGCAGCAGGTGTAAATGCGCCATCGAACTTAGTTAGGTCACTAGAACAACGGTTTTATTTTGAGCACATTCGAAACTTACCTCGTTTCTAGCGTGCCTAAACATCTCATTAAACGTTATTTTATCTTCCGCTTCATATTATCTTGAAAATAACGCAAAATTGAATTTCGACTTGGCTTATATAAGCCGAGATTTGCTGTTGATTGGAATAATCTATGTAGATATGAGAAGTCAGAAAAAGTTGGTCAATTACAAACGTAAAAGATTCAAGTAGATAAAGGTTAGGGCGTATAAATTTCCAAGATTCACCTTGAAGATAGCATGACGAATATTTTTTGAACACTTGCTAAACATAATGTTTTGGAAATGATGGAATTATATCGATAATTGTTAAGGCTATCAGACACAAAAATCTAACACGAAACAGCATTTAATTTATATAAATTCGCAGTTAAAGTATGCTAAAACTTTTTTAAAACCGTACTTGTGCAAAATTAAAGAAATTATTGATTATGGAGGCATTAATATTTTGTTAAATATTGTGATGGCTCATCCAACGATACGTCACGTATCACAACTCTAGCACCTTCGCGATAGATATAGAAAACCCGAGAGATGTTCGACGGCCGATATATAAGCCGTCGAGAAAGGGATCTATTCATCCCATACCAAATCATCGCCGAACTTATATAAATGAACTTATATAAATATACATAAATACATAAATGTGCTTATTGTTAGTAATTAGTTTATGTAAGTTCATTCGGCGATGATTTGGTATGGAATGAATAAATCCCTTCCTCGACGGCTTATACAGGCTGATTCATTTTCGGCCCTCACCATGGGGATCTCTCTTATTATTGGAGATAGAGTATAGGTTTAAATTTGGCAAAGTTGTTAAATTTTGTGTTTATTATAAATCCGTAAAGAAAATAGACCTGTGACAAATGACCTTCGTTATTTAAAAAAAAACGCGAAAACCTCATTTTCTTCTTTTACCTGTAGCACCGACATTTGGCTTTGTAGAGAAAAAATAAAAACACATCCTTGTGGCCATTTCTAAACCTCTATCTAGTGGTGTACTCTAAATTTTTATACGACGTTTCGTTTCTTTCTGGGCATTATCAACTATCTATATATCTTCTTATAGGCGCCAAATTGGATTTAGACATCTTCAGAAAGAGTTATTTTTTCTGATTTGAACCATGTACCACATGCTGACTATAGTTTTTGACATTAGGTTTTATTTGAAAGAATAAATTATAAGGCTACCTTATTTAGTAGCCTTTGGAATTTCAATCTGTCAAACATTTCATTTATTGTTCATTAATAATACAAAAATGTCATACACTAACGAAGAGAAACGAGATATGATAAGTATTTTTTATTCTTCGTAACGAAATTCAACAGTAGCGAGTACAAGATAACAAAAACATTAATAAAAATACATAGAAAAGTAAACAATAAACAATTACAGTAAATGTTCAATTTCTGGCCATCTTCGGTAATGCACAATTGGGCACGCCTTCTGGCATTTTGTACTGCCCTTTGTATAGTTCTTCTAGGAGCTGCATCGAAGGCATTCTGAAGTCTGTCTCGTAATTCTTCAATGTTTTGTGGCGCATCTAATTTATAAATATTATTTTTAACATATCCCCATAAAAAAAAATCTAGCGGACTTAAATCAGGTGATCTCGCAGGCCATTCAACAACTCCCCTATTTCCAATCCAACGGTTTGCAAACTCTTGATTTAAGAAATTTATAACAACAGCTGCATTGTGTGCTGGTGCGCCATCTTGTTGCCACCATAAATATTGTAAATGATTTAATGGGATATTGTCGTCAAGATAGTCAGATACGTATGTACGTAAAATGCTTAAATATCTTTCTCCATTTAAATGTTCTTCATACATAACTGGTCCTAAGAGACGATTTGCCAAAATACCCATCCAAACGTTTATTCCAAAACGATGTTGTGGTCTTCTAGCCCTGTTTTGTCGGGGATTTTGTACTGCCCAATAGTGCTCCGTATTTCTGTTGAACATTCCAGAATTTGTAAATTTTGTTTCATCTGACCAGATGATTTTGTTTAAAAAAATGTTCGTCATTTTCTATCCTTCCCATTAACCAATTACAATATTCTAGCCTTCTCAAATTATCTCCAGGCAGTAAAGAGTGGCTAACATGGATCCTGTATGGTTTAAACCTACTTTTATTTAAAGTTCTCCAAACTCTGGACTGGCACAAATTTAATTCTGACGCTACTTCGCGTGTAGAAATTGATGGATTATTATTTATCTATAAAAATACAAGATTAACACGAAATTTGAAAACACGCTTTTAATTTACCATTTGTAAAATATCTTGTCGATTTTCATTTAAATTCCTGTTGTCTTGACCATTACGCGGCTTAGTAAACGATCCATTCTCGACCAAATTTCTGTCGAGATCTAGAAAAATGGTACGATGAGACTGTTGTCGTTCTGGATATAATTGTAGATATCTTGTACACGCTACTGTTGAATTTCGGTTCGAAGAATACAAAATACTTATCATATCTCGTTTCTCTTCGTTAGTGTATGACATTTTTGTATTATTAATGAACAATAAATGAAATGTTTGACAGATTGAAATTCCATGGCTACCTTATTTAATCTTATAATTTATTCTTTCAAGTAAAACCTAATGTCAAAAACTTTAGTCAGCATGTGGTACATGGTTGAAATCAGAAAAAAAAACTCTTTCTGAAGATGTCTAAATCCAATATGGCGCCTATAAAAAAATTAGATAGTTGATGATGGCCAGAAAGAAACGAAACGTCATATAAAAATTTAGAGTACACCACTGGATAGAGGTTTAGAAATGACCTTTTTAAACCACGTGTTTTCTTTAGACAAACTCTCTTCGTCTCCAACCTTCATGTGATAAACATCTCTCACTACAAGTGCTTGTTCAAGCATACACAGTGAAGCGCTGGGGTGTCCACCTAGAAATATCGATCACGATAGTCTACCGTGTGATCATGCTTTGGTTTTGTTAGATACTAGACGAGAAATCGTTAGTGTTAATGTTTGTATGGCGTAGTGCATAATAGGGTTGACTATCCCTCTTGTATTTGTATCTCAAAACTGTGATTATTGCTGATCTAATGTGTAGCAGTAATGCTTTAAAAGTCTTTCTTTGGACACTGTGATTAAATAAAAACTCAAAAGAGGTTACCTCCCTTACCACAATTAATAATCGTATCCTAAATACGTATTTCGACAACTAAATTGTCATCATAAGTAGGTAAAATTTTACACGGTGTCCACGTATACGCCGGCATACACACGTCCAGTATATACTTATTATTAATTACATAATTTATAATTTTTATTGGTTTGTTATTCATCCATTATGTACTTTTTTTGCGTATATTTGGTTGCATTGTTGGGCACTTAATATTACCAACCATTATTATTATGGTATTATTATTATAAAAGTGAGAAAACAATTTAACTGTCTCTCGGTACCTATAAAACATGCGAAAAGAGCATCTGATGCTCTGATATTCTAAATAGCATGACAACGACATGATCGTTTGTCTTTGAATTTCGCTTCTTTAACGTGTAAAATTACGAGCGCGTCTTTTCACGCCAGTAAATTAGATGTTTTCGTATTTATGTCGTTGTGCACAAGTGATTCGAGTAAGCGAGGCAGGTAAGTTACTTTTGGTTAGTTAGGAGTTGTAACTGGCACAATCTGGGAAATGGGAAGTTAACGTATGGTGTCAAACTAATTAGGAAGTTATGCGTGGGTAAAGATGATGACGAGAGGTTGGCAGCGGTGGAAATGGGAACGTTAGATGGACACACGCAATCTGGATAACGAGTTCGGTCGAAGTTGGAGACGGGTTCGTCCTGCAGATTACTAACTTAACTGGAAGCACTCCTCTGTAAGCTTTCTGTTTACATTTACAGGATTTAAAGCGGCCATCTGCTGTGTATGTGCTTATCCTATTAGTTGTTTGTCATAACAAAAGTTTGCTTTTAATGATAACTGTGGACATGTACGCTATCACAAATGTATTTCTTATTAGAGCTAACAACTTATTCTTACTGAAGTTATCAATAAAATATATGAATATGTATTTAACTATGGTGGTATGCAAGAACACAGTAATCTGTTACCTTCACAAACTCATAAACAACTGGACTAAAATTCTACTAAATACCACTAGAGAGCGCTCTATTCAGGGATGCAATATGAAATGAAATGTACCGAATACGACGTAATAGGTGCACGCACAATCGGAGTAAGATTTCTTCCATAAGCGGTATTAGAATGAAATGTGATGAAAACGTCACACTCGTCCTTAAAGGGTTAAGTTGATATCATAAATAGAGAACGGACACGCTTACCACCCAGTGCAGTACTGGCGAAAGGCTGTATTTCTAAAATATTTAATTTTATTTATATAATTGGAAAACGAACGGGTGGTGATCTATAAAATTACGAAATACATATTTATTTGTTGAAAAGTAGTATTTATAAAGTTTTTAATTTTATTTATATAATTGGAAAACAAACGGGTGGTGATCTATAAAATTACGAAATACATATGTATTTGTTGAAAAGTTGTATTTTTAAAGTTTTTAATTTTATTTCTATAATTGGAACATTTTTATTTGTTCATTTTGTCGTTCAAGTTGAGTAAAGGAGTATTAATATTGACTAGCAATAGTTTCTCAAGGTTTTCTTCTGTCAATTTTGTTCTCTTTGAATTAAGTACACCTTATAAATAGAAAACGTCCTTTCTACATCGCAACTGGTTATAGGTGCATATTGGAAATATTCTTTTATTTCTTCATATTTAGCCGTTAGATTTTGTGGAATTGTCTCCATACATAATTGCTGCAATGTAATTAAATCTGGATTTCTATTAAGAATTGCTTCAAACTTTTGCCGAAGGCCACATCCGAAGTCACTTGTAATACTTTTCAAATTATTAACAACCACATCTAATGTGGTTAATCCGTCATTTAATTTGAGATTTCGATTTTAAAGTGTTCGTGAAGAAAGTACAACTGATTTTTTAAATTTGGGATTTGTGTGAGCTCCTTGCACTCACCAATACTTCTAGCATCCTCCTTCAGCTGTGTTACGAAATGTTTTAGACTATCGAAATTCTCAGCATAATAAATATTAGCTTCCAGCCATGTTCCCCATCTAGTTATTACTGGAGTGGGAGGCAGTGACAGAGATGGAAATTTTTCCCTGAAAAGAGCTACTCTCAATGATGCTTTTCTGAAAACTTTTTTAAAAGCTGATACAAGTCTATCAACTTCCGGAAAAGTGTCTCTGATATATTCACAGATTCTGTGGAGAGCATGTGCTACACAAGTAATATGCAGCATATTAGGATATGTTTTCTTCAATAGTCTGCCTGTTTTTAACATATACGCAGCACTATCACTGACAAATAAAAGTATTTTTTCTTTGTACGTGGCGTCCGAATGAAGCATTTTTTGCATATTCTCCTTAATGGTTTCAGCAACTGTTTCCGCATCAACTCTATTTATAACACTTGTTGCTATTACATATGAGTTATAGGGAATAGTTGGATGTAGTACACCAGCCACAACATTTACCACACAGCGTCCTAACATATCCACCGTTTCGTCGGCGCTTCTCCATATGTATTGATTTAAAAGATGGCTTCTAATGCGTTCTACTGTTCTCGTATAGCACCTAGAAACATAATATTTGCGTAAAGATCAGGAACATTTCGACCAGTATATTTTAGAAGAAATATTTTTAAAGTGGGATTGCTAAGTTTATTTAATGGAATATTAGCCGCCATAAAAGTTTTACAGAGTTCAGATGTGTTTGCGATCCTAAGTGACGAATTTTTGACGATATTTTACGGATTTTGTAATAAATTTCGGAATCACTGACAATGAACATACAATCAGTATGACCGTCAATCCAACTCGCCATTGTTTTACAATGCCGTTCTCGACATTCTTCCATATCATGTCTGAAAAAGTAACTTAAACAATGCTCTAGATCTAAATAAATGAAAACTAAAAATGTGTGCGTAAGTTATTGAAACTGAACGAAATTCAATGCACACTCTTATGTCGAAATAATTGGTAGAAATAGATTCAATCAAACGATATTAAACAGGATCTATCACAAAAATTACGATGTAATTAACAGTTAAAACTATGAAAACAAGAAACTTACTCACAGCACTTTATTTATCTTACGAAATATAAACTAATAAATAAAATACATTATAAAAACCCCGCTTCTATCTACGCTCATGAAAACACTTTAAAAAACGCTATATTCTTCGAATACAATAGCTGGCTTGTCCATTGTTATCGCGGCGAGACCAGGTGTCCGAGTAAGTCAAACAAATACTTCATTGAATTACGCCGGGATGTACTGAGCGACGTTATACACAATTCCAATTGCCGATTACGTTTTATGGAAATTGCGTCCGTTCTCTAATCATAAAAGTCTTATTGTGTGTTTATTTTAATTTTATTTTTTTTATGCATTCTATGCTTATGGTTAATAATTTTAAAAACCATATTATTTTTTAGTTAATAGAATATTATCGACTACATTTAAAACTTAGTAACAGTTAAACATACTGAACGAGTAGGTTCCTTTGTGTAATTAAAGTTAGCAAGATCATTATTGATTGATTGTAATTTAATTATACGAGAGTATACACAAGGGAATTCAATCGTTACACAATAAATATCTTCTGGGACGATTGGATCCGTAATAGAATCTATACATTAATCATTAACGCGAATGAGATGATGTACTTTACTATAATGACTTCTAATATAATTATGTTGATACTTTTTAGTAAATGAAACTGACAAATATTTAGATAGCAAATAGAATTGTTTGTTGTATTATCTTACGTATCGCAAATGCTACTTCTTATACAGACTGCGCCAATAAATTTGGGGACAAGTTGAATTTCCCGCTGTTTTTTTTTGTTATCTTAGGTTAGTCAAAGTGACTGTAAATCTTCAAAAAACATATTTCGGTGTTTAGCATCGTTATAAATATAAATTTATTCTGTTTTTCACTCAGTTTCTGCATAAGTTTTTTTTGTTTGATTTTATTACAACTGTTTTTTTTTAAACAAGCAGAGAAGTTGTGACGAAAGAAAGGTAAAAATTCAGAATATAAAATTAGAGGTTATATTGTATTTCTTTATTGTCCTTTTACTTATTATAGATAACATGCCTTTATCCCAAGGATTGTATAAGAACATAGGATAGCCAGATCCCTATACCGGCATCGAGCCGCGACTCCGCCTCCTGTGACGTCACAAACGGACCAGTCGCATCGATAAATAGTTGAGGTCTTGGGTTGCTTGAGTTAAAGTAAAGTGTTTTAATTTAGTTTTCGCCGTTACCCTTTGTAAATTAGCGACTGAAATGCCCGGACGTCGTTGTGCGGTAGTTGGCTGTAATAACAGTCGTATTTCTACGAAAATTACCAATAGAGAAATCGTTTATCACAACAATCAATCGTTTATCAACAACTATAGAAGAAAGAACAAGCAAGATAAACCTGCACAAAAACAGGAAACGGTAAAAATACTGAGAAAACTCTTAATAGAAAATCAAATTTCTATTCTTCTAAACAAAAAAAAACGCGTTAATTGGACTACTGAAGAGATTGCAGTTGCTTTTACTATTCGTTACCTCAGCAAGAAATGCTATATATTTTTGCGAACTAAACTTAATTTTCCGTTGCCAGCGTTGTCATCTTTGAGAAAGTGGGCATCAAAAATCAGAATAACGCCGGGAGTTTTAGAAGATGTACTAACTTTTCTAAAGGTAGCAGGAGAAAATATGTCTGCAAGAGAGAAAACTGTAGTCATTTCTTTTGATGAAGTCAAAGTTAAAACCACTTTAGAGTATTGTGTTGGTGAAGATCAGGTGCTAGGTCCTTACAATTTAATGCAAGTCTGTATGGTTAGAAGCTTATTTTCTACTTGGAAACAGCCTATCTATCTAGACTTTGACAAAAAGATGACAAAGGATGTGTTAATGGATCTGATCACCCAATTGCATCAAATATCATATAACTGTATTGCAATTGTAAGTGATTGCGGAAGCAGTAATGTTGGTCTCTGGAACGCGTTGTCCGTTGACATAAATAAGACCTATTTCGAGCATCCGCAAACCAAGAAAAATGTTTATGTTTTCGCAGATGCTCCCCATTTACTGAAACTTCTCCGTAATTGGTTTCTGGACACAGGATTTATATTGAGAAGTGCTGGAAAGAAAGAGATAAGAAAAAAACCTTTAGAAAGTTTGATAGAATTAACCAATGTAGAAGTAAATTCCTGTTATAAAATTTCTGAAAAGCATATTACAGTTGAAAAGAGTAAAAGACAAAATGTAAGACTAGCGGCTGAATTGTTATCACATAAGACCGCCCAGGCATTATTACGATACAAACCAGGCCCTGATAAAAAACTTGCTGAAGATGTCGGAATGTTCATAGACAATATTAATTCTTGGTTTGATATTTTTAATAGCCATGTGAATAGATCTCCTGGCCCTGACCCTATGAAAGCCCCTTTTGGAATTTATTTACAGGACCAAGAACAACACTTAAATAAAGTTAGAGATTTAATATTTGACATGAGAGCTGAAGGAAAAAACACTTTGCAAATTTTTCAGAAAGGAATAATAATTTCTATAGAATCGTTGAAACTACTTTTACGAGATAGGAAGACCGAATTTGAAGATGTACATTATATATGTACTCATAAACTTAATCAGGATTGTTTGGAGAATTTTTTCTTCCAGCTTAGATGTCGAGGGCCGAATGAACATCCATCTCCATTGGAAGCCATCAAAAGAATAAGAATGATTATTCTTGGGAAGAATCCTGGTATTTTAGAAGCACAGGTACATAAAATGTGTTTATTAATTCTTTACATATTCCTAGTATTATATAGGTACATAGCTATACTTTTTTTAAAGGTGAACACACAAGAAGCTGTTCCTGAAGAATATATAGTGGCCACAGTTTTGGAACAAGCGAAAGTTTCACTTGAATTACCGGAAGAGAAGTTTGACAGCAATGCAACTCAAAGTAGCAATGGAAGCTCGTTTTCATCATCAGGGATTTCAGAAATATCTGATGCAAAATCACCAGAAAAAACGGACGATGCATTTGAGTACATTGCTGGTTTTATAGCGAAGAAATTTAAAAACAGTCATCCCCAACTCGGCGATTATACTTATAAAATTAAAGCCGATCACGCCTACAATTTACCCTCATGGGTACAACAGCTCTCTTTTGGTGGTCTTATTAAGCCCTCAACAGATTTCTTAAGTACCATTAAACAGTGGAACAAATATTTTGAGATATATCATGGCGATAATAAACTGCGGAAAGAAACACTGGTCGTTAAAAGACTAGCTTTAAAAATTAAAAAGCGAGAAAATTTGTGCTTTGTTATTATAAAATTATTTTGTAAATTAAGAACTGTTATCCGTATGAATTATTTAAATACAAAAAGAACCCTTGACAATGCTAAAAAATCGAGTAAACGTAAGCTTTCTACTAGTACACCGTCAGACACTCAACGAACACTAGCTAAAAAAAATGCGAAAAACCACTATTGTACTTGATTCGTTTTTATTTAATTACTGCGTAATAAAACATTGCTATATACTGACTCTTTTAATTGAAAAATATATGTTTTTTTGCTTTGTATAGAAAATATATGCTCATCGGCTTTCTTTATTTATGTTTATGTACCTAATAAATGTGTTTATTTGAAGTTGGATAAGTTTTTTTTTAATTATAAACCAAAGTATAACCTTATGGCATAAAAACGTGTATTATATTTATAACAGTACACTGACGGATATGTTATTATCAAATGAAATATTATATACCATAATAATAGCACTAATATAACTCGATAATTAATTGTTGTAGTAGCTAAACACATTTTATAAGGTGCTTTACAGTAGTAAACGCGTTCAACCTGGTCCGTTTGTGACGTCATGGCTCCCCACTACGCGGCGAAAATATTGCGGGATCGAGCAAGCCTATGTTCTTATACAATCCTTGCCTTTATCCAAGGAGCAAAAGGCATTCATTTTGAAAGCTCATTATCGAAGTGGTGTGCGTAACGAGGATGGAACATGGTCATACTCGATACAATCAAGTATTCAACAGTTTGAAGAAGCATTTCCTGATTTACATGTTCCATATAAAATGTTTATCCAGGACAAGGATCGAATTGTTTTGCATTTTGAAAATGATAATTGTGTTTGTAAAAATAAATCAAACGATCGATCAAAAGTTCTTGTTGAAGAAACTGTAAATGATTTACTACAGAGAATAGAAAAAAAACCAACTAAATCATTGAGAAAATTAAGTGCTCAATCAGGAAACCTTCACTAAACTTTCATGTAATATTACTACATTAAAGTTCATTTTAGTAAAGTCGAAGATGTGTCTTTGAATATCACTAACATTTTTAATTATATCTTATTGTATACCAAATTAGTTCTATAGGAGTGTTTTGTTCAATAATCAATAATCACATTTCGCATAGTACCTACTAAGCAGTTATGTCAAACTTATAGAATTTACTTAACCGTAACTTTAGAAATTTTCAAAATAATATTGCATTATTTATCGTGTAAGAAGTTCTTTAATTAAATCTAGCCTCAAATGTTATTCCCACATAGTTTCCCTATTTATAATGCTCATATTAAGTTTCGATAACACAGGCCTGCATTTTTCAACTCTTTGAATGTTGATTTAAAAATTTTAACTGTTTTCTAGTAATTGGGTAGCACTGATTTCAAATCTGCTTTTATTATTTTTTTTATCACGTAAGGTTATTTTTCAAACCAGTAAAATCAAAAAATATAGAAAAAACACGATTTATTTAATTTATAAGCTAGTTTTATATTATATTAAAAAAATACAAAAATATACACATAGAAACTATTAGAAATAGTTATTTATTCTTTATTCTTCTTAAAAAAAGTTTTCGTTTTTCAGAAAAGCTTCGCTTGGTTGCTTTTCTGTCATATTCAGCTAAAGGAAGATCTGAAGGTAGTTTCTGGGGCAAGCAAATTTTTTTGTTTCAACCTAGACCACAGTACTTCAGAAAGATCTTTTGAAAGTCCCAAATCTCTTACTAAATCATTCAGTTCGGCTTGTGAAAATAGCTGAGGTTGGTTTTGGCCTGAGGTTGATGGTTCAAAATCACTATCCATATGTACGGAGCCGGAAGTTGAAGAGGTTTCAATATCTTCTTGTAGTACTTTGGGGGGTATAGGTATAGGTACATGATCACTGTGAGGAACTGGTCTGATAACTGATTTAATATTTGGGTACAAAATATGTTTCAAAGTTTTTCTATTATGCCCCTTAATATCACAAAGACAAAAGTAGCAATCTTCATGATGATTTTACGGTTCTCTTCAAACCATCGGTATTCCAAAAGGAAGGCTTTTTCTATTCCCTTTGGTCTTAAACCTTCTTCACATACCTTACAAACAACGTGCGGTGCCCAATCTTTATCTTGATCTCCTAATTTGATTTTGAAATAAGTATAATATGCATTTTTCACAAATTCACCAATTGGTCTCTTAAACTTTTTCAAGACAAAATATCCACAAATATAACAGAAATCATCTGGTGTGTTTATGCAACACCGGCTAGACATATTTTTAAGCAATGTTTATTTATCAAATACCACGCACAACACTAAAGACAAATTAATTTTACTTGTTTACTGATCGACACTCAGAGCTATAATGAAGTAAATGACATTAAAGTATACATTTTGTTTGGAGTGATAAACTTGAAATCCTTCTTCGCAGTACTAATATAGTGAAAGCATAATAAATAAGATTTAGCAGGTAAAAATTCCCGGAAATCTTGTCCAAAATTAATACATGTAATAAAAGATTTACATCAGGTAATGAGAGCCTATTTAACAAATTTCTTTAAAACCACAACAGAAAATCGTTTTTGGGTTAATACCTAGAATTTGAAGTAGTACATTCATTTTAAAATGTATTGAAATGCCTATTATGAGATTTTTTTTATATTTTTTTCTTTTTCTTTTGTGAAAAAAAAATCTGTGGGTGGTAGAGACCAACTGTATTTTAATTAGTTATTGCTATATAGAAACTGAGCTTAACAAACAAAAATCACGTCATCACAAATTTTATGCAGGCCTGTGTAATGTTTATTCCTTCTTAGGTATAGGGAGTTATTATTCAAAAAATTCCATGCAATATTAAGTCATATGTACTTTCTCGAATTGTTTTTGTGATTTGACAGGTTATTTTAAAATTAACTAAAAATGTATTTTTCCTTTAGAATATGTTTTAAAGAAATATTTGTTTATGATTTTCTTACCCAAAATATTCTAATTTGTATTTTAAATGAATTATAAAAAAGCTTTTAACCTGGAAAACAAGTGGAATAATGTACATCTGTGCAACTTTTTATTGTGTAAACAATTCCTGGAATTTAATCTAAACAGTGTGAGAAATATTGAAATTCTTTTCTACTTATCCCTTAATTGTTAAAATATAAAAATACAACCATGAAAGTATCGCCTTATAGGCAATAATACTTTCTATATTATGTACTACATACGTAAAGGTAAACTTAACTCGTGATCTAACAAGACACGTCTTATAAATATGAGTACATATAACACCCGTTCTTTAATATAACTATTATTACGATACTGTCCTAAAGTTTATTTTCTTTGCACGCATTCTTGCATGAATTCATAAACTACTTTTCATATTGAGACGAGATTTAATGGAAAGTAAATTATTTAGTGTTTTCGGCAATTTTTCTAGTTTCAAATACCTACATGAAAAATTATCATTCACTTTGCATTAAATTTAATAAGTACAAAACATAAATTTTAAAATAACTGCAATCGTCATAGTCATTATTTATCTAAAAGAAATCATACGAGAGCCGAATTAGAAAAAAATAACTCCTTCTTTAATATATTATATGCATGCGAATCTCAATATGTAAGACGGTAGTTTAAAAATTACAATAACAAAGTGTAGGAAGTATAATTTTGGTTGCTATTATTTAATTGGTAATTGAATGCGAATTAACCGTTGTCATTGGCTCCAAACGATCGGTCAACGTGGACTAGACATCTCTTGTCATGTCAAATTATCGGAGTGGGAGTGGCTTAGCAAGAGAACGGCAGTTCACGTGGACAGCGGCCGCCAATTATCATTCGCGTACGCATGTACCTAAATCAGGTCAATGCCCGGAACAATTCCGAGAAATGATTTTGCAGACGATTCGTTAAGTGGTTTTTTGCTTGATTTTTTTTTGTATTCGACTGGAGATTTTAAATTATAAAAATGCTTATCTGTCTTAAAATTCATTTTAGTAATTATTTTTTCTCAGTATTGTAAATTATTTTCTCACATAGAATATTATTGTTCTCTTTTAGTGGTATTATAAAAAGCTTTTGTATAAAAAAATACTTGAATATGTACAACTGTGCAACTGTTAATACGTAAACAATTCCTGGAAATTTAATTAAATCGTCTCACAATATTTAGATTTTTTTATGCTTGCTAATTGATTGACAAAATATTTTTATTTAAAATGAGATTATTTCTAATGAAATATAAATAATACAACCAAGGAAATGTGACATTCAATTCCTTCAAATGAGTTTTTAAATAAAGCAAATCAGATCTACTTTGAACGAAGTCTACTCGGATAATATGTTTTTCTGTCTCAAATAATTGCTTGTTTGAATTTATATTGTCGTTATGGATAATTAGCATAATTTTAAAATACTATTCGATATTCCGTTGGGTTTCTCTTTTAATATTCACTATTTTTAGTATTTTTCTATACAGTCCTTCCATAAAGTATGGACACAAGCCTGTAATAACGTTATTGTGCAATATTTGACAAAATGCAAAGATATGTCGATTAATGTTTTTTATTAGTTATATTTATATGCTATCATTTTGTTTTTTCCGTCGACCTTGAATAAGTTATGACGTCATTGATAATTTTTTAAATGTCAACCCCATTTTTCTTTTTGTGGATTTTGAAAGCTTTTACAATTCTTTATTCGATGATGTAAACATTTTGGTATATTACATTCGAAAATTTTTGAGTCCATCTTATAAAGAGTTCTTGGCTGAAAATAGTTTTAGATTATACGCAAACAAAAACACTTACCATTTCATTGTTAAAAGTTAAAAATAATAGAAAATCCAGCGTTGGAGCCCCGAGGTCAATTCAAATGATCGCGATATGTTGTTACAACATTTTAACACGGAACTTTCTAGCAATGAAACAAGATTTTAGAAGATATTTTGAAAATTTAAATTTACTGTTATACATATACAGGCTGATTCATTTTCGGCCCTCACCATGGGGATCTCTCTTATTATTGGAGATAGAGTATAGGTTTAAATTTGGCAAAGTTGTTAAATTTTGTGTTTGTTATAAATCCGTAAAGTAAATAAACCGGTGACAAATGACCTTCGTTATTAAAAAAAAAACGCGAGAACCCCATTTTCTTCTTTTACCTGTAGCACCGACATTTGGCCTTGTAGAGAAAAAAATAAAAACACATCCTTGTGGCCATTTCTAAACCTCTATCCAGTGGTGTACTCTAAATTTTTATACGACGTTTCATTTCTTTCTGGCCATCATCAACTATCTAATTTCTTATAGGCGCCATATTGGATTTAGACAACCTCAGAAAGAGTTTTTTTTTCTGATTTCAACCATGTACCACATTCTGACTAAAGTTTTTGACATTAGGTTTTATTTGAAAGAATAAATTATAAGATTAAATAAGGTAGCCTTTGGAATTTCAATCTGTCAAACATTTCATTTATTGTTCATTAATAATACAAAAATGTCATACACTAACGAAGAGAAACGAGATATGATAAGTATTTTTTATTCTTCGTAACGAAATTCAACAGTAGCGAGTACAAGATAACAAAAACATTAACAAAAATACATAGAAAAGTAAACAATAAACAATTACAGTAAATGTTCAATTATCTGGCCATCTTCGGTAATGCACAATTGGGCACTCCTTCTGGCATTTCGTACTGCCCTTTGTATAGTTCTTCTAGGAACTGCATCGAAGGCATTCTGAAGTCTGTCTCGTAATTCTTCAATGTTTTGTGGCGCATCTACTTTATAAATATTATTTTTAACATATCCCCATAAAAAAAATCTAGCGGACTTAAATCAGGTGATCTCGCAGGCCATTCAACAACTCCCCTATTTCCAATCCAACGGTTTGCAAACTCTTGATTTAAGAAATTTCTAACAGCTGCATTGTGTGCTGGTGCGCCATCTTGTTGCCACCATAAATATTGTAATTGATTTAATGGGATATTGTCGTCAAGATAGTCAGATACGTATGTACGTAAAATGTTTAAATATCTTTCTCCATTTAAATGTTCTTCATACATAACTGGTCCTAAGAGACGATTTGCCAAAATACCCATTCAAACGTTTATTCCAAAACGATGTTGTGGTCTTCTAGCCCTGTTTTGTCGGGGATTTTGTACTGCCCAATAGTGCTCCGTATTTCTGTTGAACATTCCAGAATTTGTAAATTTTGTTTCATCTGACCAGATGATTTTGCTTAAAAAAATGTTTGTCATTTTCTATCCTTCCCATTAACCAATTACAATATTCTAGCCTTCTCAAATTATCTCCAGGCAGTAAAGAGTGACTAACATGGATCCTGTATGGTTTAAACCTACTTTTATGTAAAGTTCTCCAAACTCTAGACTGTCACAAATTTAATTCTGACGCTACTTCGCGTGTAGAAATTGATGGATTATTATTTATCTATAAAAATACAAGATTAACATGAAATTTGAAAACACGCTTTTAATTTACCATTTGTAAAATATCTTGTCGATTTTCATTTAAATTCCTGTTGTCTTGACCATTACGCGGCTTAGTAAACGATCCATTCTCGACCAAATTTCTGTCGAGATCTAGAAAAATGGTACGATGAGGCTGTTGTCGTTCTGGATATAATTGTAGATATCTTGTACTCGCTATTGTTGAATTTCGGTTCGAAGAATAGAAAATACTTATCATATCTCGTTTCTCTTCGTTAGTGTATGACATTTTTGTATTATTAATGAACAATAAATGAAATGTTTGACAGATTGAAATTCCATGGCTACCTTATTTAATCTTATAATTTATTCTTTCAAATAAAACCGAATGTCAAAAACTTTAGCCAGCATGTGGTACATTGTTGAAATCAGAAAAAAAAACTCTTTCGGAGGATGTCTAAATCCAATATGGCGCCCATAAGAAATTAGATAGTTGATGATGGCCAGAAAGAAACGAAACGTCGTATAAAAATTTAGAGTACACCACTGGATAGAGGTTTAGAAATGGCCACAAGAATGTGTTTATATTTTTTCTGTACAAGGCCAAATGTCGGTGCTACAGGTAAAAGAAGAAAATGGGGTTTTAGCGTTTTTTTTTAAATAACGAAGGTCATTTGTCACAGGTCTATTTTCTTTACGGATTTATAACAAACACAAAATTTAACAACTTTGCCAAATTTAAACCTATACTCTATCTCCAATAATAAGCGAGATCCCCATGGTGAGGGCCGAAAATGAATCAGTCTGTATAGTGTGTAATAGAATAACTATTCCTAATTTTCAGAAATGATAAAGCACACTTAAATAAACATTTTTTATTAATAAACTATTGTCCGGAAATTTTTCAGTATCGAGATAAAATGAAAAAAATCGTCACCACAGGACTTTTCTGGCCGAATACAAAGTAAAAATTGAATTGAATCATAGCAACCTTAAATAAACAACAACCATTTTGTTAGATGTCATTTTACACCTGTCACAAATTATTCCTTATTAGAGAAATGTGTTTCTCATTTTACGTGTCAAAATTATCTTTATTAGATAAATTAGTATTTGATTGAAAATGCATCATTTTACAAATATTGTATTAGCAGACATGCATCTCACCTACGGAGCAGGTTACGGTAATGTTAACGAAGCAAAGCGAATTTGTGCGGAGTAGCATCTTTAGCGTCACACAAGATAACGGCAACTATACAAATTTTATTCACAACAGACATTCGTGGCTTTGTCGAAATGAAAGCGAGTCGCGGGCGGTAGCGACTCGCGCAACTGTCGCTCGAACTATTAACCCATGTCAAGTTTATGTCGACCGCGATTCTTACACGAATTGGTCGCCGCAACATTGTCGGAACTGTGTAATTGACCCTTAAGTGTTTCCATCAATTGGGTTCTACTGAAGATTTCAGAAGTGTTCCTTAACTCAAGAAATGTTACTACAATTTCAATATCTTGTTTTCTTTTAGTATCTTTAGAGTTTGGAGCTGAGTATTTTGAATGATATTATCTAAAGCACTATGTATTCCGTCACTTCGTAAAATATTTTTGAATTAAAATGTTAAAAAAATCTTGTAAGTCTTTGCATGATTTATTTTATTAATTTTATTTTCATAACATTTAGACTATCTAGAGGAAAATATATGCATAATCTTTTCCTACATTCTTACACGAAGTTTCCTTATTTTTCTCTAATATCTCCATAGAAACGACATTTTGAAAAATGTTTCGTGTTCCGATACCTTTGTTATTTCATGCAGTTAGTTATACCTAACATTAGTCCTCGGCGTGAGTAATTCATTTCTGCGGAACTGTGAAATTTATGATGACATCCTCTTCCGACTGATATACGACTGTTGCTGGGACGAATCGGAATTGTTTGCGCACCGTGTATGTAAGTCGCGATGGGGAAGTGTCTTCCCAGTCTCTAGTATTTGCACAGTGGGTCATCAAACTTTAATATTTTATTCAGTAAGAATATTTAAATTAATTTTGTACTTTTTTTTTGTGGTACGTTTGCAGAATGACACTATTTTACAAATATGTAAAATTTGATATCTAGTGACAACAACGAAAGTAAATATACGCAGACTTTTGTAATAATACAGTGCTGTTTTATAGTACGAGAGATAGTTAAACAAATAATTTTTTATCTTGTACAAATTTTGGGTTGGCAATATGTTATGTTATAAGTAAAAACTGAAAAAAGGCATAAAACCCCTAACGGCAATTAATAATCGTATTTCGACAATTAAGTTGTCATCATAAGTAGGCAAAAGCACTATTTAAGTGTCGCGCATGGGGCACAGTAAAGCTAGCACAGAAACGCGCACAACTTTACTCGTCGTCCACGTATACACTGAGTGTATATACTCACGTATACAGGCTGATTCATTTTCGGCCCTCACCATGGGGATCTCGCTTATTATTGGAGATAGAGTATAGGTTTAAATTTGGCAAAGTTGTTAAATTTTGTGTTTGTTATAAATCCGTAAAGAAAATAGATCTGTGACAAATGACCTTAGCTATTTAAAAAAAAACGCGGAAACCCCATTTTCTTCTTTTACCTATAGCACCGACATTTGGCCTTGTAGAGAAAATATAAAAACACGTCCTTGTGACCGTTTCTAAACCTCTATCCAGTGGTGTACTCTAAATTTTTATACGACGTTTCGTTTCTTTCTGGCCATCATCAACTATCTAATTTCTTATAGGCGCCATATTGGATTTAGGCATCTTCAGAAAGAGTTTTTTTTCTGATTTCAACCATGTACCACATGCTGACTAAAGTTTTTGACATTAGCTTTTATTTGAAAGAATAAATTATAAGATTAAATAAGGTAGCCATGGAATTTCAATCTGTCAAACATTTCATTTATTGTTCATTAATAATACAAAAATGTCATACACTAACGAAGAGAAACGAGATATGATAAGTATTTTTTATTCTTCGAACCGAAATTCAACAGTAGCGAGTACAAGATATCTACAATTATATCCAGAACGACAACAGCCTCATCGTACCATTTTTCTAGATCTCGACAGAAATTTGGTCGAGAATGGATCGTTTACTAAGCCGCGTAATGGTCAAGACAACAGGCATTTAAATGAAAATCGACAAGATATTTTACAAATGGTAAATTAAAAGCGTGTTTTCAAATTTCATGTTAATCTTGTATTTTTATAGATAAATAATAATCCATCAATTTCTACACGCGAAGTAGCGTCAGAATTAAATTTGTGCCAGTCCAGAGCTTGGAGAACTTTACATAAAAGTAGGTTTAAACCATACAGGATCCATGTTAGTCACTCTTTACTGCCTGGAGATAATTTGAGAAGGCTAGAATATTGTAATTGGTTAATGGGAAGGATAGAAAATGACGAAAATTTTTTAAGCAAAATCATCTGGTCAGATGAAACGAAATTTACAAATTTTGGAATGTTCAACAGAAATACGGAGCACTATTGGGCAGTACAAAATCCCCGACAAAACAGGGCTAGAAGACCACAACATCGTTTTGGAATAAACGTTTGGATGAATATTTTGGCAAATCGTCTCTTAGGACCAGTTATGTATGAAGAACATTTAAATGGAGAAAGATATTTCATTTTACGTACATACGTATCTGACTATCTTGACGACAATATCCCATTAAATCAATTACAATATTTATGGTGGCAACAAGATGGCGCACCAGCACACAATGCAGCTGTTAGAAATTTCTTAAATCAAGAGTTTGCAAACCGTTGGATTGGAAATAGGGGAGTTGTTGAATGGCCTGCGAGATCACCTGATTTAAGTCCGCTGGTTTTTTTTTAATGGGGATATGTTAAAAATAATATTTATAAATTAGATGCGCCACAAAACATTGAAGAATTACGAGACAGACTTCAGAATGCCTTCGATGCAGTTCCTAGACTGCAGTTCCTACTTTTCTATGTATTTTTATTAATGTTTTTGATATCTTGTACTCGCTACTGTTGAATTTCGTTTCGAAGAATAAAAAATACTTATCATATCTCGTTTCTCTTCGTTAGTGTATGACATTTTTGTTTTATTAATGAACAATAAATGAAATGTTTGACAGATTGAAATTCCAAAGGCTACCTTATTTAATCTTATAATTTATTCTTTCAAATAAAACCTAATGTCAAAAACTATAGTCAGCATGTGGTACATGGTTGAAATCAGAAAAAAAACTCTTTCTGAAGATGTCTAAATCCAATATGGCGAATAAGAGATTAGATATAAGAAATTAGATAGTTGATGATGGTCAGAAAGAAACGAAATGTCGTATAAAAATTGAGAGTACACCACTGGATAGAGGTTTAGAAATGGCCACAAGGATGTGTTTTTATTTTTTCTCTACAAGGCCAAATGTCGGTGCTACAAGTAAAAGAAGAAAATGGGGCTTTCGCGTTTTTTTTTAAATAACGAAGGTCATTTGTCACAGGTCTATTTTCTTTACGAATTTAGAACAAACACAAAATTTAACAACTTTGCCAAATTTAAACCTATACTCTATCGCCAATAATAAGAGAGATCCCCATGGTGAGGGCCGAAAATGAATCAGCCTGTATATATATAATTTCTGAACACCGAACTTCTTAACTGAATGCATGTAACATATTCAAGAACGATTTTTGAACCCAAGTACTATAGAACGATTGCTTTTTGATCAAGTATTCCTGTTTTTGTTGAAAATTTTGTATAGTATTATGCCACATGTTGATATTTTGTACAACCAGCTGCGAGCAAGAAAGACCGATCTTGTGGTGGTTAAAATTGCGAGAGATAAATTGTTAGAGAAGCTATTGAGTTTATAATTAGGAAAGGCGAAGAACCATTCAGAAAAGAATCAGTTTCAGAATATGTTTAAAACCACAATTAGGGCATATCCAGTATTTGAACCAGAATGCTTGCAAACTGAATTGTTCTTAAGTTATACCAGTCTTGATTTTCGGCAATGCATTGGATCTGTAGCTTGTTTAAATATGTTAAAAGCAAATAATTTAGAGCAACCATTTAAGGAAAGTGTGGAGTGGTTACTGGAGATAATAATAACAATTCCAATGTCAACGGTAGAAGCGGAAAGATAGTTTCCGACTTCGAAGCGCGTGAAAATTTTTTTTGCGGGATTCGAAATTGGTCGGATCGAACTTTTGCCAACGGATGGATTGGAAGGAGAGGCGAAAATGAATGGCTCGTATGGTCTCCCGATCTTAATTCGCTAGATTCCTTCTTGTCGGGCTATCTAAAACTAGAAATTTGCAAGATTGGCTGAGAGAATCAATGAAGAGATACGAAGCATTTGACCAGACATCACAGCGAGGACTACAAGAGAATTTATACGCAGATTGGCATACTGTCAGGAAGTAGGTTGCGTCTATTTCGAAAATCTCATAAATTAAGTTTAACTTGATTTGTATGACCTTTTTGTTTTATTTTCCTTGCCAATTAATAAATAAAAAAATAGTTTAGACCCCAACTGTTATAGCTTGTTCAAATCGTAATTTAAATTTAAAAAAAAGTGTCACTTTAGTACGTGCTATTTTTTTGAACAAGTTGTATATTTAAAAGATACTTCGAATTATGACCGCATCAATCCTAGTTTCCGTTTGTAAAATTTTATTACAATATCTTATTTAATTTAACAGATATTTACATGGTTCCGCACGTTTGCCCATCAATGTATATTTATTTATTAGATTAACATAGGTATATCAGAATTTGATAACCAGTTAGCTTAGAAAGATATATGTCATATCTAGACACTACGGTATAAACGATTAATCTTGAATATTAATTTATACTTGTAATTATAAGTCAAAGGTTCATATTGACAACATTGTAACTTAGGTTATGGTTATGTACTCGTATCATTGTGTGTTTGACAAATAATTGCAAATACCGTCTCAATATCGCATAAGCAAGTATCAAAAAATATTTCCCGACCCCTGACCCTTTTTTTTCATGTATGTTAAAAATATTTAATCCATACAAAAATTTTAGGCGTTTGCGTTATTAGGATTCGGATATAAATATACAATTAAGTACGTAAAACATATAATTTTAAATCGAATACGTGGCCAATTGATAACTAACAAACAAATACAAACATATTTTTAGGGCCGGGACTCCCAGCGCCATCAGTTGGTAACACTCGGAACTAGTACAGGTTCCGAGTGTTACCAACGGATGGCGCTGGTAGTCCCCCGCGCGCTCCACGGCCCGCGCTAAAGGTCCACAAGTTTCGAGACGTTTCGTTACGCTTCGAGATGATTCTCGCTAGAATGCGCTGGCCTATAAATAGGGCGGTCGACCGCGGCCACGGCAGTTGAGTGCAAGACCGCGAAGCAAGTGGTCGTGTCGTCTGCTGTTTAGTTGTTTGAAGAGCGCGAATCAGTTGTTTTACTTATTTATTTGAGTTGTTTGTTATAATTGAAAATGGATAAATTCCTGAAAAGATCATCAGAACCATGAACGTCTAAGTCTAGCGGCAGAAGTGGAATAAAGAAAAAACGTCTTTATGACGACAATTATTTGAAATTTGGGTTTACTGTGATTGAGAATAAACCGCAGTGCGTAATTTGCTTTGAAACTTTGTCAAGAGAAAGCATGAAGCCATCGAAGTTGGTACGCCACCTAAACAGAAAACATCCTAATGAAAAAAATAAACCCGTGGAATTTTTTGAGCGAAAATTAAAAGCTCTTGAACATAAAAAAACTGCTATAGGACAAATGTCCAACCTAAATGAGAAAGCGTTGCTCGCTAGTTATCGAGTAGCTTTTCGTGTGGCTAAAGCAGGAAAACCTCACAGTATTGCCGAAAATTTGATTTTACCAGCGGCTTTAGATATAGCAGAGATTATGTTTGGCAAGCAAGAGGTCGAAAAGCTCAAAAGTATACCTCTCTCTGACAATACCATTCAACGCAGGATAAGCAATATGGCGACTGACGTTCGTGATCAAGTCATAGAAAAAATTAAGAAAAGTTCTTTTGTGTCCTTGCAATTTGATGAATCAACGGATATTGCGGGTTGTGCGCAGTTTGTAGCTTTTGTGCGTTTTGAATCCAATGAAATATTAATGGAAGAAACACTATTTTGCAAGGCACTACCCAAAAATACTACAGGCCAGTGCTTGCATGACACGTTTCTTGAAGCTACGCAAGATATGCATATCGATTGGGCACAAAAATGCATTGCTATTTGTAGTGACGGAGCAAAAGCCATGACTGGTGCGAAGAGTGGATTTATTGCTAGACTGAAAGAACAGATGCCAAACGCTTGTTGGATGCATTGCTTTCTCCATCGCCAAGCTCTTGCAGCCAAAACTTTGCCACAAGAATACAGTCAAGTTCTAAATATTATTATTAACATTGTAAATTCTATTAAAGGAAAAGCGTTGCAGACTCGATTGCTTTACCATACAGAAGTTAGGTGGTTATCAAAAGGCAGAGTACTGACCAGAGTTATGGAACTATTAGTATATTTACAACAAGTCAAGTCACATTACTCTGAATTCATTTCTGACCCGGAATTCCTTTTGAAATTGGCTTTTCTTTCTGACTTATTTGAGCATTTAAATAACTTGAATAAAAGTTTTCAAGGGCGGGATGAAAATGTCATTACAGCAAAAGACAAACTCCATGGCTTTATAAAAAGAATTGAATTGTGGTCATCATCTATAAATCAAAACAATTTTGATTCACTTTCGTCGACACAGTCTTTCATTGAAGAAGTCGGAAGCGAGATAAACATCAACTCATATATATCTGGTATGAAAATGGTGTTAGATAATTTGAAGAAAGAATTGTGTCATTACTTCTCAGTGCAAGAGATATCGGATAACACTGGGCAAAGATGGATCTTAAATCCGTTTTTAAATGTAGCTATAAATGAGGCAAATTTATTAACTAAGCTCAAAGAGAATCTGCTGGAATTATCTGCCGATGGGATGTTACACTTGGAATTCAAGTCTGAAAATTTGGATACCTTTTGGTTAAGAAGAAAAACAGAATACCCGGAATTAACAACATAGGCTTTGAAGTGTTTGATTCCATTTTCTACCTCCTACTTGTGCGAGTTGACATTTTCATCAATGGCCCAAATAAAAAGTAAACTAAGAAATCGCTTAAATTTGGAAAACGATTTAATACTTAAAGTTGCAAAAACGTATCCACGATGGGAGAAATTGATTGAACAAACTCAAGCGCAACCTGCACATTAAAATGAACGAGTACTCGAAGATTTTATTTTTTGTTAATGTGTTTGTATAAATAACATAACGAGTATCATTTTGTTAACTTTTTTTTAATATATCTACCTTTTTAAAATTTATTGATTTTTTTACTGAGTTCTCTCGACCTCTCGCGACCCCCCTACAGAGGCTTCGCGACCCCCCAGGGGTCGCGACCCACAGGTTGAAAAACACTGCTGTACTGTATTCTGATAAGCGCTGTACTTTTTACTAAGGTGCGAACGGACTATAGACCACATTCGATGACATGTCCTGAATAATTTCTACGCTAAATTTATTTGAATGTAAGATTCGCTATATCTTAAAAGTGATATCCTATTTCCATGAATGTATTCTTCTATAACGCATTCTATTATAAGAGGCAGTCCTATTTTATCGTATATTTCGCGTATACATTTTTTAAACGCAACGTAAAATTTATACTGCCCTGTGCCTTTTGCTTTTAAGTATTACCAACCCCTATTTTGTACACACGTATGTATATCTATATATAATGTGTGTGAGTCTGTGCGCGTGTTGGGACAACGCTTTGGAGACAAAAGAAACCGGCAAGAACAAAACGCTGAACATTATGAAGGCTCACAATTCACGTCAAATAAAATAAACATGCCAGTATTTATGTATGTGTGCATACCACGCGTGTGTCTAAGCATGTATTTTTATATCTCTGGTATTACGCAAAAAAACGGAAGCACTACGCCTTTGGGTTGTCATTTTACGAATGTGGAAATTTCATTTGCGAAACATAAAAAGTCTTTTTGAAACGTGCAATGGGTCTTTTTGGCGCGCTTTTATGTGTGTGTGTCTCTGTGTCTCTGTGTGTGGCCTCTCGAGTTGTTCGAAATTAATTTCGGCAAATTAATACACTTACAGTTGACGTTGAGTGAGATTCTTTTGCTGACTGCCGGTGGCACGTCGTTGCTGGCGATACAGAGATAAGCCCCCATTTGTTTCCTGTCCAAACGCCAAAAATACAAATTGCTGCCATTATACGTGTCCACTGTAAAAAGAAAGAAGAAACAATAAAATGGGATAATATATGATTAGGATATTTTGAAAAAAATTGCGCTAATTCTAAGTCTATTTGTATATATTTATGCCATATTCATTCGTTACTTTTACTGAAAATTTAACTAACTTACAGTTTTTACTATTTCCGGAATTTATATAAAATTTGGGGAAAGTTAATACTTTCTAAAACTATGAAATACTAAGCGGAAGATCAAAGATCTTTGCATAATTTTGGCTTAACTGGCAAATGTAATTGAATAATAACTAGGGTAATACAACACCGAAAATACTGGCATAAAATACAAATTTGAAAGACCTGGTGTACATAGAAAAATAAAGTATATGTGAAAATTTTTACACTTTAAAAAGTATATGCGTTACCAAGGTTGTAAAAGGGAGCAAAACGGCAAGAATAGGATTCTAACGCGACCAACGTTCTGAAGAGATATAACATTTATTTTTACATTTCACGTATAATTTTTAGTTCAAAAATCTTTAATTTTAGTCATTTGTTTAGAATACCATTACATTTCCTTTTATTTAACATATTTTTTGATTAAAAACAATAGTTTTTTAACAGATCAAACTAAACATGTATCACGAAGAGTTTCATAATATGTATGAGGAATAGAGATTAGTGTAAATAACACGACACACAATGAAGAAGTCTGTAAAAATTCAAATCGAATAGTTCAAAGCGTATATGGATAATTAATTTAAATTAATTAAATTAAATTAATTATGCGAGATATCTAAGTAACTGTGTAAGAAAGGATTTGCACACACGACCTAAAGATATCTCCGTAATTGAATTTTGTAATCAAAGATTCATAAATTAGGGATGAAATTAAAGTATATAAGGTGTGGAGGTAGACGTTTTCTTCTGTAGGAACTAGACTTACACTCAACAAGCGTTCAATAACAAACTATTTTTGAAATTAATATATCAGTAAAATCAAGATATCCATTGAATCGTTGATTGACTAAGGAGATTCTTGTTGAAACTTCATTATAACGATAAGAAATAAGTGCTAAATGGCTTCATCAGTTGGATGAAAAACTGGATATTTAAAATACAAGTTCGAATATTTATGTACAAAGTATTGAGAAAAAATGGTTGCGAAAAAGTTGTTTAAATATAATTATACATTATTATGTAATTATTATTAAATTATTTCATGAACAATTTAGAAATTAAGTACACATCCTTTGTTTAGTAATTGTGTCTATTGGTTTAGGTATTCCGACGACATATTAATTTGTTTTAGTTGTTCAGATAGACAATTAGAAACTTTACATAATTATATCAACACTATACACCCCGAAATAACATTCACAATAGTAACAGAAATAAATAAAAGCATTAATTTTCTAGACTTAACTATAATACACAAAACTAATAAACACGAGTTCGCTATGTACCATAAACCAACACATACAGACACCACAGTACACGCTAATTCATTTCATCCTATAAAATAAAAATTATCAGTGCACCAATCAATGGTGTATAGATTAATTAACGTACCTATGAGTAAAAGTAATTTCGACCTCGAACTAAATAGGATATACAAAATAGTATTAAACAATGATTCAATTTTTTTCATTTTAAATATTCAGTTTTTCATACACCTGATGAAGCCATTGCATAGCGAAACAATATTGTATTGGATTTACAATAAAAACTTTTTGAAACTGGAAGTTTGGTATTTATTTCTTATCGTTAGATCCATAGAAGATTATATTTTAAAGATTCAAACCAAACCTTGAGTAATGACTAGAGTGGACCAATCCGGAGCGATATTGGTAAATATTTCATATAAAAGCCGAAAAATTCCAATCATTTATCAATTAATATATATATATATATATATATATATATAAATTTATCTATATATATATATATATATACAGTAGAGCCTCGGTTATCCGGGTCGGCCGGGACCGAAAGTTTGCCGGATAATTTAAAGCACGGATAATCAAAGCACATCGTTTTTTACATTTTAATTATTTTTATTTGGACAAATAGATATAGAAAAATCATTAAAAATTTATTTTTATAGCGAAACATAAGAATATTTGCTCGTAGTAATAGAAAAAGTGTTGTAGATATTAAATACACATTATGCAAATAAATAAACAAAAAGGTACATATGAAAAAATCAGTAATTTGTTTTTGCTTTTGTGATTCTTATATTCTACTCGTTATAAATTCCTACATTTTTCTAAGCTGAAGAACATCAATACCATTAGGTACAGTTTGCTCGTCAAAATATTCGAGTAGCACATTTACTGCATCTCTTGCTTCTTGATGATATGGCCACCATTATCATCACTGCTAGTATCAGAGCTTATTTCTGCAAGAGTATTATTAAGATCAGTATCATCACCCATAATCTGGTATCATTTTACTTCGTGATTACATTCTATCCACTTCTGTATTTCTTCTTTGCCTATTCCATCGAAACCATTGATTTCTGACACTATGGAGGTTATTTTTTCAATTGATAATAGGTCTTGATCATTTAAATCATCTTCCTTCTGAACTTCAGGATCTTCTAATGTCATTATTTTATTAAATGCGTTTCTAACATTACTTTCCTTGGCACTATTCCATGCATGAGCGACGGTATAAATTGGCTCTTTTAAATTCAGACATTTCCAAAACCTCATGAAGTCGTGTTCCTCCAACATTGGAGCATAAGGTCTTTCCTATAGTCTCTTCGTGCCCTCTATAACCCCTTCGTCCATTAGCTGAAGATTATTTTGTTTCAGATAAGTTTTAATCTGAGGTATGAATTTATCGAAAAACCACTTCCTAAAATTACTCGACCCATCCAAGCAGTCTTTTGATTATAATAGGCAACGGATAAATCCTTGGTTTTTATATTTTTATGTGCTCTGGGATTTTTTTATTTCCAACAATAGCTGACCTGACTTTATGTGTTCGTGATGCATTAGCACAGCATAATACTGTAATACGATACTTGCTGATTTTGAAACCTGAAGTAAACCAAAGCTTTAGTTTAAAGTTGTTAAAAATGAAAACAAATAAGAATTACCTGGAGTACTACTTTCTCTCCCGGCAGCGGGTGTTTTTTGGCCAAGCTTTCCAATATAGCCCTGTTTCGTCTGCGTTGTATACGTTGTATATATGCTCGCGTCTTAAGTCGTGTTCTTTTATAATATTTTCCAAATAATAGCAAAATTCTACCATACCACCATACCTACAGCATCAGCACTTAATTTCTGGCCTTGAGTGGCTAATTCTCGTATTCAATGGCACTTTTTAAACCTGTGCAGCCAACCAGAAGACCCAGAAAAGTTTCCTTTAATTTTCAACTGTTTATGAAACTTTTGGGCTTGATTAGCACACATAGGTCTACGAGTACATAGCATATATCGGAACTCCTTGGGCTCCTTTCTCTAAGAACCAATCGGAAATTGCTTCATCAAGTTCTTGAAAAATAGTTTTTTTTTCTGTCAGAAATAGCTTTGGCACTGTCTGCTTAGCTACAAAGCTCTGTAATTCGGCTTTTTATTCACAATATCACGCATCGTTTGCTTGCCAATATTACATTCTTTAGCCAGTTGTGCAACACCTGTCCCCTTTTCAAATTGTTGAAAAATATTGATCTTTTGGGGACCTTGGGCTTACGCTTTTGATTCGCACCGGTACGCTGCAACTAAACTATACACTACAACACATTTGTTTTCAGTTCGTAATGCCGCTATTTCACCGAAACGCTTGGGTTTCTCCGAAAACCATCCGTTGAAACAGTGGCGTGCGCTGCTGCCAGCTACGGATAATCCGTGCACGGTTGACTGATCATAAATTTATGCACGGATAATCCGCCGCCCGGATTAACCGCGCACGGTTAATCGGGGTTCCACTATATATATATATATATATATATATAATAAATTGATAAATTATTGGAGTTTTTCGGCTTTTATATGAAATATTTACCAATATCGCTCCGGATTGGTCCACTCTAGTAATGACTTAGCGTTTGGAGGGTTTATATCCCCTAGGCTAAGAATCAGAATAAAGACTTCAAAACTATATGTATATTCCCGACAATCCTAATTGTATAGTGGTAATTTGATTTAGGTTAATCAATTAGATTTAGACTGATTTGTGAATATATTTAAAGATTAAACAATAAAATCTTTTTTATTAACATTTTGTTGTGTTATTTCTTTGAATTGATATTTGCTGCTAGACCTAGTTACGTAGAGCTCAGAAACGAAACTCTGAGACTTGTACACAATTTCAAAGTGTCGAAAGAGAAATATGCATAAGTGACAACTAACATTTAAATTTTACAGCCCAACACAATTGAGTCAAACTTCACAGTAATATGTTAATTAGACATTTTTAATTTAAAATTGCTTCAGTAGCACATTCTTAAGCTGTGGCAGTCATGTTATGCAACACCCACATATAACAGTTAGAAAAAGAAATTCTAATTCTGAACACTCATCGCCTCTTCGGATTTTCCATTTCGTCGAATCCTATATTTAATTGAGGTAGGGTGCGCGATTTTAAACGTGTATACGTAAGTATGTGTATCATCATAACCATTTCATATATAAAGATAAATTGATTTATCATCGTTTTTCTCCTAAAAAGAATTTCGAGTAAGTCTAATCGCGTATGAAATCGCATCAACTTCGCTGAGTGTCGTCATATCCCGGCTCCCAATACATAAACTCTTTTCATTACAATTCACATGATTTAAGGAACACGCGATCTAAATAAAATATACCGCTTGGTTGGGTAAAATTTAAGTTTTATGTCAAGAGCGAAGTGTATAGCCCTAAGAGGGTCTGGAACCATAAAATTCTCCGTCTCGGGGAACTCGAACCACTGCTTGCCTATCTTTTCGCCGGTTTCGGAATGCTTGAAAATTACCGTGGACTTTTCAAAAGCGACGCCACTACTCCTGTACACCAAACTTATGCGGAATATTTTTAAATATTCCCACTCTCTCGTGTACAGGAGGAATTTATTTGACGCAAAGGATAAAAGATGTTTAATAGAAATTCTTCCGCCGTTTCTACAGTTTGGAAACAGAAGGAAATGGGAAAAAGGACAGTCAGTGGAACAAAGAAACGATAGAATATTTTTGCAAACGGGTCACATATCACAAATAATTGAATTTTAAATGCGTATGTGTATTTCTTTATGGTAAGCGAATAACAATTTTAAATGCAGAAGTTTATGAGCCGTACGATATATTCAAACAACGAAGGGAAAAAAACAATACGTCAACATATTACAGCAAATACTGCTTCAATACAAAATTCATTCCATAATTCATAAGTGTATATAACGAGCGATCATTAAAGTTTTCGCTCGTAGCTGGCCGTGTATATAAAAATTATGTCGTAGCTTTAGTCATTCAGATGTTAATTCAAACATCTGTCAGTGTCAAATATATATTTTAAAGTTTCATCAAAAGAAAAAGTAATGGCCTTTAATGATATGCATAAAGCGTTTATCGTAGAATGTTACTTCCTGACATCTCAAAAAATTGATGGTATTTGGCAGCATTCAATAATTGCCTTGAGGAGTTTCAAGAGAGATATCCAAATATTGTTCCTAGCTATAAAACTCTCCGTGATACGCTAATGCATTGTGTAAATCCTTTTCGTCAAACAGGCAGTATTTTAAGGAAAAAAGGAAGCGGTCCTCCTCTCAAGAGAAGTCGCGGCGTAATTGAAAATGTCAGACAAATTATTAACGAATCTCCTCAAACATCTATTCGCAGAGTTTCGCAACAAGTAGGGCTTTCGTATGGAACACGTGAAAAAATTTTAAAAAAGGACTTGCACATGTATCCATATAAATTAACGTCTGTACAAAATCTATTACCTACGGATTATGAAAAAAGAACACAATTTTGCCAATGGTTTATTCAAACAATAACAGACAATATTTTAAATCATACTTTTTTCACCGATGAAGCTTGGTTTTATTTGAAAGGTTATGTTAATTAGCAAAATATGCATATGTGGTCCAGTGAAAATCCTCATTTCTACAGAGAAGTTCCTCTACATCCAGAAAAAATAGGCGTGTGGGTAGGTATGAGTCCTCACCGATTAATAGGACCAATATTCTTTGAGGGCACGATAACATCGGAGAAATATCGTAACGAAATTCTCAGTGTTTTTACTAATCAATTGACAAATGATGAACTCCAGGTCGGATATTTTCAACAGGATGGGGCTACATCTCACGTTACACTTGAAAATATTCAGTTTTTGCAACAATTTTATGGCGATAGGATCATAAGTAGAAATACAGCGATTCCATATCCACCACGATCGTGTGATTTAACAGTTATGGAATTTTTTGTGTGGCCATATATAAAGAATATTATTTATGAAACACCAATTAATAATCTACAAGAATTAAGACATAAAATCATAGAAAAATGTGAACACATCAATAACTCACCGCAAATACTGATCAATGTTTTCAATGCTCTACGAAATAGAGTGCGATTATGCTTGGTGGAGAATGGTCAACATTTTACACATTTTTTATAATATTTATTACTTTGTATAAAAATTATAAATATATTTAATATAAAAGTCAGCATTTCAAATTATTTTTTAGCAATCATGATGTTTGAAATTATAATGACAGATCTCCTTTAATAACTTAAGTTAGGACATACTTTTTGTGTACATGGCTTACTTGAGCGAAAATTTTAATGATCATTCGTTATTATATGCCAGTTTGTTCTTACAGAAACTATTAGAATGGTACCCATGGTATAGTTCATTTCAAAAATAGCAGAAGTGATTTAAATTAACCGCGAAAAATTATGCATTTTGATTGGCTTCTAAGTAACTCCGATTACAAACTATGAATGACTATATTGGAAGTTTCCATGATCCCATAACCTCTAATATATTCAAGATCCAATTTGTCAAAACATAAGCAAACATTTCGTCAATTTAATGTTTATTATATTGTGTTTATAACGGTAGATGCTTGAAAATGATTGTTCTTTGAAAATTTACGTGACGTCTTTTGAATTACCTACTAAAAATTTAGATGTTCTTTAAGACTTCTGTTGGTACAACCCTGTTATCGAAGTCTTTCTAGGACGTCAACTTTAGTTTTGACCAGTCTTACTCAATACCATTGTTACCTGTCTCTCGTTGTCCATTTTCATCATATGTCCCGATCTCATTTTAATTTCATTTCTTTGATGCCTTAATCCTTTAATGCTTTACTGGTGATATGTTAAGTCACACAAATATGAAAATACTTTTGCAAAAGATGAAACTGTATTCTTAGGATTTGCCGACACACAAGAAATCTTTTGATATGGTTAATAGGAAGGGAATGTGGTGCAGTTTCAGGAAAAAAGGTGGAAACGAAGAGCTAATAATAGCTATTAAAACTATATATAAATACTACCAGTAAAAAGAGAATTTGATTTAATAATTTCTAAATCATTATACAATTTTTATTAGAGAAATTTATTTTTAATCGATTCTATTTATGTGAATTATGATTTGTTAAGTTTAATATCTTCTTAAAGGCTAAGTATATGTATTAAAAAAAATTCGAAATTTCGCTTCGATTCTGTATATACAGGCTGTTATAGAAGTATATGAAAAAAAATAAAATTTAGATTCAGTGCATCAAAATAAGAGAAAAACTTCATGTGAAGCTGTATCTGAAAATGTCTCGTTAAATAGTTATAGTTCTTTAAAGATAAGGGTTTAAATCCAGTTTTTATAATTTTTCTCAAATTTTGAAACAGATACAAAACTCAAATTTAGTAGATGTGACCAACTAAGGAAATAATTTCTAACAAGTAATATGTCGATGACCTCTTATTATTACAAAGTGGTAAAGTCAATCACCCCTACTGTGTTTTGCATTGAAACTTTTTTGTATGGAATTTTGTAAAATACAAATTATAATGGTTAAGCGAGATTCATTAAGAAACTTTTTTGTCTCTTTTATTTTTTTCAGAAAACGTTTGGTTTTGTTGTAAAAAATTAAAAAATTTGTGAAAAATAATAAAATTGACGTACAAAATATAAAAATGATTTTTATATTTTGTACGTCAATTTTATTATTTTTCAACTCTACATTTTTTACCCCAGAAGAAGCGACAATGTCTGTTGCAAAATATAGGGTTATTTAATAAAGGAGTTTTTTTCTTAATTGACCGCTTACCCGAATTTAAATTAATTTTTTATAATATATCATGGTCGATAATTTCGTTTCAATTATATATATATATATATATATATATATATATATATATATACATATATATATATTATGTATAAAATAAAATAATTTAAAATTGTCAATTTTATTGTCCTTGTACGTCACTTTTATTATTTGTTGGAACTCTACATTTTTATCTCCGGAAGAAGCAACAAAGTTGTTGCGAAATATAGGGATAATTAATAAATGAGTTTTTAATTGACAGACCGCTTGCCCGGTTTTAATTTATTTTATTCAATATATTAGGGTGGATAATTTCTTTTAAATTTATATGTATATATATATATATATGTATATATATTTAGTGTTTATAAGAATTTTATTTTTATTTTTTATTTTATTGACCGTGTCTTAATATTAAAAATAATAGACTTTTTATTGGTTTAGCGATCTTTATTGAATTTTGATGTTTTATTCTACGACGTTTCGACTTTTATTACTATTCAGTCTTTTTCAAGTAACTAGAAACAAGAATTAATACCATAAAAAAATGAGAACTACGTTTGCCTTTGTGAGACTGAATTAACAATTAAATTAACAAAAATTAAAATTAGATTAAAGACTGAATTACCAATTAAATTAACAATTATTAATCTAATTTTAATTGTTAATTTAATTGGTAATTCAGTCTTTAATCTAATTTTAATTTTAATTGTTAATTTAATTGTTAATTCAGTCTCACAAAGGCAAACATAGTTCTCATTTTTTCATGGTATTAATTCTTGTTTCTAGTTACTTGAAAAAGACTGAATAATAATAAAAGTCGAAACGTCGTAAAATAAAACTTCAAAATTCAATAAAGGTCGCTAAACCAATAAAAAGTCTATTATTTTTAATATATATATATATATAACGATCGTTCAACTAAATTTTACCTCGAAGTTGCCCATGGAAATTATACGTATATCTTAGCTTTTTACTTAAGTTCTCTTAATATGAATTTTGTTGGTTATGAACTATTTGAATGACATGATAAATGTCAAAATAATAAAATTAAAATATTTAACTAAATGAGATACGTTTATTTGCAACAAACAAGTAACATTTTATAAAAATTGTTGAAAGTGGCCACCACCTTGTTCGAGACATTTCTAACATCTTCTTCTAATGAAGGAGAAAACGTTTTGTAGTAGCATATCGTCGATTTCGTTAATTATTTCAGCAATTCTGATCTGAATGTCTGCAAGATCAGGTATCTGTACCCAAAAAATTGAGTTCTTTAAAAAGGCCACAGAAAAAAATCACAGGGGTTAACATCACAAGATCTTGTTGGAAATTCATGTTCGATGTTTAAACTTATCAACCGATTTTGATAAATTTCCGTATAATATTAATTGTTTCACAAGCTGTGTGCACTCTAGCTCCGTATTGTTGAAAGTAACCCTGATTTATTTCTTCTTCATTAAGCTGTTCAATAAATGTCATAATAATTTCTTGTCGATACCTTTCTCCTTTAAAGAAAATACGGCCAATGATTTTCCTTCGACTAATCGCACACCATACACCAATTTTCTGTGGATGAACAACATAACAGTCATGCGGTTTCTTAGTATTCCACATCCTTATATTTTGTGAGTTAACATATCCATTCAGATAAAACCATGATTCATCTGAGAAAAATTTTGTCAAGAATGTCATTATCAAAATTATTTAAGAACCACTGACAAAATGTTGTTCTTCTAGGATAGTCAATTTCTTTGATTTCTTGATAATAGGCCATGCGATATGGAAATAAATGTAAGTCTTCTTTCAAAATTGTATGACAAATGCCAATTGAAACACCCACTCGTGGAGAGAATCCTCGTATGGATGTTCCTGGTGTATCATTCATAATTTGCGTTACATCGTCAACTAGCTCTTCCATACATTTTTTCGGACGGCCACTGTCTTCTTTCCGTATAACACTCTCTGTTTCTCTGAAAACCTTAGTGCAATATTTAACTGTGTACCAAAAACTATCAAAATCAAAGACGAAGTTTGGAAACATATTTCTAAATTCCTCTAAGCATTCTTCAAGAAAATAGTGCCATTGTCCGTTAATATTACGTCCGTTCCAAAAATAAGATTCAACCATGAATGATTTGTGTTGAACAGTGAAAACCATTTTAAATCAATTTTAAATTACAAAGCAATTTCAAAAAGCTCCAACTAAGTATACATCAGAATAAATAGTCTGTCAAATTGACAACTGATGCAAATGTAAATAGTACAAGTTACGACAAACATTTTTATTGTCATGGACTACTAGAGGTAAAATTTATTTGAACGCTTTTTATATATATATATAATATTACTTGGAAATTATTTGGATCATATGGTATCTATCTTTCAATGTAATATATACAAATTCGAAGATAAATTTTCGTATACAGAAATACAAAATTCAATTTTTATTTTTACTTTTAATTTTATTAACATACATTTACATATAATTTTAAAAATTAAAATTCAACAATTGTTGTGAAAAAGACGTCGGGTAACAAATCTCAAAACAATAAGACAACGTAAAACATTAATAAAATCGAGTTGGAACTTAAATTGCCAAATATACACTTCATATGCATTGTTTACACGCCCATAGCACTAATTAAATTTCCTTCATATTAAGAATCCACTAAAAAGGTACTATCATCTTCATCTGCCTTTTCGTCTCATTCCCGTTTCGTTTAGAACTGAGCCAGGTGAAATTCTTGAGCACTACATTCTGCTATTTCTTGATCAATGACACTGTTAAACATATATTTATTTACTATGTATTTTTGAGCAATCTCATCGTATTCTACACATGGACTGAAGCGATATCCCCATAATATTTCCTTGTTTGTATATGAAGTTTGGCACTGTGAGGGTTCACCTGTAGTTGACGAATCACCTTCTAACACGACCATAATTTCGAATCTATAATGAAAAAGGTCTTGAAAATGTTATTTACGTTCTTCAATTGGTTTATTGGACGGAATGTTACTTTTATTAGAAATTTGAATTACATTTACCTAGTTTTGTATAAATCAAGCTTTGACACCTTCCAAAATGGACTATCTTTTGTGATTTTGTGGACGACTTCTTGAGGCCAAATTAACAAACCCATCCATTCCAAGTGTAATTTTTGGAAATAATAAGGCACCAGTTCACCGCCTCCTGTGTATTTTCTCCCAATTAATATTGCTTTAATAGTTGTTTTAGCACAGTACTTTCCACAAACATCCCGGACTCTAAATACTAAGCAATGTTCGCCATCTCTACGACAGATCTTGAAATAAACTAATATATAACATGAACATTTATTAAAAATGTTTAATTATACTTACAATTGCATTTTTGCTGAATATTTTTGCGCTCTGCTTTTCATGCGGACTAGACATTTTAACGTACACAGCTGTTACTAAAGCTCCTTCTATAGCTACACTTGTTAGAGCTTGAAAAGTTATTATTATCCAACCAGATTGACAATCAGTGGGGTATATTTCACCCGAACCGATTGTAGTTATAGTTTCTACTACTAATATAAAGTAACTTGCGAAGGAACTGCCACCTATTATGCATGGATTTTGGTCTGGTTTGGTTATGTAACTTTCTTCCCACATGACTATAGCCATCCATAGAATAGTAAAGATTAAATAAGCGGTAACGTTTGCTAAACATAAACTAAGAAGTATCCACCTCCAACGGATCGTAAGTAGCGTATTCCCCAAGTCTTTCATGTAGCGTGAACTTTTCTCTGGAATGCTCACCCTGAGGATATTGTATTTACCGCTTTTCTTAACGATTCTATTCGTTGGTGAAGCATACGGCCGATGAGGAATCCTACCATGATATAAAGCGTGATAAAGTACCTTGAGATATATTAATATATTATAATTTAGATTTATTGGTGAGGTTTGCTGCAAATGCTTCGAGGAAGCATGTAAGAAATATAACAAAAATTGTATTCCAAACTATCAAAAGTCTCACACGTTTCAAACTTTTGCAGCGAACCTCGTATTTAGTTCATATATATTTTAATTTTATCGTATTTTTGTGCAAAACTATTTAAGAAATGTTTATAATGTGCACATCACCATGTTTTAAGAAAATTATATAATTTACCCATTTCTATAATAAGGATATGTGTATATTGTGATTAAATCATTTGTGACAATCTAAGGTTTTTACTAAGTAGTACTTGATTTCATTGGAATCTGTGTGATTGGAATAAAATAAGGTATTTTCTTTACAAGACTGTGAAAAAAGAAAAGCGGAGAGTCACTTCGCTTTTTATCTAGATATTTATTTTGAAAATTCCCGTTTGTACCATCAAACTTTCGTTGGAAAAGCTCTGAATTAACTAAACCAGTGATATCATCGTGTGTTCGTTCTATAAAACAAAATGAAATATCATTACAGTTAATTACATTTTAAGTGAATGAAGAAAGATTTTGCCGATTCCCCATGAGAATGAGAAAACACGAAGGGCAAATATCTCATCAGTTAGATTACAGCAGCGATGCACATACCGCGGCCCGCGGGCCGCATGCGGCCCATTGTTGATATTTATGCGGCCCGCCAACGAATTTTAAAAATTGTTCGAAAAACTACAAAATTAGGTAAAAATCCATTCAAATTAATATTTCTTAACTTTTTATTTTATTCTAGCTTTTATAATTGTTAGTAAGATATGTATCTTTAAGTACCTACTACTTTCTTGTTCAGGTTTACTACGTAGGACAGGTATGCCCCTCGTCGTTCCAAGCATATTGTTACGAGACTAGAAATCTGTCGAACCAACTAGATTACTCGAAGATTCGCAAAACACGTCGGTATTATCCCCGAAAAATGTGGCAGGTTCTCGATTTTAAGTAACTCGTATAAATACAACGCATCGCCTGCTATCGGGGCAGCTAAGTTTTAACTACGGACAAGCGAACGTTATATTGTTTGAATTGTAATCTGTGAAGAATAAATATTTCGTCGTTCGAACTGGGTATCTATCTACATAACAATATAATATCAATTTTGATATGGATAAACCAAGCCCCAGTAAAAAACGTAGTCGTAAGGTTGAAGATGAAAATCGACAGTTTTAAGATATTTGGACCGAAAAATACTTTTTTATTTCATCGCATAACAAAAGTGTCTATTTAATATGCAAGAGTAGTGTTTCTATTCCGAAGGAATATAATGTGAAAAGGCATTATGAAGCCCAGCATCATACTTTTACCAAATTAACCGGCGAAAATCGAACGCAGAAAATTTCCACTTTACAAAGGGAACTAATAGGCCAGCAAGCTATGTTTACAAAACCAATTCAAAATGCTGAAACAGCTACTGAAGTTAGCTTTGAAATATCTCGAATAATAGCGAAAACTTGTCGGTCTTTTATAGATGGTGAGTTTGTTAAGCAGTGTTTAGATATCGCCGCAAAAAAAATGTGTCCGAAAGATGCAAAGAGGTTTGAGAAAATTCAACTAAATCGGATGACTGTTCAAAGAAGACTTACCACATTAGCAGCTAATATAGAAGAGCAATTAGCTACGAAATCGAAAAGTTTTGAGTATTTTTCTATAGCACTCGACGAATCTACAGATTTAAGCTCCACTGCTCAACTCTTAATATTTTTACGAGGTGTAACGCAAAATTTTGAAGTGAGTGAAGAACTGATTGGTATAAGTTCTTTGACAAGTCAAACCAAGGGGAGTGACATGCTCAAAGTTCTTCTGGAAAAATGTTCTATAATGGATTTGGATTTAACGAAATTATCTGGAATTACGACTGACGAAGCACCTTCAATGGTTGGAAGTAAATCTGGGATAATAACTATGTTAAAAGAGTATTTACAAACTAAAAACATAGACACCAAGGAATTAATGCAGTTTCATTGCATTATACATCAAGAGGCCCTCTGTTCAAAATTATTGGGATTTGAAAATGTGATGAAAGTTGTAGTACCTACTGTAAACTTTATAAAATCACGAGGTCTCAATCACCGACAATTCACACAATTTCTCGAGGATATTGAAAGCGAATACGGTGATCTCATGTTTTACACTGAAGTAAGGTGGCTAAGTCGTGGGTTGTCACTAGAGCGGTTTCTTAACTTGATTGAAGAAATCAAAATATTTCTGGCGGAAAAGAAAAAGGACGTCTCCGAAATCGACAACCCTGATAGGCTGTGTGACTTAGCGTTTCTTGTAGACATCACAAATCATTTGAATGTCTTAAATACGGGACTCCAAGGCAAACATCAATTGATTTCGCAGTTATACTCTCATGTTTCGTCCTTTTAATGCAAATTGAGTCTTTTCAGGACACAAATCAATTCAGCCAATTACAGCCATTTTCCGATTCATTTTATTTATTTGAATGTTGACTTTAGCATTGTCAAATTTTTGACAATGTTTTTAATTTAAATTTAAAAATGAGGCATGTTAACATAAAGTTGCGGAATTGTTGCCAGCTTAAGAAGAAACTTGACAATAATTTATAACCATCTATTACTCGTAGAATGAAAAAAAAATACTACAGTCCAGATAGAAAAAATGTAGTTTAGTTATATCTAGAGTAGTAGTAGTAATGTATTAATAATTACGAAACTTAAAACACTAGATTTAAATTTAGAAATTAGGTTTTACTTCGTGTGTGCTACCTGCAATGTCTTTAATATCTTCTACTGAAAATAACATCTCAGTTGTTGAAGTATATATACGGAACTTTAAAATAAATAGAATTTCTGTTATTTAATGAATTAGTTGTTATTTTCAAAGGGCGATTATAATATTTTATAAATGGTGACGTGCAGATCTATAAACTTTATCGTTATTTTAAAATAAGCAAATTTGAATATTTCCAATATTAATTTTTCATAAAGCATTTATGAACTTTGAAATATTCTAATTTATTTATGCGGCAAATAAATGAATTATCTTGAATAAAAGACAAAATAGAGTAATATTTATAATAAAAGAAAAATATTTCCATTTTGATATTAAAACAATTTGAAAATGTCTCCGTGGTGGCTATCATAAACCACAACTTACAATTTTTCATATTTTTAGTACCTTTTTCTTTTCTTCCGACCTTCTGCAGATATTGCCGGCGATAATTGGATTTGCACGTTTTCATTTATTTCTTCGACACGCACATTTTTGTTGTCACTAAACGAAGTCATTTTAACACCTGGTGTTTCACAGTAGCGTGTGATTAATAACAGAAAATTTTTAATAAAGTTGTATAATCTAGTTTTGCGACAGATCACATTTTTTCCACTGCGTGTTTTTCGTTTAAAAAGAAAATATATGGTATGGCACCATAAGTGACTTTTTAACTTGTATGTCCTATCTGTTGATAATTTGATAAGAATTGTAATATTGTTCACTAAGTATAATTTTATATGGTTCATTTACCTCAGTTCCAATTTCTACTTATTTACTCTTTCTAATTTATGTTATTTACATTTCAGTCTTGTCTTTTATGAACGTCTGTTATGTCGCAATGCTAAAGACTTTATAGTGATGAATGTGATGATGACATCTGTTCTGTTGTATTAAATTGCTCTGCAACCTACGTGATATTTCACCAATTAACCTATTGAAGAAATAAGTATTTCTAAGAACACTCTTTTGTGTACTTTCATTGTTATAGCAATTGTTCTGCACTTCATTTCTTTTGTAAAATCACCGTTTACAGTTATTGCGCAAATTTCTTTGTTGTTAATAAAATTGTTATTACTTTTGTAATGCTATTGTTAGCATTAAGCTTTGGTTTACTGTTGTTTAAAAGTTGTTTTATTCTATACGCATCGTTTACAGTCGAAACTAATTTCTGTTTTCTCTCTGTTAGACAGGGTTAGTTAAAATTATGGAGACGGCGATTTATTGTCGTTAATATTCATTTTAGGGAATTATGTTCAATATAAAAGTTTGTTAAGATATTTTGATGTACATTTGAGAATATTTGAATTTTTCTTCTTCAATTGTTTTTTAGATATGCCTGTCCGCGCATTTTTTTTAAAAATGGGAACAATTGATGAAAAAAAAAATTCAAATATTCTCAAATGTAGATCAAAATATCCTAACAAACTTTTATATTAAACATAATTCTCTAAAATGAATATTAACGACAATAAATCGCCGTCTCCATACTTTTAACTAACCCTGTATAATTTTTGATATGCATGATTTAAAACTGTCTTTCCTCCATATATTTTTGCCTTTGTTTACGCGGCTATTATAAATATGGCGATGAAATTAACTTGGAAAAGTTTTTTATTGGCGCTATTTAATAAAGTAGTTATCTTTTGTTTGAATTTCTGAATTAATATTTGGTGTATTTTTAGTGGAATGTTATATTTGTCCTTACACTTTCGAGCAAAATAATATTCTGGCTCTATATAATACGAGGGAGGCTCAATAATAATAGTAACAATAAAAATGCGGGCTCACGAAACCAATTTCCCAACAATTTGGCAAATCCTTCCACTAGAACCACCAATCAACATTGTATGATTATAGTAATTCATTACTGTATTGAATCTCCATTTTTCTTCGCTTGAATATAGTATACAATACTAGGTTTGTCGATATATTCGACGTAAAGGGTATTATTGATATCCACAAAATAAAATATGTGTTTAAATGTTTGTGCATAAATCTTTTGATATGGAAATATCAACATTTACTATTTTTATGAATAGGGACTTATGTTAAACGTATCATCTAACCAATGTCTAGGAATTTTGTCAATTTTTTTTCTGCTGGGGTAAATCATGACAATTATCTAAATTTTTAGTAGGGAATTTAGAGATTTCAAGAGAACAATATTTTCAAGCATCTACCGCATATTGTTATAAACACAATATAATAAATATTAAATTGACGAAATGTTTTGATAGGTTGGATCTTGAATAAATATATTAGAGGTTATGGTATCATGGTAATATCCGCTACGGTCATTTATAGTTTGTAATGGAGATTGCTTAGAAGCCAATTAAAATACATATTTTTTTGCTCTTAATTTAAATCACTCCTCATATATTTGAAACGAACTATAATTAGGTAAAATTCTAATAGTTTCCGTACGAATAAACTGCCATATAATATATACGGCTATGAATTATGGAATCAATTTTTGATGTAGTATTTGCTGTAATATGTTGACGTATTGTTTTCTCCCTTCGTTGTTTGAATATATCGTTCGTTCCGGATCATAAACTTCTGCATTTAAAATCGTTATTCGTTTACCATAAAGAAATACAGACGCATTTAAAATTATTTTCTGATTCGTTCTTGAGAGTGAAATTTGCGGAAATTCGGCAAACCAATTACAAACACACCACTACTGATGATTGGTGCATCATTCATAAAACGGTGTAAAGTCGATCTATGCATTAAATTACATTTGAAATTATTTTCACGCCAGTTCTAGTTTGATACAAAACTGCTTGATTTTAAATGCTATGTAAACAAAACTAGTTATCAGAAATACGAAGTGAAAATTATAAGCTAGAAATATTAAATTTTGTGGATATAAGCAAGCACAACTTAAGCTACTACATTCCAGAAATCTTATAACCAGTCTTTGTAACAAGTGTTCATTTGAAAAGTCAATCTAGTAGCATGTGATTTACTGAGAACATTTTGAAGTATGTCGTAAATTAAAATTTACTACTTAATATACGAAGTCGTATATTTTGACAGATTCATACATACAAATAAATAACAAATAATAGGTATTTATTGAAAACTATAACAAATGTTGAAAATGTTGTCCTTCAAGATCAACGCACTTTAAAATCCTCCGTTCAAAATTTCTGATGATATTCTGCAACATTACTGTGGATTGTTATTAATTTCCATGCATTTCTGTTCGATTCTCTGTAGCATATCATTCAAATTCAATATAGGTGTTCGAAATATGTTATTTTTTAGATAAGGCCACAAAAAGAAGTCGCAAGGTGTTAAATCGCATGAACGTGCAGGCCAGGCAATTTCAGTATTTCGACTAATTATACGCTCATCAAAAAATTCTCTTAAATAATCCAAAGATTCTGCAGTACAGTGACAAGGTGCTCCGTCTTGTTTGAAATATGCATTTTGAAGTTCATCATCATGCAACTGATTGACAAATGGTTGTAAAATTTCCGTACGGTACCTTTGAGTAGTTAACGTTCCCTGATAAAATATTGGTCCAATGATTCGCCTTTGACTTATCGCTGCGTAAACACCAATTTTCTCTGGATGTAGCGATTCTTCATTAATTACATGCGGATTTTCACTACTCCAAATTCTTGTATTTTGTGAATTTAGGTATTCCGTTTTATAAAACCATGCTTCATCAGTAAAGATGACTTTTTGCGAAAGTTCTCCATTATTGTTCATATGTACAAACCAATTACAAAATTGTAGTCTACGTGGGTAATCAATTTCTAACAATTCTTTACTGCTGTGACACGGTATGGATAAAGTTGCATATCTTTTTTTAATAACTTGTGAGTTGTACCAACAGAAAGGTTTATTTGTTGACTCAAATGTCGAACAGATGTTTGTGGTTCATTTTCCATTATTTCTTCAACATGATTGACAAATTGAGGTGTACGTTTCTTAACTGCTCCGCTGCCTGATTTTCTTAGGAGACTTACCAGTTTCAGAAAAAAAGTTTTAAAGTTCTATCCAAAGTATTTTTAAATTGTATATAATCTATTACAAAATGTGGAAACTCAACTTGAAATTCTACCATGCAATCTTGAACTGAATAAACCCATAAACCATCAATTTTATTACCACTTCGAAAATAAGCCTGGACTAAACAAATTTTATGTTCTAAAGTGAAAGCCATTTTAAAACTGAGAAGCAATTTATTTAAACCAGAATCGACGCACGATTATTTTATGCACTAACTGATATTTGTGATTGACATTATCAAATGTCATTTGGATTTACGTTTACGGAACAACAAACACATACTAATATATTTGCGTCTTATTCTATCAAAATTTCAAGGTAACCTAGATTGACTTTTCAAATGAACACTTGTTATGTATATTAGGTCTATTGTCCGCAATTACTTTAAAAAAATCTGTTCAAACTATTCAACAAATTTTCTAATTTTAACCCGCAATATAACCGATATATTTCTGATCTGGATTAAGTGATGTGCAATTAAGCGTTTGTGCGGAAATTTGCGGAAGGAAATGTTTGCACTCTGGTGAGACAAGATTTGGATACTCCGATCGGTTCATTGTGCGATCTCAATCAAGGAATTTTTGCCAAATTCAAAATTTCTGTGCTTTCATAACCCTTTTATTCGCTTGATTTAGGCCCTGCCGACTTCTATCTGTCCCTAAATTAAAAGCTTCGCGGAATGGCTCCATTGAACATATCTAGGCAATACAGAGAAACTTCTTAATACTCTTACTAAGAAAGAAAATGTGCAGGAATGCTTTAAACAGTGGAACACTGTTGGAGTCACTGTGTTCAGTCAGAAGCGGCCTTTGAAGGTAAGCCATTAAGATATTGTAGTAGCCTGTATGTACTGCCATTTTTAATTGCAAGTCTAGTCTTAAAACTATCGTATCACACATTGTAGATGTCTAATACACTACTAATTAGGGAGAAAAAAAAGTGTGATTGAACCAAGCCTTCTAAAATTGCTTAGTTTGATTGACAGTTCCGCAATACCCTTTCTTCATAAATATGAATGCTGGGTTTTGTGCCATAATTAATACTTTTGATGTATTTTTGCTCTGTATGCATTATTGGGTTTCTGTTAGCCTGACCGTTGTTATACAAACTGTTTAATTGGAATCGTAACTATATTACTTGTCGCTTCGGCAACAGTTTAAGTTTAGTAATGAATTACATCAATATCGGAACGCAACATAGTACGATTCTATCGCATTGTCTGAATCGTTACTCGTTACTGTTGTACCATCGCGTCGGGTCGTTGCCCGTGAACGTGCTCCGTTGGTTTGAATTGAGCGGAACGTTTGGTATTTGCGTGGGTGTCATGTACGTGTATGTAAAAAGGGACAGATATCAGGCGCGTTCGGCCGTACGTTTCCGAGATAATTTTTAATTTGTTAACAATCGGAGAGGGGCTCGTATGAGCGGATGTAGGGTGATTAATCCCTTCTGAATTATTTGCGGGATGGAATGCGAATTTAAACTGCGGACGGGACTAAGAGGAAATGAGGGTGGAGTGATATTAATGTTTGATTTTTGGCATACTTTGGTACTTTTTTTTATTTTGCGTATGTCACGTCCGCTGTCATTAATTTAATAATAAATAACTGTGTTATAAAGGATCAAATGCTTTCTTCTTGAAAGCTACTCTCATCACTGATTGCTATATTGATTTCCTTTTACATAATTTGATTGAACTTACTGGCCATGATAGAAATATACAGGGTGAGTTTTTTTGAATGTTTAGCATTGGGATCTCAGAAACTACTGGAGATAGAAAAACGCTTAAATGGGGAAAGATGCGCAGTTTTACGAGTTTGATTTAAAACTGCTTTTGTTTCTCCGATAACTTTCATGGCTTATTAGATATTCAAAGAAAACTAAATTTTACGATTTTCTTTAAACATGCTTAGCATCGTTAATAGTAATTTTAGAGAAAAAGTGTTCAGACAAAAGTTTTAGATAATTTTACGCCAAATAAAACTATGTAGCTAATATTTTTTTTTCGTTCACCATTATCGAGTTATGACACAAACTTGTGTTTTTTTTAATGGAAAACCATAGTTGGTTTTGACATCATTAAAAAGCTTATTTTTTGCTGATTACAATGATATAAGGTTTGATATGGTTATTTTAAAAAATAAAGAGGATATAGACATTTTAATGGTTTTTATGGAAAACAATTGAATTTCGAACTGATAAAATACAAACCAAACGAAAACTTATTTTGAAATCTTATGTAGTAATAAAATGAAAACTATAAGATCTTTTATTAAGGGCACACAACATTATTAATGTTCAAAGATACCTCCATTATTATTAATACACAAATTGCATCTCTTCACAACAGAATTTGTAGCATTGCGGACTTTACGCCTATCGATGTTATTAAAAGCAACTAAGACAGCTTCTCTTAAATCGTAGCTTGTTTCATATGTTCTTTTGTATACTGTGTCCTTTAGTACACCCCACAAGAAAAAATCCAAAACTGATAAATCAGGGGATCTACCCGGCCATTCAATGTGTGCATTTCGTCCTATCCATTGATTAGGGAAGTTCAAATTTAAATAATTTCTAACATTCAGTTGATTGTACGGAGGCGCTCCGTCATGTTGAAACCATTGCAGCATTGCTCGGGTTCTTAAATTTAAATTATCTAACATTTCCTCGAAATCTTGTTGTAAAAGATTAAGGTAACGATTGCCAGTTAATGATCCATCAAAAATAAAAGGAGGAAAAACAGTTGATCCTATAACACCACACCAAACATAAAACCCAAATTTAATTAGTGGCCTCTTATGTTCAACGTGAAGTGGATTTGTTTGAGGCCATATGTGCTCATTGTGCCTATTAAACATTCCACAATTTGTGAAACGAGATTCATCAGTCCATAATATTTTCATTGAAAAGTGTGGATCCTTTTGACACTGATCTTTAAACCATCTACAAAAAGCTATTCGTCTGATGTTATCACCTTCATGTAAAGTTTGTGATACTGATAATTTGTAGGGACGAAATTTATGCTTCTTCAACACTCTGACAATAGTGCGTTGAGAGGAGCCCATTTCTGTTGAAATTTGTCGGGTCGATGTAGATGGATTCTGAGCGACACTTGCTAATATGTTTATTTCTCTATCTTCATCCATCCCTTTTTTTGATTTTGGTTTAACGAACGAACCATAATCTGCTAAATTATCCCATAATCTCTTAAAAGTTGGTAGCGACGGCTGACGTCGATCAAAATAATTTTCAAAATAAACTTCAGCAGCTCTAGTAGAATTTTACTGGCACTAAATGTAACATTCAACCATATCACGCTTTTCTACGTTAGGAAATTCCATAGGCAATGCAAACTTATGATTAACGGCCGTTTGCACCGCTTATAGTTAAGTTACAATTAAATTAATTAATAGTTAATTGTCAATGTTTGACAATTAACTTTACTTAAAAGTAAAAATTAACAGCTCTCACTTCTGTGATTTAACGTGAAAGCAATGTTAGTATATTTATCTCGACTGCTCCAACGAACACTATTGTAACTCATATTTTTCGTTTTTTGAATTACAAAACACTAAACATTTTTTTTTAAAGTTTTTATCTTATAAAGTGACCAATCATAGAAATGTCTATATCCTCTTTATTTTTTAAAAGAACCATATCAAACCTTATATCATTGTAATCAGCAAAAAATAAGCTTTTTAATGATGTCAAAACCAACTATGGTGTCTATTTAAAAAAACACAAGTTTGTGTTATAACTCGATAATGGTGAACGAAAAAAAATATTAGCTACATACTTTTATTTGGCGTAAAATTATCTAAAACTTTTGTCTGAACACTTTTTCTCTAAAATTACTATTAACGATGCTAAGCATGTCTAAAGAAAATCGTAAAATTTAGTTTTATTTGAATATCTAATAAGCCATGAAAGTTATAGGAGAAACAAAAGCAGTTTTAAATCAAACTCGTAAAACTGCGAATCTTTCCCCATTTAAGCGTTTTTCTATCTCCAGTAGTTTCTGAGATTCCAATGCTGAACATTCAAAAAAACTCACCCTGTATATTTTTTCCAACATCATGTTCTCATATAGATGACTTCTTTATTACTTCCAGAAGCTATATAATCTATTCTCAGAATCAGACAGAAACGAAAAAAGTCCTTAACCATAATATAAATACAATTTCGGTAAATAAGTTGCCATTTTCAGTAGAATAATCTGAAAAATAGTGTTAAACGTAGCGTCTTTGGCAAAGGTACCTTTGAAGGTATGCCCTTCGCTAAATCGCCGGAGGGATAACACTGGGATAATAGTGGAGTAACTTCGTTGCTGAAATACGTGTTTAGGGCTCATTGATTTATACTGTAGTAAACCACTGATTTTATTATTTATGCATTTAATTTCACATAACGTTGTTTGTTTGACGGTATATCTATTCGAGAGAAGGTGTTAGGATCATTAAGATTAATAAATTTTTGAAAACTCTAATTTAAATTACATATAAAGTTCCAATAATTATTGTTCTACCCGCTTTTATTGGGAATATTAAAAAACCCTCATGTGTCAGACGACCAAAAAGAAGATCACGTAACAATTACCACGCAACGTTGGAGTTTTTGGGGCAGTTTACTTAACTATAACTATGGATAACATGGATCCATCATTTCACGCCAAAAACGAAAGAACATTAGGAAAAATTTCTTCTACTGAAGATGCCAACTTAGTTGCCGAAATACGTATTTAGAGCTCATTGATTTATACTGTGATTAGGTACATTTATTGTTTCTGTCTGTTTCAGATTTAAAGCCATTGGTAATTTTAGCCCATTCATTCTGTGCTGCAGCAAGACAAGTAAGGGTGGAAGAAATAGAATTATGCCATCTGATCAAGGACGACAAGTAAGGGATTCTCTAGGGCCTCAGTCAATGCCAACAGGATAGGTCGACAGACTATTAAAGAGAAAATCATGAAATAGGGCCCCATTTATACCCGCCTGGCATAACTGAAAACCGAAGAATGCTGGGGCACTAAGCACACGCAGATTGACATGAATTTCTATGTCTGCGCGAAAACAAGTGTTGATTCTCGCATAACACATTTACATATTTACATGATATATCTTACAAAAATTAACAAAAACATTATGCAAATATACAAGATATATTAGCTTTCTTCCAAAAGTTATGAATTGTGTTAGATGCTTCAATTCGCGCACAATACATTTAAATTCAAAAGCTTAGAAGCGCGATTCGTCACAACTGGTGCGTCAACCCAATAGTGACAATCTTAGTGGGAATACAAAATGAAAATATAAAGTTTTAGAGAAAAAATATATTTAATATATGAATATAGAGAGAAATGATTTCGTCAAACAAGGGCATCCAAAAAAAGAGTGAAGGATATTGCTTGTTTATCCTTAGGGAACTAGATATGCCTATATACAGATAAAATTACTTCAAAATCCATAAGTTGGCAACATACTCGTATATATATATATATATGAAAGAGAGAGAAAGGTTGAAATTTATGCACCCCCCCCCCCGCCGACCTAATGAACTTCCGAGCGATAAGCTTTTTGATTGCATCGTAAAATATAAATAAACATTTTATATTCATCGATGTGTTTGCTCCGACAAGTATATCAATTCCGTGAATGAAAGATAACTGTCTATATTACATATCTTAGTTTGGTAATGTAAAAATGGTTAAGTGCTACCTTGTTTTTACTTTTTTAAATATAACGCTATGTTTCACCTAGAGTAAAGAAAACATAAAGATTATTGAATGCTTATATTTAGTGTATAGAATTAATAAGCTTATTACACAGACTTTCCTTCTAAGGATTGATAAATTGGATCCATAAAATTACTTTCGAATACGAGAAACGAAAAGAATCAGCTTATGACGAACATTCGCGCAACGATTCATCGGGCATGTTTCTTTCTGAAAGGAGATAGATTTTAATCTTATCGTCGACTAAGAAACGCCAGCTGTTTGCCCAAGCTCGGGCTTGCGAAAAGCTGATAAAGGAAGCTCAACAAAACAAAAATAAAAGTTCGCTCTTCTATCCTCCGTGAACAACAAAACGGACATAAAATAGACCCTGCCAAGTTTTACATCATCTGAACCTTTCCAAACGGTCCCAACGGCAATTTTTGAGCCAGTAAGCTTAGATAAATAAACAGTAAAAATTTTATTTATTTACATTCTGTGATACATAAGTTAGATAAAATTGTATATTTCTATAGACAGAGAAGATGATGTACAAACAATTTTTTAATTATAATTTATAATTATTTTTAAAATAGCAAAATGTTCATATTTGTATTATAATAAAACAAATTGCGAGATAAAATATTATAATAAATCTACTTACATTAAATTGTTTTGATTTTAATATATTGCAACGTATTTGCTATGCATTTCTAAATAAAACTAAACTTTTTAGCAGGTGGACCGTTTTCAGCCATGTGTTTATTTTAACGGGTGGAAAGAATGTTAGCTTTGTCAACACTTTGCGAGGAGGCTTGGTTTAACTGTTCTTGAACATGAGTTTTTTAATTTTATTTTTGTGATGTTTATATTGTAATTATACGTGGGGTGTTTCTATAATAGTAAGGTGTATTGCTGATAAGTTATTTAAATCTGTTCGGTCATTAATTGAATTTGTATTTGGATGCTTTCTAGTATATTTATTACTTTGTTGTTTTTTTAGATGTAACTATTGCGGTTTTATCGAAATTGAAAGTGTGTTGACAGATGTAATAAAATATTTTGTAACAGCAGGCAACTAGACGCAGATGAAAACTAGTTGGTAATTTTCGTTTCTGGCCGCGGAAATCAAACTTTCGCTGAAGTATTCGGTGACGAAAAATGTTTTTTATAAACGGTTGCAGAAAAAATAATTTTTAATACTATTACAAGTTTTATTTAAAAATATAGTAAAGATGTTTTATAATGAAACATATATATATATATATATATATATATATATATATATATATATATATAAAACTTATAAGAATTAGCGACCGTACTATATTAGTTAATAATAAATAAAAACGGGTAAGCAGTCTGTCAATTAAAACTTATTTATTATCTAATCTCTCTATATTTAGCAACGGATTTGTTGCTTCTTCAGGAGATGAGAATGTAGAGTTTAAAAATGGCAATGAGTATATAGACATATTAAAATTGATTTTAATATGTCTATTGAAAGATTAGGATGACGTATTCTAATCCTTAAACAATTTTTGTTATATAATAACTATGGTTGCTTATTGTGAAATGATCTTTTGATCAAAATCATTTCTGCCATACGTAAAGTTAACAGCAGATAAAATATTTCTAACTAATGTTATTAATTAGTCAGATGCGTAATTTTATTAAAAGCTGAAAACACATAAATATAGCAAAATTAAGATTCGCTATATTGGTTGTTAGTAATATTGTTTAGTTTCATTTATTAACGTATCAAAATTAATAGGATTTACAAACATCTACTTATTTACACACTAAATAGACAGATTAATTTCAGATAATTCTCATAGTTTTGTAATTTAACGTTTACCTTACTCAGAGCGGTTTATAAATTATTGAAGCCATAAATAAGTTGTAAGGGATTTCCCTACAAAAGCTACACACAGAAGATTAACAAAATTTTATGATACACAGTGGATAAATTAGAAATGGAAAGTAAATTGCAAGTTGTTTAGTAACCCGTTTGTAATTGATATTTTGAATATTATTATGTATCGTTTCTAGAAAAATTATTTATTTAGTACTTCTAAAGGATGAAACCAAAAAAAAGTAATCTAATATCTACTGAATCAATTAATTACTCAGAAGTGATACTTAAAAAATCGAAAAGCTCTTAATTGGGGATTGTGGCTAAAGTATACTTTTAAAAAAGTATAGAACCCCATAACAACATTGATATTTGTGTCCTAAATATATATTTCGATAACTAAGTTGTCATCTTCAGTAGGAAAAAATAACAGTGTTGAACATGCGAAACATTTTACAAGATACATCCACGTATCACATTGAATTCTACGGAACTTAAATTTAGTCTAGTTATCCCTTTAACAAAAGCTAATTTACAAAAGACAATTTGCGATTCCACCTTAACACAACTAGGTATATGGTCTGTGTGTGTATTCATCGAAGCAAACTTGAGGCTATTTTGCCGTTATTTCTGCATTTTTACATTTTATGAATATTCTAAACTTAATACAATATAAAAGGATTTGCAATTGTAACAGAAAACTGTTAAACTTTGTTTTTTATAACATATCCTCTCAAATCACTGTAATGCATTGTACAGCTCCTATTGTTTCTGAAGACATGTATCATCCTTTTTGGATATAGTTCTTGACTTATCAATTGACAATTATTATAAACATTTTCCGTGAAAGAAAAATCTACGCTACAATTTACGCAAAATTGATTTTATATCATTTTATAATGCGTTAATTGCGATTGATTATACAGGTCTACAAAATTAAACTTTTTGACAGATGTTTTTATTTTGAAAACTGATTTTATATAATTTTGGTAGGCTGATTTCAAAAATTCTATGCATTTATTTGTATCACGTAAGGTTTTCTTGCAAATATTAAATGAAAAAAAACGATATTTCAGAAAAAAAATTATTTGTTTATTGAGTAAAAAGGTGGAATACAAGTTAAAAAAGTGGAAAAACTCAGCCTTTTTTAAGTGAAATCTTTGTCTTTTTGCCAGAAAGCTGCGTTGTCCGGACATTCGGTTGTATGTTTTTAAGGGCATATCCCGTTTTAACATCCAGCAGTAGTCCGCCATCATCGTTATGCTCCATCTGCCTTGGTATCGCCGTTCCATTTCCTTAATGTCTTTGTGAAACCTCTCTCCCTGTTCATCGCTAACTGCTCCAAGATTTTCAGGAAAATAGTTCAAGCGTGAAAACAGGAAATGCACTTTCAAACTCATATTACAACCTAGACGATGAAAGTGTTGTAACATATTTTGAACAATATTTTCGTAGTTTTCGTCCTTAGAGTTCCCAAGAAACGTATCAATTACTTCTTTAAATGAAACCCAGGCGTTTTTCTCGACATTGTGTTTTGAGAATCCTTGTCTTTGCATAATGTTCTTATCTGCGGTCCAACAAAAATACCTTCTTTTCACTTGGCATCCGATAAGGCTGGAAATGTCTCGCACAAATATTTAAAACACTGTCCATTTTTGTCTAGGGCTTTAACAAACTACTTCATCAAGCCAAGTTTGATATGGAGAGGAGGCAGTAAAACTTTTTTGGGGTCAACCAAGCTATCTCTTAATACATTTTTGCTACCAGGTGTAAGGCTTGTTCTAGAGGGCCATTCTATTTGAGTCCAATGACTATCCCTTGCTCGACTATCCCACTCACAAATAAAGCATGGAAATTTTGTATAACCTCCTTGTTGTCCTAGTAGCATGCACAGCACTTTAAGGTCACCACAAAGCATCCACTGATTTTCTTGGTAGTTTATTTTCTTTAAAAGAAGTTCAAAATTTTCATACGTTTCCATTAAATGTACCGAATGGGCAACGGGAACTGAAGCCAGCTCGTTACCATTGTGCAATAAAACGCCTTTTAAACTACGCTTACTTGAGTCAATAAACAGGCGCCATCCTTCTTTTATATACGGCACATTTTGTAATTTTGAAATTATGTCAGGAATATTGTTGCAATACACTAGCGGTCCGTCTTGAGTAAAATATTGACATAACTCTTTTTCGCGATCCCGGTAAAAGCTTGATGTGACGCCAGGTGCCAGTAAATGTTTCTCACGAAGTCGGGATGCATCCTTTGGAAGGTGCAAATCTCTAATTAATTCATTTAGTTCGCTCTGGTTAAACACTTCGGGCTCTCTGAAATCTGGTGTGAAATCTGAGTCATCTGGGTCGCAATTAGATTCCTCTGATTCTGACGATATGACGTTTTCTAGTGCTTTTGGGGCGGTAGGTATCGGTACATCTGGTCCATGAGGAACTGGTCCATGAGGAACTGGTCGAATAGCAGATTGGGATACACAATTTGTTTCTTATTTTTTCTGTTGAATCCTTGAACATTACACGAACAAAAATAACAATCATCACTGTGATTTCTAGGTTCTCGCCATACCATAGGAACACCAAAGCTTAAACATTTCTTCCTACCTTTTTGCCAGTTTCTTAATGCTTCAACGCAAACGGAACAAACAGTATGAGGAGCCCAGGACTTGTCTTGGTCGCCAATTTTTACACCAAAATAAGCGTGGTATACATTTTTCACAAACGAAGTTATAGTTTGCCCCTGCTTTACTACGACATAACTACCACAGATATAACAAAATTTATTCGGATTGTTCACACAATGTCTTCTTTCCATATTTATACGTTCTAGAACACTTAAAATACGCAACAACGAGGACAACAAGCGTGCGGACACAGTAGCACGACGACTAACACAACCAAACTGCACATAAGCTGGTTCAAACGTTGTATTGAGGCTTCTGCGCCGACTCTGTTGCTTTGCTGAGAAATCTAATATTAACCAGTATTGCCAAATCACATTTATTTTCATAAAAATCAATTCATTTAAAAATCATGCCTAACATGGAACAAACATATTCTTGTCATAGGTATGTATACTAATAAATTAACATTTTTAAGATATAGAGCGCTATAAAAAAAAATTACGTGATAGAGCAAAAATATGGCGTTTTTTGGAATAAGGGCCCCCAAACATATACAAATTAGCAAACAGCTTTCAAACATCAAAATCACTGTAGACCTGTGTTATATGTCTTGACGACCTTCTCTGATGTAAACGACGCTGTTGGTGGTTTATATGATACAATATATGGAAAAAATAATTTATTTGTACCACAATTTATTCACTTCGACATATTGTTATGGATTTTCCTTGGACAAGTAAGGAAAATGATTGAACTATATCGAACTCAGTAATAGGGACATTTTAAAAAAATTAGCTATCTCAGTTGTATGTTTATTTATTTCAGACGGGGATCGTTATATATATATATATTATTTTATAAATAAAATAAATTTTATAATGTATGAAATTATGATTAGCCCTTGTATATATAGGTTGTCCAAAGGATTGAACTTGCCGCTTTTTCGGATATTGTATTTGTTAAAATGTGTTGTCTGTATAGATTTTGATTTTATAGATGGTGGGAATGGACAAGCGGATATGGAAATTTTTTTTTGATTTAGAGATATCTTGACTGCTAAAGTGTTCGGTTTGGTTTATTAAAGGATAAAATAATCAATTTTATTCTTTGTTGTATAAATTCGGGTTGTATTTTGTTTTTGCATTTAGTGTAAGGTGCAAGTTAATCTTAATTCGATTTATGCGAGTGTTTTATGTTTATTTGAAATTTTGTGAAAAAGATATCTCTCGTGTATTTTATAAAATCGCACACAGATCTATGTAAGTTGATAAAAAATTATTTTGTTTATATATTTGATATCATGATTATTTTCATTATTATAATTTCATGTATTTATTGTAATAATTTATATTTGAAAGTAGTATATGGATATTAGCGAAAGTTGTCATGTTTTTTGTAAGGGAAGTTTTTTTTTCTTAAAATAATATTTCGAGAACATTTTGAATTCAAGGTTGGAGTTTCTGTAGTGGGGTTTGACCTTGTTATGTTATTTTGGCGCATGACAAAATTTCAATTTTCGTGAGTTTTGAAAACTTATTTGTTTTTGATATTTGTTTGAAGGGGTCACATTAGAGGTTAAACTTGACAGATTTCACTAGTATTTATTAGTTTTATGTTTGATCGAGATTCAAAAGAGGTTTTTCTCTGTGTGCGAGTCATTATTCACAAAGAGTGTTTCCTCCATTGCTACTGTTTGATGATGCTTTAGCACCCTATACACTTTGTAGAGGGATTTTTTTTTATTTTTATTTTTAATTACACCAACAAAAAGGAACTGATTCGTGTTTTATTTGTGTTTATGGTTTTATTTTGGAAATCGAAATTTAATCCCGATCCGCAAGGAACGATTCATGAGATGGCAGTTCGTGGATTCTACTAGACTGATTAGCCGGCGATATAAGCTGTAGTGTGAATAAAAAAATTAATAAGCAATTTCAAAGCAAATTCCACTGCAATATGTTAAATATAAGTAAATCTAGGTTATGTTATCTATGTTAAATATAAATCTAGAATTCAAATATAACATTAAGAATTTTATTAATATTCAACCTTCATTTTCAAATTAAAACCACTGTATAAACAGAATAATTAAATTTCTCTATATTCTAAGAAGCGACATCTTTTATATTTGTAAGTTAATTACTTTATGCATTAGATCGCTTGTATTGTTACCTAGCTTTATTAGTGAACACAGTAATTAATCTGACCATGTGTTCTTAGATTCACATTTCTTAAATAGGTATCAATAAATTCCATTATTAAGCAATAGAATTTATTCTGAACCGTATTCTTAGGTTGAAAACCCTTCTTAATTAGTAATAATTATTATTGGCAGTAGGTACCATTTACTAAGAATTGATCACTTGGAAATTTTCCCTAGTTATGTTGTCATCTGGCTGTACAGCCAATACCATTCGCATTTATTAATTATGTAATAGTTTGTTGGAGCAATGGCGAGTTTTACCTACTTGCAGTATTTTTAACACCTAGAAAAATAGTCACATCTTAATAAGAGACATCAATCTTAACAACAGTCTCATTCTAATCACAAGGCACAATAGTCGTATATAAGAGTTTTATATCAACAACAAGACAAAATAGTAAATAATTTAAGTTCAAGGTCATTTGTGAGACTTACCTTAATAAATTAAATTTAATTGTTTTTTGTTAAATAAATCAAATACTCAGAAAACACAGCTAAGTTTCAATTTAACTGCCACCAAACAAAATAAATAACCAGCTTATACGGAAGTTACGCCTCGTGACATACATTTACAATTATTATCATAAATAAAGAAGATCATATTGTTCCTATTATTAACCTGGAGAACCCGCGAAATATTTTGTCGCAGTTATATAAGAAAGTTATGTATTTCTTAAAATGTGTTTCATGTATTGTTAGGTGTATTTAAAATAAACTGTTTCAATTCATTAATATCTTTCTTTAAAATATGTTTGCGTTGGTGTCTTTCTTTCTTGTATACAAAAACATCGTTCTGGAATTTATCCGGTAATATTCAAACATTCACATATCGCATAATTTCTAAAAACCGGTCGTAATGTTCGTTTCGCGGATGGATGTACTGCATTCGTAAATAGCTAACAACAATACGTATCATAAATCAAGTTAATAGCCTGGAACAATTTCGTTCCCGTGCAGCGCCAGCCGAATTGCAACTTTCGTTCATTAGCGCCGCTTATTCTTCCATGTCCGCGAGTAGTAACATAGAAAGCACTGAATGTATGCGGTACTTGCAAAAGAAATTTTAATAAATTAAGTTTTCTTAAACTATTGATAAAACACGAAAACTAGGTAATGTAATTTATACGAATGAATTAGTGAATCTACTTAATCCTATGTATATACTTAGTGAGGTGAGAAATATAAATTGTATAGACATTAACTAATAGTGGTGATTAAACAAGTTGAAAGTATTATCATATGATATTTCTAGCTTCATATCTACATAATTAATCCCAACGTGTGTTCTATATCGGATAACTTTCAACACCTTACATTGAAACTTCTGGACTTCCGCAAGGCACGAGTTTAGAACCAGTTCTTTTTATTATCTTTATTAATCATCTACTATATCGGATACAGTCTAATAAACTTTTCTTTGCCCATGATTTAAAATTCTTTTCTCGCGTCACCGACTCAAGTTATTGTCTTCTACAAACTGTTATTGTTAACATACAGAATGATACACAAATAACAATGTATCTTTAAACCTCATAAGTGTAAGATATTATCACTCATAAAAAGAGGAAATATTATAAATTTCAATTATCAACTAGGAGAAACGAATATAACACGTATGGAATCAATCAAAGACTTGGGTGATAACTTTGATACGAAACTCGCATTTAACAAGCATATCATAGAATATATCTGAACAAGTTACACAAATTCTAGGATTCATTATATGTAACTATGGCCAATTTTCTAATGTGAGGATATTGAATTCTTTATATAATACATTGATGAGTTTATGCCTGTAATACGCCACCTTGATAGGGTATCCATTTATCAAGGGCAGAAATGTCTAGCTGAGTAAATTCAGTGACGATTCTTGAAGTACTTATGGTTTAAAATCAACGGTGTTTACCTCTATAGCGGCTTCGATCACCGTCTATTCTTTTCCCGGTTTGACGTTTTTAAACGTTTTGTAGCCAGTCTTGACTTTCTTCATAGGCGTCTTCATAATAAAGTCGTTTGTGCAAGGTTATCTTTCTTTAATTTTTTTATTCCATCATTCTCCGCACGTCCCTCCTGCACATTTTATCTTTCATTTCCTCGAACCAATATGTTGATAGAGTCTTTTGTATACATAATGGACAGCATGAGTTTTTTTCGGTGTTATGTAATTTTGGACGAAACATAGATCTATCGTTTTACGTTAGAAATGCTTCTTCACTTCAAGAGACTTGAAATTACCATCGCAACGAGAAGATCCTCAAGAAAAATGTGAAAGTGATGTCACCGAAACGTCAGGAAGAAAGTTGTCCTTCTCAGGACGAAATAATCGAAACGTGGCGAAATATCCCGAAGAACAATGTTTCATATATAAATATATACATTCGATAAATTCTTGGAGATATCGGCTATTATATTAAATATTTTAAATATTTTCAAATTAGTATGTTATTTTGCGAAGTAAATGTGAATGTAAACAGTGCTGTCTACAAATTACAACGCAAATCATACGAAATTTTATTTGGAAATTTTTGTCCTCGTTGGGACTTGAACCCAAGTCTACGGTTTGCCGGACCGTCGCTCTAACCAACTGAGCCAAAATTTCTGAAATACAATTTCATATGATTTGATTTGTAATTTGTAGACAGCACTGTTTATATTGACATTTACTTCGCGAAATACCATACTAATTTGAAGATATCTAAAATATTTAACATAAAAGCTGACAACTCCATGAATTTATCAAATGATATATTAAATGAACGGCTAAGACATTATATATATACAACACACAGGTTCATACCCAGAAAGAGACACAAGCCGCTGGCAGCGAACAAAACATATGTTCATACCTTGCTATCTATTTTTTTGAATACTAAGGCATGACTTATTATTATTATTGGAATGTATCTTTGAATAATTTAAACCATAGCAACTCAATTATTTGACATTTATATTCTGTCATTTATATTTTTTATTCCCTTGACAAAGGCATCATTGCCGAAACATGTAGGGTTGTTTTAAATATATATACTTTGAAGTAATTAACCAGACCTTTAATCGCCGACTTATTAAGTTTACCTTATATATATATATATATATATATATATATATATATATATATATATATATAGCTAAGGAGTAAAAATTAGTAATTTCAAACTTTAAAAACTGACATCTGCTTTAAAAAACCGACATTTGAATTATTAACATCGTCGCCTTATAAAGCGTTTCTAATAAACTTGAACCAAAATCTATCGTAGCTCAGTTGGTTAGGGCGACGGTTCGGCAAACCAAAGACTTGGGTTCAAATCCCGACGAGTACATAATTTTTGAAATAAAATTTCGTTTGATTTGCGTGTAATTTGTAGACAGCAATGTTTACATTCACATTTACTTCGCAAAATAACATACTAACTTGAAAATATTTAAAATATTTAATATAAAAGCCGAAAACTCCAAGAATTATTAAGATATATTAAATGAATATATAATAATATGTAGCATTACCTACCCAAGTATGTTTCAAATTACTTTGTTATTAATCAAACTATAAATATTTTCAGTTAATTCGATTTTATATTTATTTATTTATATTGTGATTAAATTCTAACATAGATTGAAATGAACAATGGAAACCTTAAACTTTTAAAGAAATTTTGCATATTTGTAATACCTAATATGTAATTACAGCAGGCGTAATTCGCAGTTCAACCATAGATGATGCCACAATGCGTAGGTTGCTGTTATGTTACTGCAACTTGGTCCGCAACTATCAATAAATTAACCGGTGTACATCCAATGCGCCCCTCTGCATGGCTCCTTTCTCCTGCATCGTCGCTCCCTAACACCAGCCCTCCAATGCGGCCTAATTAATTTATGTAATATGAACCGTATTGCCATGTTTATGATGATATAAGGGCAATATTTGCCGGATTTATGTGCGCCATTATTCAACGTAACGTAAACCTGAACACGGTATTCTATCGCGAAGTGTGAGTAGGAATTAAATATTTAGTTGGGGGCTGTGTTCTCTCGCAAATGGGACCTGCACGCATTCTCTAGACGCAGTTACTCGAACCTGTTATTGTCACCGCACTGGAAATCTGGATTATGTAACGAGTAAATTGTAGATATGCTTGTCATTAACACTAACTAAATAATGAAATAGTACTACAAAACACTCTTAAATACGGCATTATGTTCAGAAATTCAAAGACTTTGTTTAATTACTTAAAGTCGTTTTCAATTTTGGGGTACCCTAAATATATGCTGACTCTTATTTAGAGTTTTGAAACATATTTCAAAGTATGTACCACAATTCTATAAAATACTGAGATCTGATCAGCACATATTACATTTAATGTACTCTGAATTCGAATATTTTGATAATAAATCGATAATAATCGAATATAGAAATAAGTAATATTCACACATTGTTGGGGGTACATGGTTGCCTTGATGCGTTGAACGCAATCCGCATACCGAAGAATTCCTCCAAGGAGCCTGCGCGTTTCCTACAGTGATGACGTCATGTGGGAGCCACCTAGTAATTCTGAGAGCTTCACACTTGTCCTCGTTAATAGAGAACCCCTGTCACCGTGCCTAGTCGCCGAAGATGTTACTTGCATACTACAAGCGCCTGTAGGTAATCTCCTCGCTGCGGGAAGTCGTGTACATAGCAGTGTTCTCCGCGTATATGGCGAGAGTAATACCCTGAGCCTTTGAGATGTCTGATGTAAAAATAATAAAGAGCTACGGACCAAGAAGAGAGCCCTACAGAACACCAGGCCGAATCGGTCTGACAGTCGACCTGTATTCGTTCATTCTAACGGAGAATGGCCGCTTATATATATATATATATATATATATATATATATATATAATTTCATCCACTGTTTTCCGCTCGTCCAGTTGAAACGTTGTTCTTCGGGACATTTCGTCGCGTTGGGAATATTTCGTTCTGAGAAGGACAACTTTCTTCCTGACGTTTCGGTGACATCGCTTTCACCTTTTTCTTGAGGATCTTCTCGTTGCGATGGAGTGATATTACCGAAACGTCTATAAGCCCTGATGAAGCTTAAAAATTAAACCGAAAGCTCGAAAAATTTTTTTTATTTCCATCCTAATTACTGACATCTGGTTCATTAACACTGTTACTTTATAATGCATTTCTAAATAGCTTGAACCTAGGTCTATTGTGGCTAAGTGGTAAAAGCGACAGTCCGGCATACTGTAGACTTGGGTTCGAGTCCCAACATAGACAATATTTTTCAATTAAAAATTTCGTATGATTTGCTTTGTAATTTGTAGACAGCAATGTTTACATCCCCACTTACTCTGCAATTACATATATTCTAATTTTATATTTCATATAAAAGCCGAAAAACTCCAATAATTTATCAATTGTTATATATATATATATATATATATATATATATATATGAAAAACAATTGTTGTCTACATATATATATATATATATATATATATATATATATATATTTATATCTATATATTTAGATCATTTCTTAGACGTTCATTTAATAAATCATTTAATAAATTCTTGGAGTTTTCGGCTTTTATATTAAATATTTTCAAGTTAGTATGTTATTTTGCGAAGTAAATGTGAATGTAAACATTGCTGTCTACAAATTACACGCAAATCATACGAAATTTTATTTGAAAAATTTTGTCCTCGTTGGGACTAGAACCCAAGTCTTCGGTTTGCCGAACCGTCGTTCAAACCAACTGAGCTACGATAGACCTTGGTTCAAGTTTATTAGAAACGCTTTATAAGGCGATGATGTTAATAATTCAGATGTCGATTTTTAAAAGCAGATATCAGTTTTGAAAGTTTGAAATTGCTAATTTTTACTCCTTAGCTATATATATATATATATATATATATATATATATATATATATAGACTATTAGCTATTAGCGACTGTACTGTATTAGTAAAAATTAATTAACGGGTGAGCGGTCTGTCAAAAAAAAAAACTCATTTATTTCAGTCTATAAATTTCATAACGAATTTGTTGCTTCTTCAGGAGTGCAATTGAGAGTTAAAATCTAGCAAAGACGCCACTAAACATGTTAAAATCAATCAAATTTAAAACATTAAATTAATACGGTGTTGGTTTATCGTGAACCTTTTAAAAACGGACGTTTTTAAAAGGTTGACTTGGTTCTCCCACCGCAATACATGCATTGACTGCTGTTCGGTCTCGGAGGTATGGTGGTGTATCCAGGTTTCATCGACGGTTATCAATCTCCACAAAAATTCTGCCGGGTATTTTGATACAGGCTAAGATACCCGCCCAATGTGTCCGTCCGTATGCGCTTTTGGTCGATCGTCAACAAACGCGACACCCATCACGCGGTTAATTTTTTCATATCAAAATCTTGAGGCAAAAACTTGTACACCCGCTCAGATGATATCTCACAAGCCTTAGCTGTATCCATAACAATCAATCGACGATCTTCCGTCACAGTTTGATGCACTAAATCGACCATTTCGCCAGATGTAGCAATTCTCGGACGTCCGGAACGTTTCTCGTCTAAAATGCTCGTAAGGACACGTTTGTACTCGGCCATCCAATGTTTCAGGCTTCACCGTATACAGAGTCTAACTCATCTTTTATTTTCTGAGTCTTTTTCCCTTTCATGTGAAGGAATTTTATTACTGCGCAGTACTCAAGTTTCGTCATTGTTGAACGACAATGTGAACTGACAACTTTAGAAGTATAGACGAGAGATTCTCCATACAAATTGCAAATTTCTTTGTTCGTTCGTCTCTCCCATCCTGCTTCCATCCTTTTTCCTCTAAAAATCCTCCTAAATATCCTTCTCTCCCAGACCTCCAGTTTATACTGCACCTCCTTAGTCATTATCCACAATTCGCAGCCCTATGTCAGCGTTGGTCTCAATACCAATTTATATAATCCTGTCTTAGTTCTTCTTGAGACCTCTTTTGAGTAGTCTGTGCATCCTTCCCGCACATCTACTATTCTTTGACAGTCTTAAGTATATCTCTGTGACCTCGCTACATTTATTGTCTATCAAAACTCTTAAATACATATACATACAATTTTCTACCTGTTGAAAAGTCAAGATCTCTCCATCATTGTTCTGCACCTTGAATGTCTCTGTTAACGTACCCTTCAGGCCACCTTTAAGCTCCATATATCTGTACTTCATTCGATTTATCTGAAGGCCCATATGGCTCGCTGCTTGTATAAACGACTGCGTCTTGGACTGTAACTCTCAAACAGAATGTCATCTGCGTATGCAAGGCACTGGTGGGTTCGATCGAAAAGCGTAGCTCTACGGTTTATATTTGCGGCTCTTATAGCTTGCTCCAGGACTATATTAGATAAAATTGTCGAAAGCGGATCTTCTTACCGTAGCCCTCTTCGTACTTGAAAGTCTGCTGACATTTCTCTATTTATTTTGACAGCGCATATTGTTCTCTACAACGTCATTCTAACAAGGTTTACCAAATTTGCCGGGATTTTAAAATCTTTCAACACTTTGAACAGTTTCTTCCTATTTACTGAATCGTATGCTGCTCTAAAATCTATAAAAACTAATGATCCGTATGACTTGCAATTCTGACAGTTCACATATGTCGAGGTCATGTATCGGACGGCGAAAGGAATTTTTTTCCACCAATTACATTATGTCGGTAAGGACGAAAACATTTCAAATATCCCACGTAGGTAGATAAATAACATACAAAAACTCCCCTTGTACTAAACGTAATGGAAATGCAAGTTATCGCTCAAATTGGTCTCCGTACAACAGTAATAACAGCAGAAACGAACGGACAAACCAAACTTACGGTTAAAAAAATTCAAAAAGCGTATAACTGCCGAAAAGGCGAAATATGTAATTAAACTGGCGCTGTCGATCAAATCGAAACCGGACAATTGCAACAGTTGCAATTAGCATTGTATCGGAGAGTACGAGCGTCTATAAAACATTCCGTCAGTGTTGTAACGACACATCGTTAATGGGATACCGGTTACACTCGATTTAGTTTCGATATTATTTGTTAGAGGGCGCGGCGAATGTGAATTACCGCCGTACACTCAACCGGCAAAAACGCCGTTTACAAAATGACAACTAACAGGGAGATGCGACACTATTTTCCATTTGAAAATTAAAGCGCTATAATTTATTCAATTTTAATTCGGCTGTCACTATTTCAATCGATTACATGAATACGTTTGCGTATTTTTCCTGTTGTTCTCCTGTTGTATGGAACTTAAATTTGATGTAAATGATAAAATTACAGGAAGTTTTATTTTGTTCTTTATTAATTGTAGAAATTATCACACCGTATTTGTGGTAACTTAATTGTATTAAATGTTTCAGAAATTAATCAATTAATATTCGTGTTAATTCACAGATTAATTAAGTGATACAATAATACACTCATTACATAAGCGACAAAATAATCCAGAGGAGCAAAATAAATTGAAATTCGGACAATTTTTACCTTACATAAAGGGTACGACAGTAAGGTACTTAAGAATCATAATTATTGCAACACAAAAGTAAAGTGACAGCCTTTAGAATTACAGAAATCAGATTACCGTTACAGAATAAAAGCGTTTATGAAATATCTTGCAGGGACTGTGACCAGTCACATGTAAGTCAGACAAACAGAAAAATCAGCATATTAAGAGGAAAGCATAAATTAGCGGTACAGAAACGGGAAGTCACAACATTTCATGACGACAGGACACAAAATAGACTTCAACAACACTAAAATACTACCCAATAATACCCACTTTCAGACAACAATAATCAAGGAAGTTATAGAAATAGAGAAGCAGCCAAACAGCCACAATAAACGGGATGCCAGTAATGCCTTTCATCAACTTAACGAGCGCTCTTAAGAAGAAAGAAAATAAAACACAATGACAGGTCTACTAAGAATATACGGACTGAATACGAAACGCCCTAGTTGCGAACAGCGGACAAGATAGAGATGCCCCTCTTACACCGCTCCGTTGGTAAGGTGGGTATCTAAAAGAAACGTAGTCCGATTAACAGACGCTTCAGAAGATGATAGCCAGAGAATTGAAACGTCGGGAAGTTAACGGTTCGTCTGCGAATCTAAGAACTTCCACAACGCGGACGAAATCTGGAAACCCAAATTTCTCATACATATATATGTGTATACACACACACATATATATATATATATGTATATATATAGGTAAATTCAATCAGTTGGCGATTAAAGGTCTGGCTTTACTTCAAAGTATATATATTTAAAACAACGCTACATGTTTCGGCAATGACGCCTTCATCAAGGATATAAAATATAAATGACAGTATACCATATCATACCAAGGTCACGAAAATATTATATTTATATATATATATATATATATATATATATATAAAAGGTAAAATTAATAAGTCGGCGATTAAAGGTCTGGTTCATTACTTCAAAGTATATATATTTAAAAACAACCCTACATGTTTCGGCAATGATGCCTTTGTCAAGGGACAAAGGCATCATTGCCGAAACATGTAGGGTTGTTTTTAAATATATATACTTTGAAGTAATGAACCAAAGTATATATATTTAAAAACAACCCTACATGTTTCGGCAATGATGCCTTTGTCAAGGGACAAAGGCATCATTGCCGAAACATGTAGGGTTGTTTTTAAATATATATACTTTGAAGTAATGAACCAGACCTTTAATCGGCGACTTATTAAATTTACCTTATCATACCAAGGTCACGAAAATATTATATTTTCGTTTAGATAATTTCTTAGCCGAAAAGCTCCAATATTTTATCAAATGTTATATATATATATATATATATATATATATATATATATATAGTAAACCTAATCAGTAGGCGATTAAAAGTCTGTATATTACTTCAAAATATATGTATTTAAAAAACTCTACATGTTTCGGCTGTACGCCTTTATCAAGAGAATACAAAATATCGCCTACTGATTAGGTTTACCATATCATACCAAGGTCACGAAGTTATTATATTTATATATATATATATATATATATATATATATATATATATATATATATATAAATATAATAACTTCGTGACCTTGGTATGATATGGTAAACCTAATCAGTAGGCGATTAAAGGTCTGTATATTACTTCAAAATATATGTATTTAAAAAAACTCTACATGTTTCGGCTGTATACGCCTTTTTCAAGAGAATACAAAATATGAATGACAGGATATAAATGTCAAGTAATTAACTTAATTACTTGACATTTATATCCTGTCATTCATATTTTGTATTCTCTTGAAAAAGGCGTATACAGCCGAAACATGTAGAGTTTTTTTAAATACATATATTTTGAAGTAATATACAGACCTTTAATCGCCTACTGATTAGGTTTACCATATATATATAAATATATATATATATTTAGTGTTAATAAGAATTAAAATTTATTTCTTATTTATTTTATTGGCCGTGTCATAATATTAAAATAATAGACTTTTTTTTGATTTAGCGACCTTTTATTGAATTTTGTTGTTTTATACTACGACGTTTCGACTTTTATTATTATTATGTATTCAGAGTTGAAAAATAATAAAATTGACGTACAAAATATAAAAATGATCATTTTTATATTTTGTACGTCAATTTGATTATTTTTCAACTCTACATTTTTTACCCCAGAAGAAGCGACAAAGTCTGTTGCGAAATATAGGGTTATTTAATAAAGGAGTTTTTTTTCTTAATTGACCGCTTACCCGAATTTAAATTAATTTTATATATATATATATATATATATATATATATATAAATATAATAACTTCGTGACCTTGGTATGATATGGTAAACCTAATCAGTAGGCGATTAAAGGTCTGTATACTACTTCAAAATATATGTATTTAAAAAACTCGCCTTTTACGCCTTTTTCAAGAGAATACAAAATATGAATGACAGGATATCCTGTCATTCATATTTTGTATTCTCTTGAAAAAGGCGTATACAGCCGAAACATGTAGAGTTTTTTAAATACATATATTTTGAAGTAGTATACAGACCTTGAATCGCCTACTGATTAGGTTTACCATATATATATATGTATATATATATATATATATATATATATATATATATATATATATATATATTGTTGATATGACATACTCTTGACTGATTTATAAAAAAATTCTTCGATAATTCTTCGGTTCACCTACCTGCAAGTAGCTGAACCGAAGAATTAGCACCACAGGGAGTACAACAACAGTTGTAAACACATTGAAAGTTTGTTTCTTATAATTCTGAACGCACTATACAATAAATTTACTGTATTTTGAGACTAGTATGAATATTTTGCTTTCCATATTCTTAATTGTATTGAGTTGGAGGAACCTTATATATCGATCTGCCCACGTAATATCCATTGACATTTACTGGAGTGAGGACGTCGTAAAATTAAAAACTTTACTTATTTATTCAGAACACGAACAATACCTACAATTAATAATATTAATCTTTAATTCCAATAAGCCACTTCTAATCTCAGTTATTGTCAATAATATTTCGAACATCTGGGACTCTGTGCGAGTGTTTTGTTCATTGGTTATTATTGAAAAGATTTTCTGAACCTATAACCCTCAACGACGATATTGGATTTTCATCGTCCATAATGTTTCATTTTCTCCAATATCCGTAGAGTTACCGGAGTTCTCCGAAAACTGTCCGATTTATTACTCCGTGTCAGATAATTTCAAATATTAAGCGATACAAAATACTTACAATAAAACAATTATCAGAATAATTGAAACATACATGAGTAGGTAAACCCCACCAGTTTTGTATAATACAAAGGTATTTTTAATAATATAAAATATTACTAAAAATCTGGTGTGAAGAACACAAATGCAGGTTCACTATTAATATTTTCTGTGAACGTGTCCGAATATATCCTATCCCCAGAGACGTAGATACGTATTTCACCTTTATACAGGCTCATCGGTACGCCCCTGCTGGAGATATTCCCAGACACATTCACAGAAAAGAACCACATCGCCCTATCACCGTAATTATCCAGACCGAGCGCAGAAGTAAATTTGGCGCTGCCTGTTGTCAGACAGCCGAAGTACCTCGCATACCGTCCACATAATTAATGTGAAAATATTAATAGTGAACCTGCATTTGTGTTCTTCACACCAGATTTTTAATAATATTTTATATTATTAAAAATACCTTTGTATAAAACAATTAGTTCATTACAGCTCAACCCATACATGTACTGCTTTTTATAATGCAAAAATAAACGTCGTATTATTTTAGATAATGATTCAAGCTTTATAAAATGTGTCATAATTCGATATGGTTTTTGAATTTTTAATAAAACACAGAAACTGTATGGAATGTTAAAATATTTTTATTGGTGATTATAGCAGACACATAGAGGTTACTAAATATGGAAAATAATATCCGCCACCGAATACCCGGAAAGTCGTGCATCTCTTCTTCATATTGACAATAACATTTTCACATAATCGCGTTGAATCTCATCGATAATGCTCTTTTAAAGATCTGCAATTGTTTGTGGATTGTTCGCATTCAAATACCTCCACAAAAAGAAGTCTGTCTGTATTATCGCAGCGGCTGTATGGCACATAGCACCATCCAGTTGAAACTAGATGTTGTCTACATTCATGCCGTCAAATTCTGGCCATAAAAAAATCATATTGCGATAACTGTTTCCGTTTGACGGTGACAGAATTACTAAATTCGTTTCTGTAGAAATACTAATCACACCACCCGACCAAAAACCGTGCCAGACAGGAACTTTTTGAGAGCGTAGTGGCTGTTGTAGAAACTGTCGAGGATTTTCTTCACTCCAAATGCGACAATTCTGCTTATCTACGAAGCCACCAAGCTGCAAATGTGCTTCATCGCTGGTGGTAACGGAATTGAAAAAATCATCGATTCGATTGGTGTAAATGCGACGTAAATTTTGATCAGTTGGCTTGAATTCTTGAACTTGTCACGTCCTTTATGTGAACACTGAAACAGTGTCTTGTTTCTTTGGGGCGGATTGAAAATAACACTCGCTTTCTGGAACGCGTTATTATTGATGATGTGTTCTGGATTTTTTAATAAGACAAGGAAACAAAGCGCTAGAACTAGGAATGGCACACTCCAACAACATTAGGGTTGAAAGTATTCAGAATGAGCAAATTAACAGATTAAAAACATGCTGATTTGTCTTTTTTTTACGGCCAGGGGCTTGCTAACAAGAAATCTGTGAATCGTGGACAAAGAATTTGTAAAATGAGGTGTTAGCAAGAATTTTTAGAGAGAATTTTATTTTTTCAACCTCGAGGACACCGTTTAGGAACATTGGTGAACATTGAAAAGGCCGTAACTAATCAGTTGAAGGCCATTCCAGCATTTGAGTTCCAACACCACTCTGAACAGTGAGCAAACACTTTCCAGCGCTGTATGGTAGCTATTTTGAAGGAGATATTGTGGAATTGTAATTTCAATTGAATTAAACAATTATAAAAAACTGTCTCATTACTATATTTACACACCTCGTATGTAATATTGACAGCAAATTTAATGTAGATAAATGACGTAAGTTTTCGTCCGGCCGGTACCCTTTGTTTTACGGCTTATTTAATGCTATTCCCAAATGTAGAAGATTTAAACTGCTTTTAGAACTGCTTTTCACATCTTTGTTCCGGATTTGTTTAATGCGATTGAACATGTTAAGATAGTTACCTAATAGTGATTTTGTCCGAATTTACCTCACGAGACTATTTGGACAGATTTATAATGTCATTAGTGGAAGTTTCGGGACAGAGCAAACATCAGATTCGGAAAATCCGAACATCACATAAAATCGAACTCACCTTTTATGGTATCTCTAACACTCTTCCGTAACGTAATCGGCTGGCCGTCTTCTCTTTTCCAAGCTATTCTGGGTGGAGGATGGCCGGTCGCTTTACACCATAATGTGGCATTTTCTCCTTCGGCTATTGACAAATCTCCACTGGTGTCGTCGTATATAATATCAGGTGGTACTGCAAATAAAAACTTGAATATAGTGGATAATGTTTATATTTAATCCATAATATTTAATATGACAATTGCTAGGATATAATTAACATTTGTTTTATTTATACTAATTAATATAAAACATTAATTTGGTAGAAGATAGACTTATTAGTTAATGATATAATTGAGAGGTAAGATAAGATGAAAGGTATGTCTATCAAGTTATGAGTAGGTTTAGGATAATTATGCACTAAAGAACTTCAAAATATGCAGTGTTACACTTCGTATATATATATAATTAGACCAGGAGTTTTTGCCGTTAGAACATGTATGGAAGGGAAATTGTTTTTTGGGAATCCAGCAAAATTAAACTCTATTACTTAAGTCAGGTCTTTATTTTTTATCCCAATATTTCGCATCAAGATTGTATGCTTCCTCAGGGGGTCAAAATGTGAACAATTTTTTATGGAGAAATTACCCGCCTCACTATTAATAACGTTTACAATATTTCAAAGTAATCCGACTAATAACAATTAGCGTACACATAGTTTATTTTGAAATTACAGTTTAAAATCCAGTACAAACACATTTAAAAGAAAGGAACAACGCGTAATTTTGACGAACAAAAGCAATCCTCGCACAACCACTTGTTATCTGTCACAATGTTATACATAAAATATATATATATATATATATATATATATATATATAATTTAAACGAAATTATCGACCGTAATATATTGAATAAAATAGATTAAAAGCGGGCAAGCGGTCTGTCAATTAAAAACTCATTTATTAAGTATCCCTATATTTCGCAACAACTTTGTTGCTTCTTCCGGAGATAAAAATAATAAAATCATTATTATTATTTTTTTCAACTCTACATTTTTATCTCCGGAAGACGCAACAAAGTTGTTGCGAAATATAGGGATACTTAATAAATGAGTTTTTTAATTGACAGACCGCTTCTCCGCTTTTAATTTATTTTATTCTATATATATATATATATATATATATATATATTGTGATAGGGCATACCTAGGTACTGGAGAGTCCTAGAACAGAAATACTGTGTTAAGTTAAAATTGTTTATATTAAGAGTTAGTAATAGTTAGAACTGCAATTTTCTCATGCCATATCAATAAAGTTAATACCGAGTTTTTAATTTATCAAATTTGTTTCGTATTTCTTTTGAATTTCATGTTTTCATTCACCTTAGTCATTTTCTTTTATTTTTTTATTCCACCGAAGATATTTAACTTAATTGATTGGAATAATATGTCATCAATTATGAACAGAACTGTACGTAATTTTGAATTAAATGAAGCGGGAATTATCCCACATGTAAACAGGCATTTTAGCAATGATTTAAACATTAAAAACACATTTATATTTATTGTAAAATTCATAGAATAATTTATGCGAAATGATAAAACGATTAGCATTTGTAATTTATTTAAATTGATTTAATAAATTGACGAGATTAAATAGATGTAAACTAACATTCGAAATAAGACGCCTGGAGATTGAGAAAAAACAGAAGAGAGTTAGCTTGATAATTAAAAAAAATGGTAGAACGCGTGGTTGTGTATTAAAAGTTTTTGAAGAAATTAAGTGTTTAAAAATCAAAATTAAAAAGAAAAACCTCACCAAAAAGACTTCATATAAGCTCCTGATCCATCAAACATTATTTTTACAAGTATTCCCGCATCCTTAACAAGCTGAATGCAGAAAACGAAAACATCAATTTCCAAAACGACGCCAAGCCAAATTTAGAAATTTTTACAAGCTTTTCATCGATACCTGAGCTCACACACCTGCCTTTCCAGTCTCCTATTGTACTTCTACGATCCAGAGAACACCAGCGACGTAAATTTGAGTATATATTTATTAATCTCTAAAAACATAAAATTGTTATTTTTAATTAGTCAAACTAATCGTTCATATTTCAATTAAATTTCTTAGAAATATTACCTAATTATCTATATACAGTATAACAGAAAATTACAGTTCTTTCTAAATTTGAATTTAGTTATATAGAAAATAATTACTTTAGTCACAACAATTTGTTATTGATTTTAACCTTACTTTATATATTTATCAAACCACGTGACTCTTCATATTTTTATGTTATGTAAATTGTTATATAACTCACCTTAATTCTTTGAGTAACAGATTAAACTTGTGATATTGAACATTCACTTGCTTGTTTTATTCTCGTCATTACATTCAGAGTTTTACACCTGAATTTACTTGTTTATAAAACTGTTATTTTCTCCAAATACTGATCCCGCACCCATATAAAACTTATTATCTTGACCTATGAGCTAGTCGGCATATTAACAAAGGCACCCACAATGTATTCCAAGATAACTTTAGCACTTTAAAAGAGGCCTACCAAAGCTAAGTATAATTTGTTTATATTATTTTCTTCACAAGCAACCATATATCACCGATATCAGCTGTGTGATAAAACTATACGCCCTCTATTGAACACATTGTTAACCGCTTGCTTGGAATTTTTGGATAAAATTATTTATTTTAAAAATATTAATATTTATTATCTATTAATATAAGCTATATTTGTTATCATACCTATATAAGCTATTAACAATTGGCGCCCAACGTGGGGCCGTAATTAAACGTGTTTGGTAGAAAATAACCTTATAATAACTTGCGAAAAATCAAATTGGAAAGAACTGTATTTAGAATAATTTATTGTTAAGATTTACAAAGTTGATTGTTTGTGAACCTGTATTTTTTGTTCGTGGACTTTTATGCACTAGGGCCTGCACATATGCTTAGGAGAAGGGATTTGTAAGTTTATTTTTATACAGAGTAATTGCTCTTGTAATTAACATTTAAATACTAAAGATTAAAAGAATCAAAACAAACATAATTTTGAAAAACAACAATTTATTTACTCACAATTAATATACCCTTAAAACGCTAATATTAAAATATAAACACTGGAATAATTAAATAAAAAGGGAACAAGACAAATATAATTTAACAAGAAGCAATTAATATACATAAAACTAGTTTAACACATAACAAAAGCACTATAATATACATATTTACAATCCTAACAATAAAATGGACAAAAGAACAAGAAGCAAGTCAAGGGAAAACCTTGCAGATAAAGAGGACCAAGCTGATCAGGGCGACGCTTCCACAATTACTGAACAACCCGACACACCGAAAGAAGAAACGAGTATAAATCTTAACTCTTTAGCTGCATTAATGATGAATATGCAACAAACCATGACGGACAACAATAATAAACAAGAAGCTAAGTTTAATAAATTTATAGCAGATAATAATGAAAAACTAGATGCTAATAATAAAAATATAAGTCAGTTAGAAACTAATTTAAATCAAAAATTAGATGCTAGTTATGAAAGATTAACAGCAATTTTAACCCAACAATTTGATACTCTTAATGAAAAATTAATAACAAATTTAATACCAAAAATAGATATCTTTAATGAAAAATCAACAATAAATATTAATCAAAAATTCGAGATTATTAATGACATAAAAATAGATCAACTTATGCCGGAACACAAAGAGATGTTGGGAAAAACAAGTAACAACTATGTATGTAATAAAAACACAATCAAACCATTAACTAATCAAAAGCCTTACCAATCGCTTACATGCAAAAGTAAAGTCAACACACATAATAACTTTCTAATAAATGATAGACAATATTACAATTTTCTAATTGACATTGCTAAAGAAAACAACAATCTTATAGCACTAACGATGGGGATAAAGACAATAAATATTAACGTACATACAACCAAAGATCTATATCACCCTTATACAACCAACAACACTCAAACAAAGCATATTCACTTAAGAAACTCAAGAATAATTTTACAATACTCGTTTTTAGACACTGACTTTAACAACATAATAAACAAAGAAGACCTAACAAATAACACTATTACATATGAATATTTCGATACTAACAATTTCCTGAACACTATGCTTAATAACAAAATCAATACTAATTTATACACCCACATAAAAATTATAACTACACACACACTCATTATCAAAAACATGCATATCACGTTAGGTAGAGGTAATATGTTTAATACTTATAAAAATATCAATCACATACCTAAGGTGCGTCGAAGAAAAATTAATATATAAACAAAGATAACAGAATCTCGGTGTTCTAATTAAAAAAATAAGACGACCAAAGCTTAAATGGGGACACGATTTATTAAACGACCAAAAACTATATACAAATATTTACATAAACAAAAATATGCTAACACAATCTACAATAAAAAGGAAAATTTAACATAATTAGAGCTTGTAAGCTTAAGGACTAATAAACAATCACTGAAAGAAAAATATTCTGAGACAAAAGCAATATGATATATATATATGGTAAAGATAAACTTAAAAAGAACAATTATTATACATTTATAGGTTACAAATATAAAACTAATTTATGGGGAAATAAAACACTAATAAACATGCTAAAGCTTATTAGAATGAAAGTCTTAAATGGAGTATATTATAAAAATACAGTATGACAAGTATAAATAAAGGTATGATGGTAAGTTATTTGAAAAGAAAAGGTAGATATAAAGGTAAAAGGAGACAATATATGATATGGGGATATAAAGTATATAAATAAATAAATGAATTATAATTATTATGAATATATTTAAATATAGACTAATGTCTTAATATAGGGAATTTAAATATTATAAGGAATGGAATTTTAGTAAGATAAGAGTCGGAATTGAATTGGATTGATAAGTATTTAAAAGGAAAGAATTATTTATTATGCAAACTAGAACTTTTACTAATATATAAATTATAAACAAAGATTAAGAATAACAAGGAATATATATAGAATATTAAGCATGTACCAACAACATAATATATTAATACCAAAAACATAAACAAAACAACTTTATCAAACAGAAGATTGTATACAAATGATCAACAGAATATATAACAAGTCTTAAATTCCAACAGCTCAGCAATTCAGTTATGTTATGGTCCAGACCATCTTACAAAACAAATATAAACTAAACATTACAAAATGTATGTCTAAAGGAATTAAAACCTATTAATAAAAATACTAACACTGTGATATATATGAATAATATAGTTACCAGTTAAAAAAAAAAAATATAACGAAAAGAGAACTTATATACAAATACGATTTAAAAAGACACAAATAAAATTAATATTTGTTATACAGCAGTTATAAAGCTGAAAGGAAAGATAGAAGATAATATTTACAACAAAACTAACTTAGTATCTATGACAACAGTTAAACCAAAAACCACTTAACCAAAAGAAAAATACTTGAACACAAAACACATATACATTTATAATAAATAAAATTTAAATTTGCATCCGCAACTTAAAATATATAAAGAATTCATCATTTGTTTTTGTTAGAAGTTTGAATTTATTGATTCTTAGGACCTCTTTTGGTACTATAAAAGAAGTCTTCTTGTCTGCCACAGAGCAGCCTTCTTTTATAATGGGGAATTTGTGATAGGGCATACCTAGGTACTGGAGAGTCCTAGAACAGAAATACTGTGTTAAGTTAAAATTGTTTATATTAAGAGTTAGTAATAGTTAGAACTGCAATTTTCTCATGCCATATCAATAAAGTTAATACCGAGTTTTTAATTTATCAAATTTGTTTCGTATTTCTTTTGAATTTCATGTTTTCATTCACCTTAGTCATTTTCTTTTATTTTTTTATTCCACCGAAGATATTTAACTTAATTGATTGGAATAATATGTCATCAATTATGAACAGAACTGTACGTAATTTTGAATTAAATGAAGCGGGAATTATCCCACATGTAAACAGGCATTTTAGCAATGATTTAAACATTAAAAACACATTTATATTTATTGTAAAATTCATAGAATAATTTATGCGAAATGATAAAACGATTAGCATTTGTAATTTATTTAAATTGATTTAATAAATTGACGAGATTAAATAGATGTAAACTAACATTCGAAATAAGACGCCTGGAGATTGAGAAAAAACAGAAGAGAGTTAGCTTGATAATTAAAAAAAATGGTAGAACGCGTGGTTGTGTATTAAAAGTTTTTGAAGAAATTAAGTGTTTAAAAATCAAAATTAAAAAGAAAAACCTCACCAAAAAGACTTCATATAAGCTCCTGATCCATCAAACATTATTTTTACAAGTATTCCCGCATCCTTAACAAGCTGAATGCAGAAAACGAAAACATCAATTTCCAAAACGACGCCAAGCCAAATTTAGAAATTTTTACAAGCTTTTCATCGATACCTGAGCTCACACACCTGCCTTTCCAGTCTCCTATTGTACTTCTACGATCCAGAGAACACCAGCGACGTAAATTTGAGTATATATTTATTAATCTCTAAAAACATAAAATTGTTATTTTTAATTAGTCAAACTAATCGTTCATATTTCAATTAAATTTCTTAGAAATATTACCTAATTATCTATATACAGTATAACAGAAAATTACAGTTCTTTCTAAATTTGAATTTAGTTATATAGAAAATAATTACTTTAGTCACAACAATTTGTTATTGATTTTAACCTTACTTTATATATTTATCAAACCACGTGACTCTTCATATTTTTATGTTATGTAAATTGTTATATAACTCACCTTAATTCTTTGAGTAACAGATTAAACTTGTGATATTGAACATTCACTTGCTTGTTTTATTCTCGTCATTACATTCAGAGTTTTACACCTGAATTTACTTGTTTATAAAACTGTTATTTTCTCCAAATACTGATCCCGCACCCATATAAAACTTATTATCTTGACCTATGAGCTAGTCGGCATATTAACAAAGGCACCCACAATGTATTCCAAGATAACTTTAGCACTTTAAAAGAGGCCTACCAAAGCTAAGTATAATTTGTTTATATTATTTTCTTCACAAGCAACCATATATCACCGATATCAGCTGTGTGATAAAACTATACGCCCTCTATTGAACACATTGTTAACCGCTTGCTTGGAATTTTTGGATAAAATTATTTATTTTAAAAATATTAATATTTATTATCTATTAATATAAGCTATATTTGTTATCATACCTATATAAGCTATTAACAATATATATATATATATATATATATATATATATATATATATGTTTTAATTCTATTTTAATTTATATTTCTTCAAATATATCTCGAATTTAAAAATATGAATTCAAATTTAGACATTTTCTGTATACATTTCATATTTGCAAATGGAAAGCCGACGTAATCATGGTATCATTCTGGTCAGTTGACCCATTCAGGAAATCTACCTGATTGAATGATCAATTCAAGTATCTAACGTTCTGTTACAATTCCTACAATACAATTCATTTCAAATTTTAGTTATTTAATTTAATTATCTACTATTCTTGATAATTATGTCATGTCGCATATCATTTTAAAGCTTTCTGTAGACTGTAGACCTGTAGACGAGACGAACTCACTAATATGTCTGTAGAGGACATTGAATGTAAGCCTGACTATCATTATATCTGTTCCTAAAACAAAACACAATATTTCTTGAATGTTTTGCAATTACAGGTAGGCTTAATAAAGAAATAAGCTATTTTACAGTTTATCAAAGTTAGTGATAGACGATTTTTCTTGACTCGTTGCAATGTTCATTGTATTAAGAGTCCAATGAGTATTAATATTATAAGTAAAATTTCAAAGGAGAGTTCAACTTTCCTAAAATTATAGAAGCTATGTTGTGTAAAACATTTGGCAAATCACGGTAGTGACTTGGTTGTTGAGCATTAAGTGTTGTGACGGTAGGAAATCTTCCACTGTTGCTAAAGATTAATTACATTGAATCTTCCTTAAAGAAGAAAATTTAAATACCTGAAATGCTTAGGACTCAAAAAACTAATTCAGACCTTCCAGAATGCTCAAATGAAAGCACTGTTATTAATGGTAAAAACAGTTTTCACCAAAATATTCTATCTACTAATAATTTGCCTGGCGTTACCATAAATGCGTAAGATGCACCTTATGTAACTATCGACATATATAATATCTACAATTCAGGAGCATAATTTAAAATAAAAGTTGAACCGTTCGTAATATATAGCTATTTAAGTCTCAAGAAATGTAAGGACGTATTAACAATTGAGGTAGGCAAATATAAGCTGAGGCGAAGCCGAAGCTTGTTCCCTGACAAGAATGTTAATAGTCTATGCATTTCGTGTGACTTATTATTAGAGCAGACCAATTTCCGTGAGCGCCATGAGCGCCGGTATGCGAGTGGAATTCGTAACACATTAGAATATGCGATAGAATAGGGACGAAACATGAGCTTGTTACCGATATAAGTATAGAAGTAGAAACATTTATTCTATCAGAAATAATTAAATATACATTTGGTTTTCTGCTATTAAAGTAATATGCATAAACACACGAAAAATAAGAATAGTACATATTATAGCAGCGTTGTATGTACCTACAAATAAAATGGAAAATGTATGAAATCAGTGATTGTGTGCACGACAGAGGATCAAAGAGGATTAAAAAAAACACTTACCATTTTAAGCATCTTCTAGGGATTGACAAACTGGAGAAACTCGATTGTATATTTTCAACATCAGGTGCGTTTCTAAGGTTATTTCTTAAAAACATGTCCGTCGTGAGGAAAAAATATGTTTATATTCGGAAAACGAGCGTTCTACATCTAGTGATGTTATATTCGCATAATCAAAATACTTTTTTTTGCAACTTAACGTATCTGTAGACGTGCCCTCACAACTACGTGTTAAGGTGTCAAAATCTGCATTTCTGTCTAAAACACTTTCAAATTTAATTAGAACACTTTCACTTTTTGAGTCTTCTACAGCACACAGTTGTGCGTGAACATCTTTAACGATTTGCAGTGATTCCTCTAACGACAGCGACGAATTTTCTAATTTTGTTATTGCTTCTTCTAGCCCCAACTAATTCTTATGAATACTTTGTAAATCCATTTTAATCTGGGCATCTTGAAATTTTTCTGGCATGCATTGATAGCTGCACTTTCTTTCGGATCGAATGATAAAACTACGTCCTTAATTTTTTCAAAATGTTCATGATAGTAAAACCCCGCCCGTAACCATGTACCCCAACGTGTCAGAATCGGCTGTGGTGGCTCAGGGGTATGGGGACACAATTTGTGAAATTTCCGAATACGTTTTGGAGATTTCAGGAATACTGCCTCTGGATAACATCTACAAACCTGTTCTGCCAAGGTGTAGAGCATGGAGTTTACAAGTAATATGTAACAAGTTAGGACAATATTTTCTAAGGGACCAGCCTACAGAACACATGGTTGCGGCACCATCGGTCATAAACATTAATACTTGGTCTTTCGAAAGTTTAAATTTTTCCAAAGTATCTAATAGCACTTCTGAAATTTGTTCGCAATTACATTGTTCTAGTCGTCTGGATGCTAATAAAATTGAAGACGTTGGTTGATGTGGTTCCATATTACGCGCCATCACATTCACTACAGATTGTTTTTTGCTGTCAGTTGTTTCGTCCACACATAACCACAGTCTTTTATTTTTCAGTTCGGCTTTGATTTGATTTTCAACCTGTTTACGAACCGATGGTAAATTCCTTCGTAACGTTGTCGTGCTCGGTAATGCTTGATTCGCGTATTTATTCCAAAATGAAATAAATGAATCATTACTTCACAAGGTAAACGGCAGTGTACACACAATCATAGTTACACATAGTTCATGTATAAACTGTTGTCGATTAATTTTGTTATTATTGTTCTTCGAACTGCTTACGTGTTCTTTACAATGTGTTTTTGACCAACGCATTAGATATGTATTGCACACTAAACATTTAATTTTTGAGCCATCGTATATTAAGTCCGGGAAATCTATAATAAACTGATTCATTTCGTCTGACAACGGTCATTTTCTCGATTTATGTGTCGACGACATTTTATTACGTATGCTTACACTTACATGTAGTCTAAGCTAGTACCAAACACATACTGAATGCTTTTTATTAGTTCTGATACAATACAATCATCCTCACATCGGCGCACATGGCACGCACGGAAATTGGTCTGCTCTACTTATTATAGTGTTTGTGTTGCCGTCAGAAATTAATTTATATTCTTTAAGAAATCGTTTTGGTTTGTCACCTGTTAGAATTAATTTTGATTTGAAATCCTTTTCGTGAATCGTGTTACCAATCGTGTGACAAAGTTGTAGAAGCCGTAAAGAATCGTAATTTCATAATAAAAATATACAATTTTGATATTCCTAATTTTTACTCCCAATAAACTTTTGAATCAGAATCATGTGTTGTTCATTATTATCCTGGAATTTTCATAATAGTATTAAGTTCCGTTGTCAACACGAAACTATAAAAAAAATGTTATAGTCGACTTACATGCTATGTTACTAAGGTTGTATCACTAATTTACATAATCGGCAGCAGGAAAAAATATTTAATTGGCTTTTTGCATTTGACTAAATCCACTCCACATTTTTAAAGTGTGAATTTCGGTTAGTCACTCCTAAGAAACTAAATTGCGCTAGGCTTAAACTGTTCGTTTATAGATTATAAACGCATCGTTTTCAAAGTTTTTGTAGCGTTGTTATTGCAGCAAATTAAAGACAATAATTACAATAATTATGATAAATAATAATGTGCTACTGTATTGATGGTGTTTAAATACCAATTCCGTTTTAATTCCAAATATTCAACATTAATATAGATCATTTGTAGTAACTCATTATCGGTTTTCTTCGATAACGTATTAAATTTCTTTGGAAACACTCGCAACAAAGTTTTTCAACTAGCAGGATCCTGAACTCACCGACGGAGATGATTTAATAATGAGGGTGGCGTGGCTAGAACCTCGGATCGCCGAACAAAAACGACCACCACCCTCTTTTTGTTTATCAGATTTGCTTAATTATCGTGGGTCCGAGTATAATTATTGCGGTGGGATATGTTCCTGAATTATGTGAAAATTTAATTGTAGAGGTTCAAATTCACCGACGGAACGAGTTTGAACCTGGGCACCGGCATCGCCATGAACGTATTGTTGTGATCTGTTATCTGGAAAATTTGTGCTCGGCCCAGGCTTTTTCCAGCAGTCCGACGGTTTTTATTTAGAGCATGAAATGCGAATGGTATGTTTCTTTATTTAAATAAGCGGTGTGTTATTGCGAAACACGAATATTTTAGTGAAATAAGCCATGTTTTCCAAATGGGTTGGGAGAATTGATAGCAGAAGTATCTAAAGTAAGTGTGATTATACTAGGTTCATTACAGATAGATGTAGAAATGGCGTTTACCGAATCACAGACAGGAAAATGTGAATACTTTTGCAAGAATATTAGAACATTGTTTTTAAAAATTTTGTGCTCGAGAAACGTATTTGCTTCTTGGGCGTTTTCAGATTATTTAATGAATTCAATTTCGATTTTTAAGGAACAAAAATCAAAGACAAAAATTGTTTATTATTAATATTATTTAAATGTTTAAAAATACATATTTTCAAGGATTATTTCTATAACAAACTGATCCAAATTAAGTGTCTACCATTGCTATCATCGTTATTGTGGGAGTGACGTAGTCGGTTAAATTAGGAAAGTTGTATTGTTTTTTCTGCTGATTACGATAGTGAAAACAGAAAAGTAATTGAACGTGTAGGTTCCCAGTTATTTTTAAAAATGTATATTCTTTTAATGGAATATCCAGTATAATATTATATCAATCGATGCAAAATCAATTGCTTAACAAAAGTGTTCACATGACTTTTTTCACAAAAGTTCAAAATTTAATAAATGTTCGGAGCTAAATATCTAAAAAGCTATGGAGATTAACAAAATAAAATAAGTAAGTACCCTATTAATGGCAGTTTTTCTGTACAAGTGGCAGGTGTGATAGAGTTCCTCAAAATACTTTCGATTGTGTGTGAGAAAATAATAAACTGTGCGCTTAATAGCAACAATTCATTATTAATTGTTGCATAAATTGAGTCTCTTGTTGACACTGAATAATACTGATCTATTCTGTGCTATTCTACCCCCAACTATTACGTGTTGAAATCATATTGGTTAAATAGTATATTGTTTGACGTCATAACGGGAAATTTTTGTGTTATTTAATTCGTGGAAATTATACCTACAAGCAATAAAACCCAAGGTTTACGATAGAGTTTTAAATTCTAATCTTAAAATAAATACATAATAAAATATCATTACTAATTAAGTATTAGCGGGTGTCATAAACCTAAGTATGCATTTCTGGCTGGTCCTTTGTACAGTAATGGATTTTTACGGTACATATATGTTTAGCAATTGTGGGCCTATTTTACATATTTAGTTAACAATGGGGGTCATATTAAATATAGCCTTTGAATACGTTTACTAATTACCCTAGGAAATAAAACAAGAGGTCTGATGTATAAAGCAATAAATAAATTTGGAAAAAGATTCCGATTATTAATAATCCCAGGTAATAAAACGAGGGGGGTCTAAATTACAAAGCAGGTAATAAATAGATGTGCAAATGTACATTTAATTAATTTATTAGATTTTGTTTGTTTGAAAATTTTTCATATACACGGTGAAACACTTATAGAACGATAGTTGATACACATAAAAAGTTTCCTATTAAATGAGATTTCCTTGAGATGTCCGCTCTGTTGAATTTGTTACGTACTTACAAAATTGCCTTAAATCAAGATCTCAAGCCAAAGTTAAGCTTTAGAAAAACTTGAAAACGATTCAGAATTTTCAATAAAATAATTTTTAATGACAAGGCTCACTCCTGGCTTAATACTTTAGTGAATAATCAAAACTATTGTATCTGATCTGAAAATCAGCCAAAACTAATGTGTGTAGAAATATTGCATCTACTAGAACTGACTAAATGATGGTGGGTGGTAATTCCGTTACTGTGAATTGAACTTGCTAACGCTCAATGTCGACTGGATTTTTTTGGGCTTGATTTGGATGCTTTGGATTTGGATAACACGTGGTTTCGACAAGACGGTGTCGCTTGTCACACTACCAATCAAAGAATTCACTTACTGAAGGAGAAGTTTGGCGAATTAATTATTTAGAAAATGGACAAGTCAATTATCCTCCTTAAGAGACTTAGTTCTATGGGGTTATATTAAATCATTTTACATCAACAAATCAGTGACATTAAACGATTTGTAGACCAACATGGGGCATTACTGACATGTGGCCTAACTTATGTCAAAAAGTTATGGAAAATTGGGTTCAAAAGATCCGTTCCTGTCAGCGCTTCTATGAAGGTCATTTGAATGATGTTGTGTTTCATACGAGGGCCATAAGGATAACCAACACCATCAAATCGTCTATGACCACAACTAAACCAGACAACGAAAATCAGAGAACAAAGAACTGTATATACGAAGTACCATGTGAATGTGGAAGAACTTACATGTGGAGAAATAGGCAGACCCTTACAAGTCAGGATCAAAGAACATCAGAAATTGGTCCAACTAAGGGAAACGAATAAATCGCACCTAGCTGAACATACTTAAGAAGAAGGATTACATGGACTGATGCAGCAACCTTGACAAAAGAAGACCACCAACTGAAAAGAAACCCTAAGGAGGCAGCATATATGGTTATAACAACGAACGCCATAAGTACACCAAGCCCGGAAATTAAGAACGTCTGACTACCCTTGATTAGAGAAAATGTACACAGAAGGACAATAACCTCGGAAACGGAGGCATAATAAACTGGATAATCACATTGCTAATACGACACCGCGCAGAAACGTATGAACTTATTGCGCATCATGTTCTGCGCAGGTACTTGTAGCTTAAATACAAGTCAGAAGAAATAATATTCCCGTTTTCGTTAGCTCAGTGGTTAATGTGCTTCATTCAGAAAAAGTGAAGTTACAGACCAGGTGGGTTCGAATCTCGCACGAGTCCATTTCGCCAAAAAATTGAGAGAAGTCATATACGTCAGACTATGAGTTTGGCAAGTAACAGCCCTCACCAGGGCTACCCTGAAGACGGCAGTATATTAATCCAACAAAGGATAAAAATACACGCAATTGTTTTGCATTTAGTAAATTTATTTCTCGACACAATCTCCTTGGAGCTCTATGCACTTAGACTAGCGAAGTTTCAAGCTTTTGAGCCATCCAAAAAATAAGAATCGTCGAACTCTGCAAACTCTGTTTCGGCAATCTATTTATTTGACGCGATCAGCTTGTTGCCAAGTTATTTTTTTTTATTTTTAAAAAGAATAGAAGTCACTGGGGGCTAAATCTGGCGAATATGGCGAAGGACTGTTTCTCTTTAGTTCAGCGTTGAATCGGTCCAAAAAATCAGCATAGTACTGTTCCGTAATTGTCCTTCCATTTTTCAAATAATAATTAAGATTATTCCTTGCGAATCTCAAAATATCGTCACCATAACTTTTCCGGCAGATGAAATTGTCTTCGCCTTCTTTGGTGCATGTTCCTCGGAAAAAAAATTAGTTTTCCCGACTGATCTTTGGTTTCTAGTATGTAGTGATGTGTTCATGTCTCATCTGCAGTCACATAACGTCGTAGAAACACACTCATATTTCTTTTAAACATATTCAAACATTGCTTTGAAGTTATCACGCGATTCCGTTTTTGATCAATCGTCAGCAAATTTAGCACCTTCTTGCCGATGGCTTTCTCATATTCAATTTTATATGAAGGATGATTTGAACATGTTCAATCGAGATGTTTACCATATTAGCAATCTTTATAATCTACACCCGGAGGTCTGATAACACCATATCATGAACTTTATTGATCATATCGTAAGTAATCACCTCAGTGGGACGACTTGACCTCTCTTCGTCAAACACAGATATTCCGTCACGCTTAAATTCATTAAACCAGTATCTGATGGTAGTTTATCGAAGGTGCGTGGTCTCTATTAACTGCATCTAACTTCTCTTTGATTTCTGCACATATTTTCTCATCTAAAAGACAGAAATCACTGCTCTTTTTCTATAATTGTACAAATACATAAACTTGTTCACTTTCAACAGCTCTCAAAACAATATTACTCAACTTATCTATACGAAACTTTAACAGGCGTCAACTAAATAATAAAACTCATGCAGATTTTGTCGCAAAGTGCCATCTGTCTCCAAACATGGGTACTTCTTATACCATTCTCGTAGTATTAACTCTACTTTACATCGAAGTAAAAAAAAAAGTAATCTTATATTTCTCACGACATCTGTATTTTATGTTAGAAACAAAAAACTTCTATATACTGACTGTACACATATTGATCAACTGCTTTTATATACAAAAAGGTTAAGTATATCAATACATTATGCACGTATTACGCATTTATTACAAATAAAACAGACATGCAATATACATATCTGTAACTGTACACATGGACAATACACCTCGTATTTTCAGCATTTACTTCTGCTTAAGACACGTGTTTCTGCCATCTAGGCGTCATCAGTCAAGCTAGTGAAGCAATGTAGTAATACAAATGATATAAATCTTTTTAAGAACAGATTTGTATCTGTATATACATTTACGCTGTATATAAATATTGTATATTTACCGCCATTTGGCTCGTGTTAATGGACTACACTTATACGTATTTTTTCGTTTTTGTACCAGCATAGCTGGTCAAGCGAAAGGTCGCCTTTTTCGGCATAGTCTCTTTCGTCCGTCAGATGTCACTTATTAAATAGTGCCACCTTATAGGACGAAATTTGCTGTATCTTGTAGGCGATTTCAGCATAAATGTATATACAGATACAAATCTGTTCTTAAAAAGATTTTAAGCTTGACTGATGACGCCTAGATGGCAGAAACACGTGTCTTAAGCAGAAGTAAATGGTGAAAATACGAGGTGTATTGTCCATGTGTACAGTTACAGATATGTATATTGCATGTCTGTTCCATTTGTAAGTGCTTTTATGTTGCGTTAACATTTTTAAAAATAAATTACGGTTTCGAAAGGCATTCCAAACTAAATAAAGTTTCGAATTCGTAGGTTAAAAATTTAGAACGTACTTCTCAAATATTATTTACTCTTTCGTATATATATATAGCAGGTATTCAAGCACTCTTCAATATTGAAACAGTACTTCAGCGAAATTGTTAAAGTTTTCAGGTGCTCTTGAAGAGACCTCTTCCTCCGGCGTTTGTAAAAGAATTCTTGCAATTAATTTTTATAATTAAAACTTCCCGTGTTTTTTTATGTGTCTGAGTTGAAATTAAAGAAAAGAAATTTCTGAATTTTGTTATTTTTGATAAAGATAGAAATGATTTTGTATAATTTTTACTTTAAATATTATAGAACGTTAATTGGACACTGTGGGTGGGTAAAAACTTGAAAAAAAATTGTAAAACTCATTACAACATTGATATTCGTATCATAAATACGTATTTCGACAATTAAGTTGTTATCTTTAGTAGGAAAAAATAACAGTGTCGAACACGGGGTACAGTAAAGCTGACATCAAAATCACGAAAAATTTTGTAAGACCTATAAACTTGCTCACGGACGAATTTAATTGAAACTTGGAAAAATCATCTAAAATTGGCTGTTGTGCTATAAAACATCGATTCAAAATCGCCTGTGACATACCGTAAGATTGGGGCATCTCTGGGCATTAATATTTATTAATAGATTTATAAAGTAATAAGTTTAAAAAAAATCTTTTGTCTTGGTCAAAGCACTCCTCAATGGCACATATGACTTTATCATTTGTCGAAAATCTTTTAGTGTTGCAATGCTTTTGAGTTTCGGGAATAAATAACAGGTTGTCGGTGCTAAATCAGGAGAATGTGGTCAACCAATTTCATCAATTCCTTCCAATGCAATGAATGACTTGTAAGCAGAAATATTGTCTTGTAAAAAGAGCACATCTTAGACAAGTTTTATGCGACGTTTTTACCCAATTTTCGTACCTTATTTAGTTAGAAACTCTTAACCCTTGTCCAAATAATCATATCATAATAATATTTAAAAACTCCTCACGCTATCTACGCCCATGAAGAAATGAATTTACCTGTTATATCGAAGTAATTGTGTCATAATACAGCGACAAAAAACAGAGTTGCAGTTTACCGAATGAATAGTGCTATTGAATAACTCCGTGTTGTACTTAGTTTAGCACTTAATTTCGGCACGATGCATCCGGTCTCTAATCATTACCCCCTCCTATTTACCTCGTCGTAAATTGTATGCCTCAGACGCGATATGTAATTATATTTGCACTTATGCAGAATTTATAGTCTTTCCTTTTAGAAACTTGATAATTTAGTACAAACATATTTTCATAATGTACTTCCTAATATTAAATACATAAATAAAACATCATAATTTCGTTGTAACTAAACCATCGCTTCACACTAATTTAAGTAAGACACTGAAGCCGAAAATTCAAGTCCTATTCATTTTAATTTGCTTTATTAAGTTATTTGTCGCAGGTCGATTCTGGTAACATGAAAGGAGGCGCTAGTGGGGTACCATTCTTGATTTAAACAAACTGCCATCAGGAACCGAGTGTTATAAACCTTTCTCCCTAGACTGCAAGAAGGTTCCTCTCTCATTCCCGATTCCATCCCGCCTCCCGCCATTTCATACTTTCAACAGGATTAACCGTAATACTGTTCCTTTCGGCTCAGCTTTCGTCTTCCCGAGATTATCTCGTCGCTCTATATTCTTTATGAAAATTATGAAGTCATTAGGTCAAATTTGTTTGTCCCACACTTTTATTTCAATTAACTTACGTTCCAGGGTGTTGCAGAGTGAAAAATGGTATTAGACAAATGGGATACATTTCTACTTTCCTCTGTTCCTTAGTGCCAAGTAGGTTTATTTGAGATTTTTATGGAATGTCGTCATTAATTAGAAGAAGGTTTAATTCAGCCAAGTCGAGTTTTGCAACTGTTTTATTTTTAGTGAGACTTTTTTTGTGCATTAACTTTGATTTGTTGTGTCTGAGTGTAATCGAAAAATCGTGATATATTTTTTGTTATTCATTTCACATTATTATTTCTATTGAAAGTCTTATTATTATATTTGTTCGGTGTGAAGGAAATGATTTAATAATTTTTGATTGTTTTTTGTTTCTCTTTCTTAAATATATATATATAATTTAGTTATTTAGAATTAAACAATGTTCACTTATACATTGACACCCTGGTATACCAAAATTTTAATTATCATATTTAAATTGTAAAACTTTCTTTATATTTTAAGATGCGACATCCTTTATATTTGCAAGTTTATTACCTTATTCATTAGACTATTTCTACCTTGCTTAACTAGTTATCTAATTAGTGTACGAATTCAATATTCACTTATTAATCTACCCATCTATTCATAAATTAACGTTTCTTGAATGTATTATAACTAACACAAAAAACTAGGACAGCTGCGCTTTGGCTGTGTAAAACAAATTAAAATCAACAGTTAAATTCGAAATTATTTAAAGCTGTTGATTAGTTACGCAGCAAGTCAATTTGATTGATAAGGCAAGAATAATTACTTGCAGAGAAAATGCTATGACAATAAGGCAAATTGCTAATGACTTCGGCATTAACAAAAGCACTGTTACTTCCGTAATACAACGATAGGGAAAACAAGGCGATTTAACCAGGACAGCTGGTTCTGGAAGGCGAAACGTAACAACTGCCGCCCAGGATAATACCTTAACTGATTGTTTAATATTTGCTCTTAATTAAATTTATCGTGAGCCACAGTTTTGGGAAAAGCCTACCTACAACGGATCTGTTAGGGTTTATCGTCATACAAATCCGAAATTCGGTAAAGGGTATTTGTAAGAATGTAATAGATCTGGACGTTTTCTGTCAATGTGTGGGGATGGACCAGTTTTCGGGGTATGGGTGGAACACCATCTGCCTATTGAACTAGAACTATACCCCGACAACAATGTCGTGCTCCAGCAAGACAACTGTCTTATATACACTACACGGAATGTAACTGCGTGTTTCCGAGATCAGAATATTGATCTAATACCATGGTTTGCACATAGTCTTGATCTCAACCCGATCGAAAATGTTTGGGGTTCTATAATAAAAAAAAACTCCAGGGAAGAAATCGTCAGCCGGAAACCGCAGAGGAACTTTGACAGCAAATTGAGGGGGCACTTGGAATGTACTAAAACATGACCAAAATTTCATAAAACATTTTATATCTTCAATGCTGCGTCGTTTACAGTCTCTTATAGACAAAAATTGAAAAATTACTAAATATTAATTTTATTATTCTTTGCTATTGTTAATTGTATAATCTGACATTCAAAATTAAATTATATAATCTCATATTATTTTGTGTGATGGAAGTGCCAAAAGCCTGAATGCCATTAACACAATAAGTAAAATACATGGTTATTTGATTTAATTTTTGTCCCAAGTATTTATGTTAGCTATAGTACAACAATAGTACAACACCCTTAAGAAGAATGGCAGTTAATCTAAACTTTATACTTAAGTTTAAAATTGAGACTTAATTAGCATAGTTTAAAATTGAATTGTTAGAACTTTGCAGGGTATTACTGGTAGTAGGTACCATTTACCAAGTATCGTTAACTTTCAAAATTTTCACGAGATTTGTCTTTATCTGACCGTATAACTGATATCGTCCGCATTTATTAGTTATGTAATAGTTTGTGGGGGTAATGGCGAATTTTGCCTACTTGTAGTATTTTTAACAGAAAGAAACAGAGTCGCATCCTAACAACACTACACAACAGTATCATTCGCAAGAATTCAAACATCAATACAAAAATAAAATCATTGATACAAAAGTGTATCAAACGTTGGATTCAATAAAGAATTAGTGATGGGTTTTTTATTATTGACTGCAAGCTTATTAGCATTAAATTAGATCTCTGGATTTCTCAAATTTTCGTTCGCTTTTGCTTGCAGTTTTAATGATGAACTCACTCACGTCACCATGGTGGCGCCATCCGCGCAAAAGCAATCGTTTACAGTTCTTGGGGCTTCAGGCAAATTACTTATAATATAGATTATAAACAGAAGTGAGCCCAGTATCAAAACTTGACGCACTCCTTGCTCGATATTAGATGTTCTTTTCTGAAATTCAACATAGTTTTGTGTCAGTTAAATACGATTTGATGAAAATTTATTGCATTTTCAGGAAGTAAAGTAAATGTAAACATGCCTTCTACATTTTACGATGCTAATTTATTCGAATTTTTTATAGAAACAAATTCTCCCTTAAGTAGGATTCGAACCCACGATCATGGCTTACCGAACCATCACTTTATCCACTAAGCTATTAAAGGCCGTAATAGCTTAGTGGTTAAAGCCATGATCGTGGGTTCGAATCTTACTTAAGGGCGAGCTTTTTTTCTATAAAAAATTTGAATAAGTTACTTCACGAAAATACAATAAATTTGCACAACTGCAGATTACGGGCAAGATATATATCATCTGTTTCCTTGATGTGACCCAAAGCATTCCCATAAGGATTCGAAATCACGACCTTTAATAGCTTAGTGGTTAAAGCGATGGTCCGACAAGCCATGATCGTGTGTTCAAATCCTACTTAAGGGCAAATTTTTTTCTATAAAAGATAAAAATGTAAAATCTAGAAAGCATATTTACACGATTTTATGATGTTGCAGTTATTACTTGTTATCTTATTCTGATTTTCAGGTTTGTTCACTAATAAGGTATGAGCTGTAGTAATGTAATTATGTTCGCCAAAGTAGCTAAGAATCTATTTGCGACTAGTTTTTCAAATATTTTTGATATTGATTGTAGTATTGAGATAGGCCTATAATTCTGAGCTTCGTTCGCATGTACGAATTAGCAAAGATGTTTAAAAATAGACTAGAAGTTTATAAACTATATTTAGCTTAAAAAATGTCGAATGTTCAACTAATCAATTTACGCTTCCAAAATAAATTTGAATCTTTAACATTGAAAATACAAGCAAAATATTTCCATTTTTTATTCAATTCATCATCATAAACATCGAAATTAAGTAGGCAGTTGATTAAGCCAGTGTTGTGTAATCTCTTTCGGCGAATCACAAAAACCTAATGTTCTTTGTATTTTCGGGATGTCCCGCGGGCCAACGGCCATTTTCAGCGACAGAAATGGCTTTCGTTAAAAGGGCACATTAACAAATTAAGAGCATTTTTCTCGTCAAGCAGAAATACGGGTGTCAAAAGGGTTAGACAGAGGGCAAACAAATACTGCGTTTAGCACTTCGAGCAAGAAATTACAAAAAAATTGTTTTTTATGTGCCACCGACCTCTTAACAAAGAAATATTTTTATCGCACGCATTTACATGGAATTGCTGTTATATTTTTCCATTTTCTAATTTGAATATAGGAAAATATTTTGAACATTTTATAATGTAGGTTAGATTTGAAGGCGAAACATTTTTGGTATTTATTTATAAAGAAAATAATACAAATTAAAATCTAATGAAACTTATACATTGCTTTACGATATTGACACAAAATATCGAACTTGAAATAAGGGTGGAATTTACAAGGACCAATCAGAAAATAACGCCACTTATTTTTAGTTTTTTTTTAAATTTATTTGGTACCATGCAATTTGTTGCAATTGTATACAAATCTGTAATTACTAGAGTTGCGGACTTTGTCCGGGATGTAGGGAGAATTGTAGGGGAACCAGCCTATGCGAACAGCGGCAGTGAGTAGTTGGGCCCGAGTAATAGTGGATGTAGATTTCACAGATTTGTAACTGTTACCCGGTAAATATAATAATTATTAAAGCTACACTATATTTTAGCACCATTATACTTTAATTCCGATAAACTCGTCTATTTCGTCGGCCATGCCGCGTAACACATTAGTTTGCACTGTTAAATACATCGAGTCAGACTGTCGCTCACGGCTGTTAATGAGTTCGGCTGGCTACCCCACCATGTAATACATCCTTGCATTCCGGACAAAGGGCGCAACCTTAATAATTACTGTTTTTTAAAGATTCAGAAAACGAGGTCATATTTTTAAAAGGTAGAAGGAGCTATGAGCATATGTTTTAAAAGGATAATTATGTGGTCGTTTAAGTAAACTTTTAAAACTATGTAATTTACAAATAATGAATTATTATCTACCTTAAAACTAAGCTAAATGAATAATTATTTTAATGTATTGCCTTGAACACTATATCAAATATAAATATAACAAAACGAGTAGGTGCTATCAAACTACAGTTAAAATATAAATATTGTGGAATATTAAATTTACAAAAAAATAAAATTCTTTATTTTATAAAGAAGACCTAAACTAATGCAGCATTATACCGAGCAACTGTAAATTATATTGAGCAAATATTTAATTTAGCAACTCTGAGAAATTGGCATGTTTGATTATTCGCTTTATATATCCTTTTGGTTCAGAATATTTTATATAAATATGGATGATTTATATCACTTTTTAAATTTAAATTTTTAATTTATTATGTCGAATAACAATATACACGAGGCAAAGTTAAATAATCCTAATGAAACAGAGAGGTTCGAAATTATTTTTAATTAACCTCTTTAAGTCTCAAGATAATATAATTATGTAGATTAATTAAGTTAGTTGTAGGCACTCGCCGAGGGTGATACGATATCCCATTGAGTGACCACTTTTTGATTGACGTAATTTTGCGTTCACTAATATTAATTTTCAAATTAAATTAAAGAAATTCTTTAGAACAATTTTTGCATATGAAAATAACAGTCAGCCTTTTCCGAGGGTGATACGAAATCCAAAAAAATGAGCTAAACCGCATATTCCCTCATATATTTAGAATAATTACCATTAAATTAATGAAACGTCTATAAAATTTTTTATTTCAAAATTATGACTGAAATTTAGTGTAATTGCATAGAATCATGCAAGCGTGTTAGGTGCGTAAAATAATATCACCTGTCGACAATTGGTGTCCTTTATGTATTGTCATAATTCGATCTATGAATTATATGCAAGATTTCAGGCGCCAATAAGTGAAAAGGACATAATTAAATTAAAGCATTCTAAAACTCTTTAGTATCACATTCAATTCTATGTGAGGCTAATATAATATTACACGATATTATTGCATAAATATCACACATATGATGATAATTTATTTGGTTTTGTAATTTACACGAAAACCTTAAAAAAAAGAAATGTTTATATAATCAATTTTATGCTATAAAGGAGGATTCATTAACCTCCTTACAAACTTTGGTAATGAAAACTAGATATAATATCGTAATATGTAGGTTTTACCTTTTTTAGTTAATAAATTATGGAATGTTTTAAGTAACTATCTATTTTAACACTAATAAGGAATCATATTTTAAGAAAATCAAAAACGTTTATTGTAATCAACAGAAAGCAATATCATTGTGACTACAATAAATGTTCAATGTCAAAAATTAGTCCGTTCTCCGTAAGAAATGTATATATGAGATACATCTCGAATTCTCTTGAATAATTTTTTATTTTATCCATACCTCAAATATTACATCATAATTTATAAAAATCGCCTGCATATTTAAAGCGATTTTTGAATATTTTCAAGATATTTTTCCAATGATTTCTTATAATTCATTGTCATTGTAAATTTGAAACACTCTGTACCGCTCTTAATCATAGGTTTTTATCAGCGGAATATGTATTAGCTGTAATAGTCTCTAATATTGAGTAAAAGAATTCGGATTTCTTGAGTGTTCTTTCGTATTTTTCCACATACAAACTTAATATTTTTTCGCTTCTTGCTCACGACAGGCAATTAACTTCGTCAAATTAATAACATCAAAAGTAGTTACTTAATTTTATAAGCTGCCGAGTGATCGAGCCACTGTTTCTTTAAACTTATTCGTAGCTGTCGAGACTCGCAAATTAATTTTTTGTTCGATTCTCCTATTCAAAGAAACGCAGGTATTTATAAAATATAAAAGTCGATAACTGGTACGCCATCTGTTCCTGAAGCACGGCACTAATTTGCTATTTACCTTCCTAGTATTCAGGCAAATTAATTCGTACTATTATAATACGAGTGGATTTTATAATGGAACCGAGGAATAATATTGGAGGGAATTATATAAATATTATCGCAGTGAATAATATAGTTTCTGATGTATTAATTATAAATGCTTGTTCTTTCTATACATTTCCGAAATAATGACTTACTATTATCAATCAATGGTTTTATTCTTACATCCATTTCAATTAGATGAATAGATGTTTTAATAATGAGCTTACTTTAATTGATTTGTTGAATTATAATGTTATAAAAGATCTTTAGAGGAAATTTTTCGTGAATGGAGAAATTATTAATAAAATCAGTGTAGGTTGGTGTAACAATGAATAAAGAAAACATATAATGCGTGGGAGATATTTGCGAAGGTGTTTATTAGTAGGACACTTACGAAAGTAAAAAAAAATAATACCAAAACCATTTTATTTATTTTTATTTTCACTAGTTGAATTTTTAATATATATTATTTTAACGTGGCCTAAACACATAACGTGTGTTCATTTGAAAAGTCAATCTAGGTTACTTTGAAATTTTGATTGAATAAGACGCAAATATATTAGTATGTGTTTGTTGTTCCGTAAACGTAAATCCAGATGACATTTGATAATGTCAATCACAAATATCAGTAAGTGCAAAAAATAATCGTGCGCCGATTCTGGTTTAAATAAATTGCTTCTCAGTTTTAAAATGGCTTTAACTTTAGAACATAAAATTATTTCAGTCCAGACTTATTTTCGAAGTGGTAATAAAATTGATGGTTTATGGGTGTATTCTGTTCAAGATTGCATGGTAGAATTTCAAGTTGAGTTTCCACATTTTGTAATAGATTATATACAATTTAAGAATACTTTGGATAGAACTTTAAAATTTTTTTCTCAAACTGGTAGTCTCTCTAGAAAATCAGGCAGCGGAGCAGTTAAGAAACGAACACCTCAAGTTGTCAATCGTGTTGAAGAAATAATGGAAAATGAACCACAAACCTCTGTTCGACATTTGAGTCAACAAATAAACCTTTCTGTTGGTACAACTCACAAGTTATTAAAAAAAGATATGCAACTTTATCCACACCGTGTCACAGCAGTACAAGAATTGTTAGAAATTGATTACCCACGTAGACTTCAGTTTTGTAATTGGTTTGTAAATATGAACAATAATGGAGAACTTTCACAAAGAGTCATCTTTACTGATGAAGCATGGTTTTATAAAACGGAATACCTAAATTCACAAAATACAAGAATTTGGGGTAGTGAAAATCCACATGTAATTAATGAAGAATCGCTACATCCAGAGAAAATTGGTGTTTGAGCAGCGATAAGCCAAAGGCGAATCATTGGACCAATATTTTTTCAGGGAACGTTAAATGCTCAAAGGTACCGTATGAAAATTTTACAACCATTTGTCAATTAGTTGCATGATGATGAACTTCAAAATGCATATTTCCAACAAGACGGAGCAACTTGTCACTGTATTGCAGAATCTTTGGATTATTTAAAAGAATTTTTTGATGAGCGTATAATTAGTCGAAATACTGAAATTGCCTGGCCTACACGATCATGCGATTTAACACCTTGCGACTTCTTTTTGTGGTCTTATCTAAAAAAATAACATATTTCTAACACCTATATTGAATTTGAATGATATGCTACAGAGAATCGAACAGAAATGCATGGAAATTAATAACAATCCAGTAATGTTGCAGAATATCATCAGAAATTTTAAACGGAGGATTTTAAAGTGCATTGATCTTGAAGGACAACATTTGTTATAGTTTTCAATAAATACCTATTATTTGTTATTTATTTGTATTTATGAAACTGTCAAAATATACGACTTCGTAGGTTAAGTAGTAAATTTTAATTTACGACATACTTGAAAATGTTCTCAGTAAATCACATGCTACTAGATTGACTTTTCAAATGAACACTTGTTATATTAACCTGACGCTAGTGATAAAAAAGTCGTAAAAGGAACTATTCGGTACATTACTATTCGTTATACAAGCGGATTCCAAGTAACGATTATCTATTTGAAAATTTAATGTAATAAATCCATATCATCAAGATATCATATTCATGGATTATCTATACTCTATGGCATACTCCTTAAATATAGACATATCAAATATAAACGAGGAATTTTGCAATCCAATTTATTCGCGTAATTATAAAATTCAGATTTACAGAATGTGCGGCCAATTAAATTTATTATAAATAAATAAATTTCAAATAAGCTGATCATGTTTGCAAGCCATTATTTTTAAATTAATTACATCCAAATAATTACAGAACTGTAACATAGACAAATACGATATACAATTGTGATTTAAAATATAATTTGATTTAATAAGATCAGGAGTCTCGGCTAAAAATTTGGTTGGAAAAAGTTGGAAATACTCTTTTAATTATCTATTTTTAGACAATATTTCGTTACTCGATTGGTGTGCTTCATCACGGTAAAGTAACGATAATTAAGTTGTGCCTAATACAGCATATTATATAATATCTATACAATAAAAATATACTTACAATTTGAACTAATGTGAGGAAAGATTTTACGAAAGCATACCTATAATAAGTAAAATGCCAACAAATACAATGATGTTAAAAGATGAAAAGGTAAACCTCCGTCTACAGCCAAACATTATTTTATGTACTGTATCTGTACACATAGACATACACGTATCTTCCAAGATTTACTCCTGCCAAAAGACACGTGTTTCTGTCACAACAATAGACTTCGAGTTTGGCTAGTGATGTAAAGCTTGATGGAACGCCTCATAAGGTATAGCAAATATTGTCCTATCCGGTGACACCAGATAATCTAGTGACATCTGACGGACAAAAGAGTTTATACCGAAAATAGCGATTTTCGGCTATAGCAAAGAGAAAATTACAAATTTAGAAAAATCCGGTGTATACCAAATTAGCTGCAAAGACTGTGATGCTATCTATATTGGACAAAAGAACATAAAAAGTCAATTATTCAAGGAATAAAAAATATGGAATTTTCAGAACACCGTACAGACAATCTCCACTTCTCGATATGGATAGTTGCAAACTGTTGTATAATATATATAATATATATATATAGATATAATTATTTCGTGACCTTTGTATGTTATTGTAGATTCAATTATTTCGCAATTTAAGGTCTGGTTTTACTTAAATATAAATAAATCTTTTAATTCTTTGAGAAAGGCATCATATGCCGAAACATGTAAGATTGTTTTAAATACATATATACATTTTTAAACAAAACCAGACCTTAAATCGCCAATTAATTGAATCTACTATATATATATATATATATATGTATATATTTAGTGTTAATAAGAATAAAAATTATTTCTTATTTATTTTATTGGCCGTGTGCATAATATTAAAATAATAAGCTTTTTTTTGGTTTAGCGACCTTTATTGAAATTCAATTTATTTAACAAACGACGTTTCGACTTTTTTGTATATAATTAAGTCTTTTTCAAGTGATTTTAGAACTAAAAAAATTACAAACGAAAGGTAAGAATTATATTTACATTATATGAATGAATTAAAATTAAAATAATGATTAGAGTAAAGAAAGTTAAAATTTAAATAATCGACGAAGGAGATACTTGTTGAAACTTCATTATATAGATATAATAAAACACAGTTGTATAGTTTTAAAATAATATATATAATGTTAACACACTACATATGTTTCACCACACTGTGGCTTCATCAGGTGGATGAAAATACTAATTCAAATTATCAATTAGATCTTATATATATCAATACAAAGTACAGAACTAATCTCATTCTAAGAGGGGGTGGACATGTATGAGTTTTAAGTTTAGGGGAGTTATTTATGTCTAGTTGGTCATTTGAAATTATACCTAATTTATTATATTTGTTAATTTCTAAACTTTCTAACATATTGAGTTTTTTACTTTTATCTAGAACATGCAAAGTTTTAAAATTAGTGTTGAATTTGTGATTATGTTCTAGGCAATGATTAGCGAAAGTTGAGTCTGTCTTCTTATCTCTGTGGCTTCTTTCATGTTCTTTCATTCTAATATCAAATGTCCGTCCTGTCTGTCCGACATACACTTTTTTACAATCTTCGCATGTCAACTTGTAAACCCCTGAGTTTAATCTATTGTCCGTTTTATCTTTGTTGTTTTCTATGGCGTTTTGTAAGGAATTGTTAGTTTTGAATGAAATGGTCTCTTCTTTACTTGTTTTGATTAAGTTTCCTACTTTGTTTGAAATTGTACCGATGATTTAGTTATAATTCTATCACATACATCGGTACAATTTCAAACAAAGTAGGTATATATAATATATATACCTAATATATATAATAACCTTTCGTTTGTAATTTTTTTAGTTCTAGAATCACTTGAAAAAGACTTAATTTTATACAAAAAAGTCGAAACGTCGTTTGTTAAATAAATTGAATTTCAATAAAGGTCGCTAAACCAAAAAAAAGCTTATTATTTTAATATATATATATATGTATATATATATATATATATATATATATATATATATATATAGTAAACCTAATCAGTAGGCGATTAAAGGTCTGTATATTACTTCAAAATATATGTATTCAAAAAACTCTACATGTTTCGGCTGTGTACGCCTTTATCAAGAGAATACAAAATATTAATTCATATTTTGTATTCTCTTGATAAAGGCGTACACAGCCGAAACATGTAGAGTTTTTTGAATACATATATTTTGAAGTAATATACAGACCTTTAATCGCCTACTGATTAGGTTTACCATATCATCCCAAGGTCAAGAAGTTATTGTATATATATATATATATATATATATATATATATATATAATAAAAGTCAAAAATGGAAGTATTTGGAAATATTAGAAATCTGAAAAGCAAATTGTAGGAAACAAAAGCTAACAAACACCCAAACTGAAAACTTAAATCCAACCATAATAGACACTGTCATTAAATGGCAATTCAGGTTAATTCTAAGCACTGACATTCACATATAAATACTGGAAGTTGATCCCTTAAGTTTGAGATTCGTAAACTATTTGAGAATTGTCGAATAGACCGAAACAATTGTTAAGGTAAAAATCTAGTAAACTGGTAAAACAGAACAAGTAGTTTTTCCAATTTTTCAATTTACCTAAGTTAATTATTATATAACTTATTGTTAAAATAAGCACAAATATTCTGCATTACATGAAATATGTATCAGGATGTAAAAATATGCAAATATACTTTTGTGAGATAGCGAAATTGTTCTTTTTTGTGAACGTATCCATCTCCAGCAGGGGCATACTGACGAATCTGTAGAAAAATGAATCTCTTGAGAAGGATACGTTGATAAAAATATTAGTAATGAATTTGTATTGTATTCTTCACACCAGATTATTAATAATATTTTATGTTATTAAAAATACTTTTGTAAATATGCTTTTGTTAAATAAACCCAGAAAACTCGTAATTTTGCTGGTATACCTTATAACAACAAATACGCATTTTCAATATAAGCCGAGCTTTAGTCATTAATAGAGAGCGGACACTAGAGGCCAAAATTACAATCGACTATATAAATAGCCTATAACATCGCTTAGTACAACACGCAGTTATAGAATAGCACTATTCATTCGGTTAACCGCACATCTGTTTCTTGTCGTTGAATTGTGACGCAATTACTTCAAATTTACAGTAAATTTCTGTCTTTCGGACGTGGCCTTTGGCAAGAGTTAGACGCAGTTTTTAATAGAAATCCAGATTTAATAACATTGCTGCAATTGTGTATGGGGACAATGTCTCCAAATCTAACTGCTAAATACGCTGAAATAAAAGAATATTTCCAGTATGCACCTGTTTATTCGAACTTTTTACAGACATTAATAGTTATTGAAGACTAGCACGCCACTGATTCAGTGATTGTGTCAATAAATCAGAGTGATGAGACCAAATTTACTAAAACGCAATTATTTGAATTTGACATCCGAATTCAATTTTCCGACATATTAAACATTTAATGTCAACTAATCCAACCTATTAATTCCTGTGTTTAATGTCACGAACTCAAATAATGTATACAAAATTCGGAGCAAAATGAACAATTCTGTTTGATATACCACGCGCAGAATGCATACGCCTATCAAAAAAGCGCTAGGTTTAAGCGGACAGTCAACGCGACATTCTATAGCAGCGGTACAAATTCGATAAATTTAAGACCGTTTGTCCACATTAATCCCGGAATAACGCGCTTTCCATTCATTATTGTCTCGAAAACGCAGGTCATTCATACCATATAAAATGTCGGCCGAATATTAGCCATCCGAAATGCCATTTTTCGCGCGTCGAAACACCACGAGCCGTTATTAAACGTTTTCGTTTTCGGAACAAAGTAGGGAGGTTATTATTGCCTGTCCCTAATGTATTAACCGGTCCCCAAAATGAAAACAGTCGTAGCAATTAAAGCTCGGAATACGGGCAATAAAAGTCTCCTTTTGTTTTTGTCGTTTCCAAACGGCGCCGGGTTCGGATATTGTTCCAATCGCTGTACGGGAAATTCGACGGTAAATTAATTCGGTGTTTGACGAGTGTGCGCTCAGGTGGTCGAGTAATTATGGATCGAAATTGAATTTTTCCATCCATATATTTCTTGCTCGAATGCATCATAAACATATTCCGTTTATTTCATTTACAGTGATTTAAAAACTTTAAACAACTGCAAATGATTGAAACTTTTGTTTTTAAGATTGGCAACAGTTGGCAAATTTATGTTGAGATGCTTGATTTTAAATTCAAATTTGTTAAAAGGTTGATAAAGTGAACGGCAAAGAAGCAAATAAATTTTAAAAAATTGTTGTTTTTACTTTTAAAATTGTTCCGAAATTGGTGGAGACTGTGGCTTGTAATCTGAAACAGAAATAAGAAAAACACCCTAACCACAATATATATCAATAAATTCTATATACGTATTTCGGCAACTAAGTTGCCATCTTCAGTAGAAAACTGAAAACTGTTAAACGTAGCGTTTTTGGCTAAGGTAAACCTTAGAAGATATGCTCTTCACCAAATCGTCAGTGGTTCATTAAGTTTAAGGCGTCCACAAAAGTGTAATGTGCAGAGACATGTTTCTTCGAAAACTCATTTAGATGTTGCTGTGGTACTTTCTAACCGAGATAAATTGAATAATTAAATAAAGTTGAAAATAATAATGAAAAATTTAAAACAAGAAAATTTTAAATACTCCCTGTATGAACATCGTCATAAAACAAATCTCATAGTCATTTCATTTAGAGTTTTTCGTTATTTTCTGTAAAAAGGTTTTAATGTACAAAAATACAGATCGTCTTAAGAAAAACACATCTGTATATATTTGGTAAACTTATTATGTATGTTCTAGTTTATAAATGTTAATAACTTAAAATTTTAAATCATGCTATATATACCAGTTTATAAAAGAATATTTTAAATCATAGTAAGCTTCATAGTCAATACGTCCTTATTTTAATTTTTTTAAATACATGAACATAGTTTATTGTAACTGTTGCGATTCATGTGAAATTTCAAACAATGTATTAAGGTTTTTAAAGTATCAAATATATACTAGTATTTGATATGCATCACAAATTAGATTTAACATTTTATAATAATTATCTATTCCATTCGTTTTAAAATGTGTATTTTTAATACATCAAAACAATTCAAAAGATTTTAGAATATACAATATAATATTTTTTAATTCATTAGAAATAAATATATTAGCTGATATATTGTAAACAATGCAGTTGTCAAATTTAGCCCAGTTCTACAGGCTAGATATGGTTCAAATTGTAAAAAAGACCCGGCATCGGACGGTAGAGAAAGACAGTATAAATGAGAAAAACACATTTAAAATATAAAACACTATTAGAAAAAAATTATTAAGAAAACGTAGATCAATATAAGAACAAAGGCATTTAAAAAATATTATAACTTACAAATGTATTTGAAAAATTTTCTCAAGAAGAGGGGTTACTTATCGAAATATCGTCTAAAAGCGGTGGTTAGAAAATTAAATTTTGCTTTTGAGTAAATCATTAGAATGTTGATATTTTTAGTTAAGAAGGAAAGTAGAGTTATACTTAATTTCAATTTATCAATATATATCCTTTATTTTATTTTATTTTATTTTATTTAAGAAAACTAATAATGGATTAATATCACTAGGAATTTGATCACATATATAATAATGAATTCGACAGGTAAATTATGTAATAAAGACACTTAAAACTTTGAAGTAATAAAATTTTAATTTATAAGTTTATTTGTTTTATGAGGACATTTTATTTGATCGTGTATTTTTTTAGCATTTGGGATCATTGTCTATATTGCCACGTTAAGAAATGTTTACAGAATCTATAATAAGATAAAATTCACGCAAATCGGGAAGGGAAACGTTGGAATAAACATGTTTCACGTTCAGGGCCTATCAGACGACTTTAGACACAATAAAAAACGGCCATCGGAAAAATAGGTTTCCCCACAAAGGCAAACGAGGATAGGTTTTGATTTTAGATCCGAATCCTAGATTTAAAAATGTAATCTATTAATGGATCGCAAACATTCTTAGTATTATACATTAGGACACATGTAATACTAGTAGACATGACCACTCCGCATTAACAAGTCTGCCAATAAATTCACCTCGAAAGTTATTATGCTTAGGGCATTCGAAGATTAAATGGTTCATATCGGCTGTATTGGTGCCACATGTACAAACAGATGATTCGATAATTTTAAGTTTGTGTGAATGCGCTGGAAATTGTCCATTGTTAAATTTTAATCGAGCGATGGTAGTGCGATATATCCTTGATACCCTATGTTCCTTATGCCATTCTCGGATAGTTACATTTGGGTGTATTTTTGCGTAGTGTCATTCTATTCGTATACGAATGCTTCCAATATGCTTGCCAATCATCTTTTAATATTTTGGTTTTTAGATCAGAAATAAGATCATTAGATGGTACTTTTTCCGTCAGTATGTTATTACTATTTATAGCCTCCTTTGCTAAACGATCAACGGCTTCACTAGGCTCTATACCTGAATATCCATTGATCCAATAGAAATGGATTTTTACATGTTTTTTCTCCAGATATCTCAAGCGTTCGATGATGTTCAATATTATGGGGTTATTTTTTTTTGGACGAGTTCTCTTGTGTAAAGATTTCAGTACGCTTTTGGAGTCTGACATAATCGTTGCATTCCCAATATTATATTTTTTTACATATTTTAGAGCCTCTGCAATTGCGACGCCTCTGCTGTGAAAATGGATACATTATTATGTAATTTTACATTCTTTTCATATCCATTTCTAGGCACAAGTAAGGCACATCCGGATCCTTCTTTAGACTTGGATGCATCAGTAAAAATTACCGTCGATGCAGGAATTTCTGAACGGATACTTTTATACAAAGTAGAATTGTATAGAATATTTCCGTCGTATGGAGGGTAATAAAATTTCTGTTTTAAAATAGAAAATATAACACAGCTATCGTTAAACTTGTAAGTAGGAAAGAATCTCACGAACATTTAATGATATTTGGGTTTTAAACTCGCAATTTTAAACTCTCGTTAAATATTTGAGATATTAATTAAAATATATCGTGTGTTATTGACTATTTTATGTAGCAGGGTAAAGTCTCGCCACGTAGATATGAAATAACACATTTTTCTTATGTAATATTATTAGTTTATATTACTTTTAATTCCACAAGCTTTACATATATTATATCAATCCTGCACAGAGACGATTGAAAAATCTATACATTCGAAGTATGGTGCACTTTTGCAACATTTTAGTCACGCACCCATCACCACTTGTGATGTGGCACAGACACTTTCTATATTTATAGACGTTTTAACATCTAACAGAATTAATTTAACACAGGAATACCTTCAACAAATTTTAGTTGTTTATCGTAATGTTTTACACTTTCAATGTTTCACAGAAAATACATAGTACTGGGTTTTGTTCTTTGTAAATTATTTTTATTCAAAATTCGATAAGTAATTCGCTTATCAGCATTACTTTTGTTTCAGCAGTAGTTGCTGTCGGTTACCAAACAGTTTATTACATTCGCTCTGTTGTGCATTGACAGATACATATTAACTGCATATTGCTGTGAATAGTGGGTTTGATTGAAAAGTAGTCCCCAGTTCACCACAATATGTCCGAACTAAACTCAGTCAGGTTTTCTTCTTAATTGAGTCTTGTTAATCCAGGGCTTTCTCGTACAAGAACGTGGAAATTCAAAATAGTCAATAAAAATTCACAATTTTATTTTATTTTTTTTATTTAAAAAAAGAAAAAAAAAATAGTGTCTACAAAGTGTAAAGACTCCAACTGTAACATAATACAGAAGCGGAGAGTAAAAAGATTGTGTGATACGAGACACGCACACAATGAAAAATCTCTCATGAAACGCGAGCAAAAATTAAACTCTAATAGATTGTTTAGAAAACTTTCAAATTCAAAATTTAAATAATTAACCCCAAATTCAAAAACGTAAATAGACCAATTTTCAATCACACGTAATTAACTTTCACTCGTGCGCACTAACACAAGCATAAATCTCCCTCCAAAACCTGACTTTCAAAATGTTCTAGAATAACGTGACAAAAGAACTCCCTCATAAAAAAAATATGATAGTTTTCTTTACCATCTATATTTTAAGCTAATATAACGATAAATCAATAATACAAATCGACACAATTATAATTGAATTACAAAGAAAAGAATTAATATAAAACTAATATGAAAATTACTTACGTTAACGTAAAATTTTTCACACACAAAAACTTAATGCGAGAGATATCAAGTGGATTTCAAATATTCATAAAAATACGAGATAAAACAACACTCGTAATAAATAACTTTTACTCATGCGCACTAACATGAGCATAAAATCTCGCTCCAAAACCTTACTCTCAAAATATTCTAGAATAACATGATGTGATAACCTAATTAAACAATGCAGTGTACCGTTTATCTAAGTCAAGGCGCGGGCTCGTGTGTAATGCATGTTATATCCAAACATGACCTCGCCCGACATAACGTACATACACAAGCATTCGCAAGGTACGTTACACACTTTCAACACTATTGTTTATTTAGAGTAAGGACATACAGTCGAAAAGTAGATCACTCTAACGATATATAAGACATCCCATCCGGAGTCTTATCAGGATCAGTAGAGAGTCAGTAGAGACACAGTTAGAGTCTCTTTTCGACTATCGTCTACATTGTTAATTATGTAATTACCATCTTGTTAAATAGTTATAAGTGTTGGTTTATTAAACTATGTTAAACCTAACATACTTGTGCATTATTTAACGCTACAACGATATCTGCGTGAAGACTCACACCGATGTGGCCCTCAGGACCAGGCTCACATCACAATGACAAAAAACTCCCTCATAAAAAAATATGATAGTCTTCTTCAAATTACAAAGAAAATAATTAATATAAATGTAATATGAAAAATTTCTTACGTTAACGTAAATTTTTTCACACACAAAAACTTAATGCGAGAGATATCAAGTGTATTTCAAATATTCATAAATATACGAGATAAAACAACAAATAAACCATAATGAAATTTCAATTCACATCAAAGCACAAAAACCAAAATAAACCGAAATTATAAAAATATAGAAATAAAAAAGGAAGCTTTTTATTTCTTCGACTGTTCCACTTGCAATACAAAATATCTCTCACCGGAAAAATAGATCGGACATAGAGTACGAATAAATCAAAATAATCCCTCCAGTCGATCCACTTCCTGTTCAACACAACTAAGGTAAACTACATAAATATTAAAAGTATACAAGCGCGGTCAATAAAATAAGCCATAATAAATATTTAAACAAAATTCAAAATATCAATAAATATAAATCTGTAAACAAGTTTAACATAATAAATAATCATTTTCTAAAAATGTTCTTCGGGGAAAAGTCCACTGCAATATGTAGGTTTATGCGGTGGCCACACGTATCAAATTATTCGAAACTCACGGATCTCTTACAGAAACAAACCTATTGCGAATACTAGGCAGACTCTTATGGGTTAAGAATCACCAATCGCTCGAGTCTGCTCTCTGATATAATTAACTTAGGTAAATTGAAAAATTGAAAAAACTACCTATGGAGAACACACCCGTTTATAATTATTATTATAAATACCGAAACGGATTAAAATTTAAATAAGAATATAACAGAAATTTAATAATTTGATTTTCAAACATAGGACGTATTCAGAACGTCAGTAATAATAACATTAATAGCAAATTCCATACGCTGTGTCATGTAAAACATCCATTGTATTCAAGAGAGGCACGCGATTTAACCTAATCGTGACCAATTAAAGCGAGGGTCTGTCTTCGTGGCTGCCTCAGATGCCTGCCTCATCGGCATATATTATGTCGAGGATTTTAATCTGAACATCTAAGAAACTGTACGAGTCTATTACGCGTTCATAAATTAAGAGCTTCTAATGTAACGTCGGGGCAAAATGTTGTGCGCGCTTGGTGGTTTTTAGGGTGGGATCGTACACCCTCCAGACGCCTTATTTCCCGTTCTACCACTCTCCGAATCCCTTATCCGGTACACTCTTCATTATCAAAACATCGACTCAAGCAAAAGAAAACAATTCAAGACACGCTCGCCTAAATTAAATCTTGACCGCTTCGTTTAAAAGTTAAGATATTGTTTTATTCCGCGATGCTTTTAATGAAGTATAGACATTAAACACGATGTTTCTTTATTTTTTATTCGTTTTATGTTTGCATTACTCGATGTGGAAGAAATTATCTGCCTCTTATTTTGTCTTTTAACAATGTTTATTTACAAAAGTATGTACTCAACAATTAATTAATTCGTTAATATAAACATTAGTACTTAGTCTCTGTTTACTTCTGCATAGTCGCCTGCCATCTACCGTGTAACACAGGTAGCTATCGAAAGTATTATGTCTATATTTCAAAACAAATTTACTTCTGGTGATAATATTATCTTAAACTTTCTGTTTAGAGACTTTAACTCAGGGATGCACAGACTTCTAGGGAACAGGGGCCACTCGGGAAAATTATAAGCCAAGGACGGGCCACTACAAAGAATACTTATTAACACAAATATTCTTATTTTTAAATAGTAAGAATTACTACAAATGATAAAAATAAAAGAACATTCAAAAATGTTTGTTGTAATGATGTAATCGTAATGTAATCTAATCATTACAATGTAATATTCCATGTTTTATTATTCTGATGCATAACATTGCATTGACCTAACAATTTTGTTAATGTTTGGCTCCACATTACTTGTCGCCACACGTAAAATTGCTTCCAGATTTTCATCTGCCAGACGGTTTCGATTTTTTGTTTTGTTAAGTTTCATCACTGAAAACGTTTGCTCACAAATATACGTCTGGATCCGAATAAGCTTGCGCATTTCAATGCATTTATTCGCAACTCTTTATAAGCGGTTTTATCAACGCAACGGTAAAACTTCAGTAAATTACCTTCATTAAACTTGTTTCCTAAATTATCATCATTTTGCATGTCTATCAATTCCAGCTGTATTGATTCCGGTGCATTTTCGGGTGAAATGTTGAAAAGGTTGCTGAAAATATCTAATAGAGGTTTAACTTTTTGAAATCTAGAAAACGATCATGAAAAGCTTGTATTAAAATATCAATTTTTTTAACACAAGCGAAATTGACATCAGTTTTATTGAATTTCTCCATAATTTTTTTGTAGTTCGGAAAATGGCTGTAATTGGCTGAATTGATTTGTGTCCTGAAAAGACTCAATTTGATTGAAAGGACGAAATATGAGAGTATAACTGCGAAATCAATTGATCTTTACCTTGGAGTCGCGTATTTAAGTCATTCAAGTGATTTGTGATGTCTACAAGAAACGCTAAGTCACACAGCCAATCAGGGTTGTCGAGTTCGGAGACGTCCTTTTTCTTTTCCGCCAGAAATATTTTGATGTCTTCAATCAAGTTAAGAAACCGCTCTAGTGACAACCCACGACTTAGCCACCTTACTTCAGTGTAAAACAGGAGATCACCATATTCGCTTTCAATATATCCGAGAAATTGTGTGAATTGTCGGTGACTGAGACCTCGTGATTTCATAAAGTTTACAGTAGGTACTACAACTTTCATCACATTTTCAAATCCCAATAATTTTGAGCAGAGGGCCTCTTTGATGTATAATGCAATCAAACTGCATTAATTCCTTGGTATCTATGTTTTTAGTTTGTAAATACTCTTTTAATATAGTTATTATCCCAGATTTGCTTCCAACCATTGAAGGTGCTCCCTCAGTCGTAATTCCAGATAATTTCGTTAAATCCAAATCCATTATATAAAATTTTTCCAGAAGAGCTTTGAGCATGTCACTCCCCTTGGTTTGACTTGTCAAAGAACTCATAACAATCAGTTCTTCACTCACTTCAAAATTTTGCGTTACACCTCGTAAAAATATTAAGAGTTGAGCAGTGGAACTTATATCTGTAGATTCATCGAGTGCTATAGAAAAATACTCAAAATTTTTCGATTTCGTAGCTAATTGCTCTTCTATATTAGCTGCTAATGTGATAATTCATCCGATTTAGTTGAATTTTCTCAAACCTCTTTGCATCTTTCGGACACATTTATTTGCGGCGATATCTAAACACTGCTTAACAAACTCATTTAAAAGGCCGACAAGTTTTCGCTATTACTTGAGATATTTCAAAGCTAACTTCAGTAGCTGTTTCAGCATTTGGAATTGGTTTTGTAAACATAGCTTGCTGGCCTATTAGTTTCCTTTGTAAAGTGGAAATTTTTTGCGTTCGATTTTCGCCGGTTAATTTGGTAAAAGTATGATGCTGGGTTTCATAATACCTTTTCACATTATATTCCTTCGGAATAGAAACACTACTCTTGCATATTAAACAGACACTTTTGTTATGCGATGAAATAAAAAAGTATTTTTCGGTCCAAATATCTTGAAACTGTCGATTTTCATCTTCAACCTTACGACTACGTTTTCTACTGGGGCCTGGTTTATCCAAATCAAAATTGATATTATATTGTTACGTAGGTAGATGCCATGTTCGAACGACGAAATATTTATTCCTCACAGATTACAATTCAAACAATATAACGTTCGCTTGTCCGTAGTTAAAGCTTAACTGCCCCGATAGCGGGCGATGCGTTGTATTCATACGAGTTACCTAACATCGAGAACCTACCACATTGTTCGGGAATAATACCGACGTGTTTCGCGAATCTTCGAGTAATCTAGTTGGTTCGACAGATTTCTAGTCTCGTAACAATATGCTTGGAACGACGAGGAGCATACCTGTCCTACGTAGTAAACCTGAACAAGAAAGTAGTAGGTACTTAAAGATACATATCTTACTAACAATTACAAAAGTTAGAATAAAATAAAAAGTTAAGAAATATTGATTTGAATGAATTTTTACCTACTTTTGTAGTTTTTCGAACAATTTTTAAATATCGACAGTGGGCCTCGGTACATGCATCGCTGCTTTAACTCAATATTTGCTGTATTTGCAGAAGTATCCTAAAAGGAGGCAGCCTAATAAAAGGACTTTTAGGAAACTACTAGCAAACCTTAAAGCATATATGGTTCTTTTAGAAAAATTGTAGTTTCAAGACGAAAAACGGGCAATGGGGAAACCGTACAAAATGTTCTGTTGACCGTCACTGAGGATCCCGGTAAATCAGTCCGGCGGATGCAACAAAACATTGGTATACCAAAATCAACGATCATTGTATTTTAAGAATCAAAAATTACATCCGTACAAGTACAGAATTTATCAAGGACTTAGGCCAGGTGATTTAGAACGACGTCGCTCATTCTGTGAATGGTACACAAGAAAATGTCAAGAGAATATGCATTTTCCTTATCAAGTAATATGGTCTGATGAGAGTATGATTACGAATAATGGCATTTTCAATAGACGAAATGTCCATTATTGGGCTGGAACCAATCCACGTTTAAAGAAAACGTCAAGGCCCAACACTGTTTTGGTTTTAATATGTAGGCTGGTATTTTCGGTACAACGATTGTAGGACCGTTTATTTACCACCATACTTTAACATTAGAGCGTTACCTACATTTGCTGCAAGACTATTTAGAGGATGCTCTCGATAGCATGCTCCTAGCAATGATTCATAAGATTTCAATATTTTCTGCAATAATAGATACTAATCTGTTACACTAATTAAAGTATCCTAGATGGAGGTAAATTGAATTGTGATATAGAAGCGTCGATATTGACTTAGGAATCTGTTGATTTAAAAAAGTAAAGTCGTTTAACTTTTATCGAGATATAGAGAATTTACTTTTAAATTTCCAACTATACAGTCGGCGCGTCGAAAAGTTTTTCATTCCACAAACACTACATGATTTAGTGGCCGGGATTTGCAATAATTCCACTACACTCCAGCCTTCATAGAAATGCACGCGCAAGCGATATGAATGGAAATCGTAAAATATTTCTTGATAGTTGTTCTTTATTCGTCGGCAATATAAATATATGTGCTCGTAGGGGTTCCGACCATATATGCGGTTCTATGAATGTTTTCCGTTTGCCATCGCGAACTGATTCGTATTCAGGTCGCGATTGGCCCATGTGAAAGGTCAGGCCGAAAAGGAAGTGCAGAGATGCGTTGGGGAATTTTTTTCAAGCCATTACGTGCTTTTTATTGGAAAACACGACTATACGTTTACTGCCTCCTTTCTCAATGGTGAACGTGTGATTTGAAATTTCACCGTGGATTTTATTGTATTGTAATACAATAACTTCTATTTGGATTTCGGGTCGTTATTTTTTGATGGACGCGTTTCCACAATAAATCTCAAAATATATAAGTGAAATCGTTATTGATTCCAAGAAAACAAAATCAACATATTTTCTTTATACCAAACACTCCCATTATACTGGGACGATGTAAATTTCAGAAGGTTTTTATTGAATTCAAACTTGCAAATAATACAAATCTGCATAAAACAAATCTGTATCTGTACAGATGGATATACAGCACGTATTCACTAGCATTAACTTCAACCACAGACGCATGCGTTTCTGTCTAACGACTATATCAATGAGGCTTTATGAAGTAACGACTGAAGTTTGCTTTCTGGGCAAGTAGTGAATTATGTTCTATCAAATGACACCAGATAACTTCGTGCCATCTGACGGACAAAACAAACTATGCCGATGAAAGTGATTTCTTCTCGAATAGCAAAGATTTTACAGATGAGGAAGATGCCTTTTCCTTTGAACTAAGCTATTCTTTTCGACTTAGATGTTAAGATGAAGGCACCATTTTCCATCACCAGTAACAATGTGGAACAAAAACAGTACATGTTGTTGATGAGCTAGACAATGACAAACAAGCAAAGAGGCAATGTTAACACACTGATTCTTGTTGCTTTTGACCAAAACATGCAGTTTTTTAATTTTGCCTACAGAATTCAAATATCGTCTTATGGTCGATTGGTCACAATCCAATATAATGACTAATTCCTGTTTTGATTGGCGTAGATTAATTAAAGCGTAGAGACTATCTTGATCAAAATTCGACAGTGTTCCTAAACGTTGAAAATCGTTTATGTTAAAATCACCATCTTTAAGTCGGGAAAATCAGTTCTCTGCTTCTATTATTCATATGCGCTAGAGTTTGTTTATTTCTTTCATTGTTAGTTTTTGTATTTCAATTCCGTATTCATTTGGTGTTTCTTACGTTTGTTCGATATTTTCCTATCTTGTTCATTTCAGCAGCTTTTCCTTCTTCATTTTTAATACCTCATAGTACTCGTATACTTTACTTTGCTTATAATACTTTACTTAATATAATTAAGTTTACTTTACTTACTTACTTACTAATCTTTTCATTAATTTTAAAGGCGCATCACGGGGGTAAACTCGGCTCTTTAATGCAGCTCCGTTATCTCTGCCTACGTGTGTTTTTTTGTGTTCATCGGTACGCGCTATAGTCGCTTTATTTGTGTACACTGCGCGACATATAAAACCCATACAACTCTTATGAGCATAAAATCAGCGTTTTTTATTTGCGTAAACTGGACAAATATATATATACTGTTACTTAAAGACTTCATAAGTTATACATACATTGCTTTTTTTCTTACTATGTGTTATTGCCTGCTTGTATTCTTTCCTCATTTTCAAAATGGTCCTAAATCCAATTATGTTTTCTTTATAAATGATACTAATAGTTCAAACCCCTTCCGATGCATTAACTCCTCTGTTGAACTCGAATATACGAGGGCGATTCGTAAAGTAAGTTCCATTTCCGCCTAGTGAATAGAGGAGTGGGGATATCGGTGCGATCGCAGCGCTGCTTTGTAGTCTGGTTTAGTGTGAGTCCAGCGAGTCCTAGTGAGATAATCGTTCGGACATTCTTTCGTGTTGTTTTGGTCGTTTAAAATGGCTGCTGCAATTGTAAATCCCGCCAACAATTGCGTGCTCTAATTCGGATGAATGCTGTTGAGATTCATCGTGAACTTTGTTCTGAAAATGCCATGAGTGACAGTATGGTTAGAAGATGGTGCCTTATCTTTCGAGAATGACGAACTAATGTCCACGATGAAGAACGGAGTGGAGGATAAATTGAACATTTAGGTCACCACAAATTTTGTTCACGATATGTGCCAAAACTTTTACCGAAGACCATAAAGCAAAGAGAATGGAAACGACACTATCTATTCTGACACGTTACGATGTTGACGGTGAGGATTTCCTCAGGCATATCGTAACAGGTGTTGAGACTTGGGTCGCCTATGTCAACGTTGAGACGAAAAGTCAATGCAGTGGGGTCGCTCTAACTCGGCTGCGAGGAAACCTTTAAAGTGCCGTCAAACTTTCTCTGCGAGAAAAGGCATGGTGTTATGCAGGTGTGCGTCGCGAAGGGCACAAATGTCTGATTGCAACATTACTACCTCCTTCCCGATCGTTTGAGGAATCGCGTCTGGCTTTGACTTCACTTGACGTTAGTATCTCGACCACTGCGCAAGTGCCACTTGGAGTTATGGTAAGTTATGAGCAACATTACACCGACACGGTCGCACTTGGATTAAGTAATCCCAAGATAACCTTGGATCATTGCACCTTGTCTGAATCGTTATTTATCCTGCCCTCCAAACATCTAAGAGGTAAGAGACGCCACCCATTTTGCACGTGACATTCCGATTCATTGTTCCAGCATTCCGTCTTGGCTAATATATAACATAAGACCGTAGGATTCCCATACCCGGCTTCCAATTAATGAGTACCGTTACAAGCAACTTTTAGTCACTGATAATAGTTGGCGTTGCCGAGTAGTAGCTTGAGTAGCGAGGTACCGATGTAGGAGAGACATTAGAGGAAAGACGCCATCAGCACGGATATATCACTGACATACACGCCAAAAATTAGGTTTATATTTATAATTACACCGTTTGAAGTAGGTAGATTTTTATCTAACATTTTTATTTTATTTTAGGTTACATTTAGTAGCATAGTACAAGTTATTAATCAGTCAATTTCAGTTTCATTAACTGTTAATTCATTTTGAACATTTAATAATAATTATTAATTAGTACAACACTTTCTTTTGAAATATAGTTAATATCACTGTTGTTTGAAAATTAGGACGTATTGTGCCTAAGTTTATAATACTCTTGTAAACGTTCTTGAGATCTCAGCAAACGTCGATATATAATTTCCTTGCTTTTGCTATGTATTATACCGTATGTTAATATATACAGGCACGAGTAAAAGTTTTGAACTTTGCATTATTTCCATCTGTTTAAGTATAACTTAATGTATCAATAAATTAAAATAAATATACAGGCCCTTTCAATATATTTTGGCACTTGATACAATTCTCACTTGTAATTTTTTTAATTTTTGACGTAAATGTTTAAAACATATATTGTTACGTCTTATTTGGTGTTTGTTCGTTTTCTTTTAATATATTTAGCGTCCTTGGATGCAGCGTAGTTCAATGTGGTTATGTTATCACTTGTACGGTCTCCGCGTATCGTATATTCACTTATACAAGCAGCCTACAAAACGCAATGGCGCCCTTTTTATGTATCGATCAGTAGAGTTTAACAACGTATCGTTAAGAAACCCACCATCTTCACTCGAACTATGCCGTGGTACTGGTCGGTTGACTTGCATTTTTAGCAGCAACCTACCCACGAAAGGTAAGTCCGAGTAGGCCTATTGGTCTTGCACGTAGCAACTCTCTTTTGGGACAAGCAATGCGTCCTTCTTGTAGACTTTATGGAACGAGAGACGATGAAGAGCTGCAGGAGTTTTATGAAGAGAGTATTAAAAAGCCGGTTTATTGCTATGGCAAATGTATCAATATTAATGGCAACTATGTTGAAAAATAGTTGAGAGTATTTCATCAGTTTTTAAGTGGTATATAATAAAAACCTCTTCATATATTGCTGATTTCTTAATAACCAAAGGGAACTTATTTACGAATCGCTCTTGTATGTCGAAAATTATTTCTTTTTTTACTAGTTATCGTTCTGTTTTCGTTTGTCTATAACTAATACAATCTTTGGGCATAACTCAAGAAGTAGGCATCCGAGACCCTTACGGTTTGTACCCGTCGATTCAGCGTGTCAAACCGCGTCCGGCTGTGTAGGATAGGTCGTCTAGAGGCAACTCGTTTCCGAGATACAGAGATGGGCCGAAATTAAATGTATTTTTTCGGCGAAATTTTAGCAATTTTGAAAAATTTTCGATCTCGAATTTCTACTCAAAATCTACCCTAAGGTTTTCGGGGGCGCTCAAGAAGACTGTCTGAACGACTTTCCGCTGAAAATTCGCGATTTGGTTTTTAGTACTTTTGACATGTCGACACTTTTTCGTGAATATCTCGAGAACCAAAGGAGATAGCGAACTCCGGTTTGGATTATTGTAAGCAGCGGGTCCGATTACATAAAGGATCGGTATCAAAACAGGGAAAATCGACACTTGCTATTTTTGTGATTTTCAAATTTCATCGCCTGAGGTTCAAAAAATTCGCGAAATTTTCCTCCCTTATTTCTTATCCGATCGCCGCGAGGTTTGCGGCAAATGAAAGTGCTCGTCACAAGGTTTAAAAAGAGAGTACACAGTGCCAACACTAGGACCAACGGTTTGGCCGCTACGGCGACGCCAATTTTTACAAAATTGACATTTTCGATTTCGAAATTTACGGTTTCTCTGGCATAACTCAAGAAGTAGGCATCCGAGAGCCTTACGGTTCGGACCAGTCGATTCAGCGTGTCAAGACACGTCCGGCAGTGTACGATAGGTCGTCTAGAGGCAACTCGTTTCCGAGATACAGAGGTTTGGTGCAAATTCACAAATTCTAAATCTAATCAATTAAAAATAATAATACAACGTTAAAATAATATGCAATAACATAAGTCCAACAATAATGAAGAGTGGAAGTACCAAAGGCACTAAGTGCCAAAATCTGAGTTTTGTAGATATTTACTTAAAAAGGTTGTAAGTCCCATCGCCAATGTACGATCAAGGGTTATAAATGTAATTTTATTTCTAAGCTTTAGTAAAGTAAAACTAGATGGCGCTCAGCAATATGTCCTGGAAGTTTTTATTTTGAAAGGGTATAAGTTCCAAAGTCGGGTTGAATGTGTAAGCGTGCTTCTTTGTTTTTAAACGTTTGTTTGACAAGCAATTGCGGTGTAAACATGGAAGTTGTGCAAGAAAAGACTAAAGGAAGGTTTATAGAACAGCAGAGAATGAAAAAGAATGCTGGGAAGGCATATGTTAATAGGAAGAAGAGAGAAATTCGTCCGAAAAATCCACCAAAAAATCCAATTTTAGGTTATGGCGGTAGTTTAAGATTATTATGCAAATAGATAGTGACTCCTCGTCCGTTGAACGGGCGGTGTATTTAGGTTTGCTGTAAAGTTAAACGGACGGTGAGTGATAAAGGTTAATGTAAAAATATTTTATTGACCTGCACCTAAATATTTGCGTATCTCTTTCAGGAGTCGTGTAAGTGTTATTTTGACTGCAAAAAAATAACCTACGAAAGCTTCAACTATTTGAGAGATTTTATGCTGAAAACTACAAAACGCAAGGGACGTATCTGATGGGCCTAATAAATTTAGTGAGAATAAAAAGACGTCGCCATGGAAATTATGAAATTGCCGCAGATAGCAAAAGGCAAATTTCCATATCCTACACACTTCCAGATCAAGATGAAAATTTTGTGCATGTATGCAGAAAGACATTTATGAATGTTTTTGATTGTACTCGGAAGCGTTTGGTTGGTTTAATAAATAAGAAAAAAATGGGAGATACCACATTTACTGATAGGCGTTCTAACAATAAGCCAAGCAAGTTCACGGAAAACGACCGCCAACTGATCCATCAACATATAAACTTCATCCCTAGAGATGTTTCACACTATTCACGTGCAAAATCAGAAAAGCAATATCTCAGTCCTGATTTAAATATTCAGCGACTTTATAAAGCATTTTTGGCGAAAACCAAAGAATCTTCTGTAAGTTATAAGTTTTATAGAGGTGTGTTTAAGAAGGATTTCCCGAATCTAAGCTTTCATCGTCCTAGAGTCGATACATGTCATACCTGCGATAGGTTAAATTGTGAGGCAAAGCAAACTTCTAGTGCTGACTGCAGTGCGAAACAACAACTCAACCTTCACCACCGAAAAGTACAACAAAGTCTGGAATATATGAAGAACCAAACCGCAAATTCACAACTTCTTGGTAGTGACAAATGCTGAATTTCGTTTGATCTCCAACAAGCTTTATTTGTTCCTACATTGACACATTCAGATATGTTTTATCTGTCTCAACTATCTTGTTACAACCTGGGAATACATTTGTCGGACTCTAACCATGCTTTTATGTGTATGTGGCATGAAGGTGTTAGTGGACGTGGAGGCAATGAGGTAGCATCTGCCCTCCTCAAACTTTTAAATTCCGGTGTCACACCAAAAAACATTTGCTACTATGACAACTGTGCGGGGCAGAACAAGAACACAATGGTAATATTTGTTTTAGTGTTCCTTGCTCTTCATAAAGTTTTTGAGACAATAGAGTATAACTTTCTAATAAGTGGTCACAGTTTTATGGCTTGTGACCGAGACTTCGCTCTCATCGAAAATAGAAAGGGTGTTAGGAAGGCAATGGTGCCAAATGATTTGCAGAATGTAATAACTTCCGCAAAATATGATCCGCCATTCGAAGTTAGTGACATGTCTGTAAACAGATTTTGGGATATAAAAGAAGCTGCTGACACATTTCTCAACACTAAATCCTTAAATATCAGTAAGGCAGTAAGAATAAAGATTGATTATAAAAATCCAACACTACTTCATATAAAAGAAGCTTTCTCCGAGTTAGAAGCCTGGAAAAAAATCAATGTATTGAAGAAAGGAAAAACCACGGAAGATCTAAGATCAGCAGAAATAAAACCTTTACCACCTGAGAATAAGATTACCGCTAATAAAAAAAATCTCTATCGTTAATGATTCCTTACCTGGAAAATCCTGAACACAAAATATTTAACAGAGAACTTCTTAATTTAGACGAAGAAAGCTTGGGGCCAAGCAGCAGCTCAATTCACCTTTAATTGGTACTTATAACCTTTAGGTTGTGAGGTACTTAAGACAAAATTTTGGTTTTTGCTTATAACCTTTGTAGGAATCATAGTTTGGCACTTATGCTCTTTCAGTTTTAGTTCTAAACAAACTTCAATATTTTATTTTTTTGATAGAAACATTAAGTTTGTGTTCTACCAGTTACTATTTCTAGATGCTAGGAATCGTTTTAAAATGTTTATAATAGAAAAAATAAAAAAATTTTGCTTTCTAAAGTTGTTCTCTTAATTATCTCTGAATTATGAATATGACACGTAGTGCCTTTGGTACTTCCACTCTTCAATTGTTCTTCAAAGCGTACTCATCCCAGAAAACCAAACACCCTACGAACCTAACCATTAAGCTGATATATAATCTCCCAACTGAAATTTTAATTATTAATCTATTGTAAGGTACAATTTACAGGCATTATTTAATATGTAATATGTACTTTGTTAGTAACATAACGTCATGTAAGATGCTTAATAGATGACAAACGATAATTAAGTGTTTTTGCTCCCTTTCTTGAATAAGAAGTTTGGTAATAAGGCGAACACTGCGCTTATAAGCTTAAATGCTAAAGTAGGTTCATCAGTCTTTCTATTTATCACCACAAGAGGGCACTTAGTAATTACGTCGTAAAAAAAGTCGCGTAAGAGACTTTAATTAAAATCAAAATGTAAACGTCTCGCAGTTTCATCTCGAGAACCACCTCGGCGTTGTGAAAATATACATGCACGCAAAGCGATTACTGGCCGGAATGCGCCGGCTCTTCCAACTTGTTCTCCAACGGCTCCGTCCTACGTTTCCGTAGTTGTAAATCTTATGAAAAGGATACGTGAAGAACGACACAATGGCACTTCTACACTCAACATCTTGAGAGCTTTTCATCCAAAACATAGATACAGACATGCACAAGAACGGAAGTAAGTACTGTTGCTCACAAGCAACAGTAAAAAAGACATTTATAATCAAGAAATGTTGTATACATTATATACTGTAATCTTTTTATGCAATTTCATATTAATACTTCATTTTTCTTAACGTTTTAGTTATTGTTATACACTTATACACACACTTTTATGCGGATTTTTTTAATGCGAATTCAAATTTATTCGATTTTTAAATTAACGATTTTTTTTTAGAATTTTAACAGATTTTGAAATTTTAGATGTTTTTTTAAGCTTTTTTATCGCTTCTAAATTAAATCAAGTTTGCATAACTGATATAATCGTTATAGTTTGTTTTATTTTGTGTTTTTTCTATGCATAGGCGATACGTATTGTAGTGGATTTTTCTATCCAGAGAGAGAGAAAAAGATGGAAGATTTAAATTTTGTACAACATTTGAATTTTATTAATATTTATTATATTTGTAATTATATTTTTGACTGACTCTGTATGTTTATTAGTTTAAACGTATGGATGCGGACAGTTGTGGTACTATTGAATTAGATGTAGGAATTTTTCGCGGTAAATTTAGTTAGAGATATCAAGACTTGCAAACTGACCGGTTGTAGAGGATAAGAAGTTTTTTTATTCTCTGTTTTAAGTAAAATCGGGTTTTTTATTTTAGTTTATGCATTTATTCCTGTGCATGTAACGTTATTTCGATTTTTACGAGAGTTGGTGATCTCGTTGTGGAATTAAATAAAGTATGATATCTCTCATGTAGTTTTTTGTGTTATCAGTACTTGGATCGATGTAAGTTTGATAAAAAAATATTTAATTTATATAATTGATGCTACGATTATTTTCTTATAATTAATGTTATGTATTATTTGTGATAATTTTGATATTTAAAGTAGTATATGAGTATTAGAGAAAATTGTCATGTTTCTTTTTTAGTGGAGTTTTTTCTTCAAGATAATATTCTAGAACGTTTTAAATTCAGGTTGGATTTTTTTAGTTGTGGGTTGATTTTTGTCGTGTTTTATTTGCGCATGACTGTAAGACTATTACGCGGTTTCAATAACTTTGTAGTTGTTGACATTTAAAATTGTAGGGGGTACAGTAGAGGTCAAACTTGACAAATTTCTCAATTATTTATTAATTTTATGTTTGTTCGAGAGTCACAGGGGGTTTTTCTCTGTGTGCGAGTCATATTCATAAAGAGTCTTTCCTCCTAATGCTACTGTTCATTTTGCTTTAGCTCCCTATACATTCGGTAAAGGGATTTTTTTTTTCTTTCGTGTATTAAAAATTGTAAATTAGCTAACTGAGTCTTTTATTAACATTTATTATTTTACTTCTAACATAACCTGGCCCTCATCTGAGAAGAGCGACCCATGAGAAGTGAGTTCGAGGAATCTACTAGACTGAACAGCCGGAAGCATAAGTTGTAGTGTGAATAAAAAAATTAATAAGCAATTAAAAGCACATTCCACTGCAGTATGTATGAGTGTTGTGTGTGTATGTTATTATTGAAAGAACAAACTGGGGATTTCCCTTCTTAATAACTGGTGTTTTTATAAATTACGGTGCAGTGTTTTTTCTGTGCATAGAAGATACGCATGTGTGGTGTGGGAATTGCCCTTTCTATTAGCTGGTTCATTTGTTTAATTACGGTGCAGTGAGTGAGTGATTCAAGTGCTTTAATATTTAAATTGAAATCAGTTTTAAACCTCAATAAAAATTTCACTTTAGGAAAAAGTAATCGTAAAAATCATAAATTTTGGTGGCTTTTTTATTTGTTGAATGTTTGTTTATCATTTAGGATATAACAATGGAAAAAAATTAAAAAAAGAGACAAACTATATCCCTTGAAACAAAAATTGAAATTTTAGATCGCATTTCAAAAGGAGCAAAATATACCGCACTTGGAAAGAAATATAAACTAGGGGAATCAACAATTCGAGCTATTAAGAAAAATGAGATTTCAATAAGAAAATCCGTAATTTCAGGCACAAAACTAAGCACTAAATATTCTTCTTACTCAAGAGACACGTTAATTGAAAAAGCGGAAAAAGCTCTCGTTATATGGATTGAAGACTTAACGAAAAAGAAAATTCCTGTTAGCGGATACATGATCACAGAAAAAGCTTTAACATTTTATGAGACAATTAAAGATTCTGAACCGTCAATTTCTAGGCCAAAGGATTTTACAGCAAGTAAAGGATGGATGAAAAGATTTATTAAAAGAAATAACCTCCACAACATTCAAATTAGAGGTGAGGCAGCTTCAGCAAATGAGAGCGCTTGCGCAGCTTACACAAAAAAATTATTGAAGATGGAGGATATTGCCCAGATCAAGTATTTAATGCTGATGAAACTGGTCTGTTTTGGGAAAAGATGCCAAGTCGAACCTACATTGCGAAATCAGAAAAACGAGCCAGTGGATTTAAAGCTTGCAAGGAAAGATTAACGTTTTTACTATGCAGTAATGTTTCAGGAGATAAAATGTTAAAGCCGCTAGTAGTAAATAGGTTTTTAAATCCACGAGCTCTTAAAGGTAAGGATTTGACTCGTTTGCCAGTTCATTGGATGGAAAATTCTAAAGCATAGGTGACAACTTCAGTGTTTACTGAATGGTTTCAAAAATGCTTTGTACCAGGAGTTGAATCTTATATGAAGAAAAAAGGTCTTGAATTCAAAGTTTTGCTGATTGTAGACAATGCACCCGGCCATCCTCATTTGGAACATCCAAACATTAAAGTCGAATTTTTTCCACCCAACACAACTAGCATTCTTCAGCCTTTAGATCAAGGAATAATTTCCACTTTTAAAAAATACTACATAAAAAGCACTTATCAATTCATTTTAAACAAACTTGAAAATGAATCACTTACGTTAAATGAAGTTTGGAAAAAATTTACAATTTTGGATTGCATTATTCAGGCAGCATCAGCGATCTCTAAACTGCGACCGCAAACATTAAATGCATGCTGGAAAACTACATGGCCAGATTGTGTTGCTAGAAGTACTGGTGGGGAAATATCGACACTGACTAATGAAATTATAGATTTAGCTCATCAAATTGGAGGAGATGGATTTGACTCGCTAAACCACGATGATTTAGAAGAACTTTTAGCTGAAGAACCATTAACCGATAACGACGTTATTAGTTTAGTTATTGGAACTGAGAAAAACGTGGATAGTGAAGACAGTGATTCCGAAGAAATTGTTGAACACTTCACTTCAAAAAAAAAATGGTGATATCCTCAGCACAGTTAATGCTTCTCAAAGCCAAATTCTTAATATGGATCCAGATACGGAAAGAGCATTAAAGATTCAACGCGGACTGACTGATCTGTTTTCTGGATATCAAGAGTTGCATAAGCAAGTTAAAAATTCAAAATCGCAAAGTTTGATGACAAATTATTTTGCTAGAAAAAAAACAATTGTGGCCCCTAAAAATTCTTTGATCTCGTCCTCTATTCACGAGATAAATTCTAGTGATGAAAATGATATTTTACCATATGCTGACAATATGATTAATATCATCTAGTGATGAAAGTGACGTTAAACCAATTCCAAAACGATGCAGACAATTATTCAGTGATTCAGATTAATCATACATATTTACAGAATTTCCTTAAAAAATGTATTAGCTTATTTTTTGGAACATTTTCTGTTTTTTCTGTAATTAATGAATTAATATATATAGTTTTGTTTATTTTTTTTAAACGTGTTTTGTTTTTATTGTTTAAGTAAATGAAATAAATATATTTTTGTTGATTTTTTTATGCGATTTTGTTTTGATTTTTTAATTAAAATTTGAATTTATGCGGTTTTTCAGAATTTTGGAACGAATCATTAGTTTTTATATGAAGCTAAAGTATCGTTTTATGCGAATTCAATTTATGCGATTTTTTTTGGAACGTATCTATCGCATGAAACGAGACCTGAGTGTATACAGGTGTTCGATAACTTATGTGCCATACTGTATTTGCAGACTAATAGACATAAAAATGGTTATTTTAAGCGTATTTTGTCTAAGTAAAATGTTAAAGGTTAAATAGTGTTACGCTTCGCATATAAGAATATTTTAATTTATTTTTAAATAATATATTTCTTCTTTAAATATCTCGATTAAAATATTAACTTAAGACATTTTTTTCTGTACATATTCGTGTGCAAAGAGAAAGCATTTCTTTTGTTATATCCTTAATCGAGAGACCCTTGGTCTACTACCTGACCCGTCAACAACTCTAACGTTCACGGGGAATTTCTATATACATTTCATTAAATTGCTTTAATTTAATTACGTACATCTCCTATGGTGTTTCATATCATTACGAAGCTTATTTCACAAGGGATATTTTAATAATATTTATGCCATCGATAGAACAACTCCTCAGGTCGCGCTTCTTATTAAGTATTATTCAAGATATCGACCCTCACTTCGACTTAGTCCTAAAACAGACCTTTTTCCTAAACCAGTGTTCTATCGACACAAACTATTAGGCTTCTTCTCGTTAGAACTCTCGTAAGATCCACATCTTACCCGCCGTACTGGTCAAGGACTGGCATGATGCACGTGTATCTCAGCAACTCAAAGGTAACTCTGTTTTGTTCGATACAGAGATTATTTTATATTAATCGTAATTAATTAACATTTAATTTACTGCTCAATTTAACGTTCGTTTTCTGTGTATTTTGTGTTAACTTTCAATTACTTATTTACTGCTCCTCAGGTATATATTACTTTTGTTTATTACTTTTAAATATATCAAGTTCAATTTCTTTCTTATGTGCAAATAAATACTGACTTTAAGGACAACGCTCTTGTGTTTTATTTAGTAAGTAAGATGTAATATATTTATTTAATTAACCATTATCACACACGTCCTGGACCTTTGATGAAGCTTCACCAGCACCACTAATTATTTTAATATAGAATAATTTCATTATTATTAGTACGGCAGCCACATTTGTTTTTTTTTGCTTGTATGTAATAAATAAATGCAAAAAAAGTATAACTTAAAGTATTAATGTTAATAATTTGATTAATTGAACACATTTATAGGAAATTACTATAAAAATGCAATTATAAATTTAATTGTTTATTAAATGTTATTTTAGTGGGATGTCTTTCTAATTTACGATAAACAATCTAAATTCCGCCATTAATATAGTGGAAGGGGGAAGAGTCCGTACCAGTGTCGATTAATTGATTTGGATTAGGGTCGCTAGGGAAAGCGTAACTTTGTTGATGAATGGCAAAGGTATAATTATTGTTTCTCAAAATTACAATGCGGTTTATTGAAAGTACTATAAATGCTATCGAAGTGAAACTTACGTGCTAGGTTGCGTTAAGTTATAAAATGTAAACTGTTAGTTTTAATATTTGCACGTCAACAGCTTTCAGAGAATTATGGTTTTTCCTTGTGATAATATTTAGATTTTCTCATGAAAATAAGTTCTGTGTTTGATGACAGGTTTTTCTATCAGTTGATACCAGACTAATCCTTGGATTCTCTCGACGTTAGCATTTTATTTGATTTAAAACTCTTTAAGAATAAATAATATATTTATTGTAACTATTGTGGTCATAATAAATATTACTGTAAAATTTTCACAAATTTTTAAAAATATATTTATTACTGACGCAACATGTACAAAGAAGAATTTGATAACATGTACGTAGAACTTAGTTTCGAGTAAGTAAAAATTTTACACACAATACTAGTTGGAGTCTATAAAGCTTAAATAAATTACTTGAAAACGCATATGGATTATTATTAATCTGAGTTAAAGAATAATAAATACACTACTGAAGCGTAAGTTTATCCCAGATCTCTGATGAGACAAGTAGGGAGTAAGTTTCCACTAGTGATCTCAAGCTATTTGTGCTATTGAAATTTTGCAATTATAGATTCATTGAAAATATATTATACAGGGTGTCCTTGAAATAAAAAGACAACGTATGAAAAATGGAAAGATGTAATTATATAGAACATAAATCCATAATATTTTCCCAAAATTCCCTCTCATAAGCGAGAAAAAAAAAATTACAAAAATATCTAAAAAAAATTTTGTCACGCCATTATGCGATTTTAAAAATTATTAGAGACGATATCTTAAAATTGACCGACAATGACAAAAATAATAGTTTTGTTATCGTCAATCTCATTCAGATGTTACGTATGTAAACATACGCTATAGTGTAAGAATGTGTAAGGTATTTATTACTCCTGAATATTTTGAATTCATAGGCGTCATATAATACAATTTCCGAAATGTTTTTTTTTATTTCGGGATACGCGTCGTGAGTCATAATATTTTAGATTTATATTCTACATAATATCATCTTTCCATTTATCATATATTGTCTCTTTATTTCAAGGACATTTTGTATACAGTGTGAAGATAGACTTCCACTTAAATAGACGTCGAATAGCACACTCAACTTCGACAAACAACAAAGTATCTGTAGACACAAGATATCCATATTTGAAAGTGTTAAGAGAGACACATTGAGTACAAATAATGTTAGGAGGGCAAATACGCCCTTTGTTGAGTGAAATACACAAGCGTGATAATTTGAGAGATTCAATCGAATCCAAGACAAAGTTTTCAACTATTTGTGTGTTTTTAATGAATAAATTTGTATAAAACTTTTTAATAATATTTAAGTCTTAAGTTAAGGAATGAGATATTTTAAGTTTTACATAAAATTATCTGTAACAGTACAAAGATATAATAAAAGAATTTTTACAATTTACATCTTGTGTTATTTCTGTACGTTTACATTAGATGCTAGGCCTAGTTACGTAGAACCCAAAAAGAAATAGCCCTAAGATACACAAACATTATACAGTCTAAAGAAAAATATGCTTAAGTAACTGCCCACACACAGCTATTTATTTCATTTATATTATATTATTCAACAAGCGAAACTCACAGCAATATGTAAACTGTTTTCAAGTTGTCTCGGCATAATGGCAACTGCCTCAACATTACGGTAAGCGATGCATTTTTGTCTCCGAGCACAGTTATCGAATTGCTATGTGTGATTACAACAGCTGGAAATTCCCAATCCTCATGTACATATTGCTATGAATAGTGGTTTTGAATTTAATAGTACCACTATTCACAACCAAACTGTCAGCTTAGATATTCAGTCGGTTTATTTTCTAGATGAGACTGCTGTTCCCTCAGGGTTCCATTGGAAAACGTGGTTTTTCTCTTCTACAAATTTATAATGCGCCAGTAAAAGAGTATTGACAAATGTTATACTTATATTTCACTTTAAGTTACTTGAAATCTTTTTTAAATAAGGTTAAATAAACAATAGTCACAATATAAAATTTAAATGAAACTTTAATACAAATAAAAAAAAAAAAAAATCTTTATGAAGTATAAAGATTAATATTGCATCATTAAACAATATTATTAACGCAAAAATATTGCACGGAAGTGATCGCAACATGCAATAAAAAAATCCTTTGTGACTTCCGATCAAAATTAAAACTAATAAATTTCAAAGATGCTTTTTAATTCCTCCCTCAATAAACAAAGTAAACAAACTAATAATGGCAACCCGAAATAAACTCTAAACGCATGTGCAAACCACATGAAAAAATGCCCTTGATATACCATCGTATAAAATTTTAAAGTTACAGATATTTTTTTCTAGAAACTTTAAAAAACAATCTTTAATTATTTCGTGACCTTTGTATATTATAGTAGATTTAATTAGCCGGCGATTTAAGGTCTGTCACAGACCTTAAATCGCCGACTAATTATATCTACTATATATATAACGTGTGTTCATATGAAAAGTCAATCTAGGTTACTTTGAAATTTTGATAGAATAAGACGCATATATATTAGTATGTGTTTGTTGTTCCGTAAACGTAAATCCAAATGACATTTGATAATGTCAATCACATTTGTTATTTATTTATATGTATGAAACTGTCAAAATATACGACTTCGTAGGTTAAGTAGTAAATTTTAATTTACGACATACTTCAAAATGTTCTCAGTAAATCACATGCTACTAGATTGAGTGTTCCCTTAGTTGCGATGAGCAACCCCGTACAGGGTGCGCTTCGCCTGTCTGCGCCTTGCCTCGTTGGGGCGGGGGTCAGACCGTCGAAGTACTGCACGGAATTGTAAAGAAGTTGTCGGGAAAGGGTTGGCGGCCCTACGCAACGGCTGGTTATCCGACCTCTCTAAATTCATGCGACCGATCACTAAACACACGCACGAACGCACCGACATACAAAACCCTACACTTACGCTCTCACACAAAACCACACACCCATAGAGAGACGCAAGCTGCCAGCAGCAACCAACACACAAGTTCATACCCAGAAGGAGACACAAATTGCTAGCAGCGAACAACACATATTTTCACACCTTGTTATCTATTTTTTGGAATACTAAGGCATGATTTATTATTATTACTAGAATGTATCTTTGAATAATTTAAACCATAGCAACTTAATTACTTGACATTTATATCCTGTCATTCATATTTTGTATTCTCTTGAAAAAGGCGTATACAGCCGAAACATGTAGAGTTTATTAAATACATATATTTTGAAGTAATATACAGACCTTTAATCGCCTACTGATTAGGTTTACCATATTGTAACGTTTGTCTTTTCGGGTCCTTAAAGAAAACTAACAATAACTTTAGACACACACACTATATTAATATTAAAACGTATAATAATCTAAAACTAACTATTAACAACAATAAGTACATTTATGTATTCTATATTTATGTAACTATATTTATGTACTTCGCGAGACTGTAGGATTCAATGAATGTCTATCCCTTCTTCGACGCGGCTTATATATATATATATCTCGTTCATATGTTCCAAATCTGTCTAGAAAACGTCCAGAGCGATGACGCGCCTCGCGTCATCGAATGAGTCATTACATTGCCCCCTTCTTAAAAATGAAGTTTCGTCCCGAAACATGTCATGCTTTGGTCTCCTTGAACGATGACGAAATCGACAGGTAGGGCCTTTGTTACATTGCGACGTCATATCGAAATAACAGTCCACGGTCTTATCTTGCCTGGATGGACAGGAATATTCAATCCGGTAGCTGCATACCAGAATTTCCATGCCAGTATGTCGGAAGATTACTTCCAACATGCTCCTTACAATTCTCCAGTCCAGGCGGTCTAATCCACAACCCAATTTTGGAACTGCTAATTTCAGAATGTCTTGCTGTAACATTTGTTCGCGTAAGTGGGCCAGGGCCTCCCATAAGGCACGATAGGTTGGCTTCAGGCTTGACAGTTCTTTCGTGACCAAATAAAATATGGGCTGTCCTTCATTTACTATTTGGAGACTCTTCCCAATTGCTGGTCCCTGCTGTCTTAATTTTTCGACTCTGCCAAATCTCTCTTTAAATTCACTGGCAATTCCCTTGGCCATTCGCAGATCTCGGGCTACGCAATGTGCAAGCGCGTAGTCTGGCGGCACCGTAAACAAATCTTGCTGTTTCTCGATGGTTACTCCAAATCGAGCTTTTCTCGAACCAGAATATTCTTGCATAAAGTCTTCGAAGGTTAGTTCATGGTATTGGCTATCCAATCGGCGCAAGTCAGCGGTTTCGTCATTATTGTCTCCAGAGTATGGGGCTAATCGATTAAAATGTACGACTCTTGGCTTAGTGTGAGGTGTTCGCCTGATGCGGTATATTACGTCGTTGATCCGCTTCAACACCTCGTATGGCCCCTCCCAATTCTTTTGAAGTTTTGGAGATAGGCCCCGTCGACGTTGTGGATTATACAACCAAACCCGATCGCCTTCATGGTAACCACTCTTCTCGGCGTTGATGTCGTAGCTCTCTTTCATTCTGTCACTAGCATCTTGGATATTATGTCTGACTTGTTCATGGATATTATCTAGTCGTCGTCTGAGCGTGCTGACATAATCTTCTCCGGCAAGATCATCACCAGGCTTGCTCCCAAACTTTAAATCACAGGGCAATCGGAGTTCCCTCCCGAATAGTACGTTGGCTGGTGATTGGCCTGTTGTCTCTTGAACGGAGGCCCGATACGCCATTAGAAATAATGGTAAATGTTCGTCCCAATCTCTCTGGTGTTCGCAGACCACTTTGGATAAGTGTCTGATCATGGTCTTGTTCATTCGCTCTACCATCCCATCTGATTGTGGGTGCAAGGGAGTTGTTCTCGTCTTCCGTATGCCCAAAAGTCCACACATCTTTTCGAATAGATTGGACTCAAAATTTCGCCCTTGATCGGAATGAAGTTCCAAGGGTACACCAAAACGGCTGACGAACTCCTTCACAATCACGTCTGCTACAGTTCCAGCTTCTTGATTTGGTAGAGCATATGCTTCAACCCATTTGGTAAAGTAATCCATGACCACTATTATGTATTTATTTCCTTTGTCGCTTTCTGGAAAAGGGCCGGCGGCATCTATGGCGATCCTTTCAAATGGGCTTCCTACATTGTATTGGCGCATGGGTGCACGTCGACGCCTCTGGGGACCATTGCTTCCGGCGCAATTAGCACACTTTCGGCACCATTCTTTCACATCTCGTGAACAATTCACCCAGTAAAATCTCTGGCGCACTTTCTCCAGTGTTTTATGGACTCCAAAATGTCCCCCAGAAGCACCATTATGGAGTTCTCGCAATACCTCTGGTATTCTTTTCTTGGGAACCACCATTTGCATCTTCCGCTCGCTTCCATCGTGATTTTCGACCTCACGTCTCAGGAGATCGTCTTCCATGGTTAAGGAATCCCATTGTGCCCAGTATGACTTTAATTCTCGTGAATGGGGAGCAATTTCTTGCCAGGTCGGTCTTTGCCCATTTCTTTTCCAAGCCCTGAGAACTGCAAGATCCGGATCAGCTTCTTGATCTGCGCGCAAATTGTCAGGTTGCCATTGGTCATCAACAACGGTGGTTCGAAGAGCGTTGGCCGATTTGTCTTCGATTCTGTTGCAATATCGACAGTCTTCTGGACAGGGCCTTCTGGAAAGGGCATCTGCATTTTGATGTTTGAGGCCTGCTCTGTGTTCAATGACAAAGTCATACTCCTGTAGCCTCTCAATCCATCTAGCTACTTGACCCTCTGGATTCTTAAATTGCAAGAGCCACTTTAAGGCGGCGTGATCAGTGCGGATCAGGAACTTCTGTCCATACAGGTACTTGTAAAAGTGCTCAATGGTCTTAACTACTGCCAATAGTTCTCTCCTGGTTACGCAGTAGTTCCTCTCCGGTTTGGACAGGGTCTTGCTGAAGTATCCAATGACCTTTTCTTGTCCATCTTGGATTTGAGAGAGCACGCCACCAATCCCGACGTTACTGGCATCCGTATCCAAAACAAACCTCCCAGATGGCAGCGGATAGTTCAGAACGGGTGCACTGATCAACGTACCTTTTAACAACTCAAAGGCCGCTTGGCATTCGTTGTTCCAAATGAATGCTCGATTTTCTGTTAGGCGAGTAAGTGGTTTTGCAATGTTGGAGAATCCAGGAACGTAGCGTCGATAATATGTGCATAATCCCAAGAAGCTTCTTAGCTGATGTTTGTCTTTGGGTACAGGCCATTTTTCCACAGCTTTTACTTTTTCTGGATCCACAGCAATTCCTTTTCCGGAAACCACATGTCCAAGGTAATTTACCTCCTTGCGGAAAAGGTGACACTTCTTTGGACTTAATCTCAGGTTGGCATCTCGCAACCTCTGGAATACTACTTCCAAATTTTTCATGTGATCTTCAAAGGTCTTCCCTACCACAATCACATCATCGAGATATACCAGGCAGGTATTCCAAGACAGTCCCCTCAGTACAGTGTCCATGAGTCGCTCAAAAGTAGCTGGGGCGTTACACAGTCCAAATGGCATGACTGTAAATTGCCAGAGTCCTGTGCCTAAACTGAAGGCAGTCTTCTCTTTGTCATTGGGATCCATTCCCACTTGCCAATAACCGCTCTTTAAGTCGAGAGTGGAGAACCATTTTGCTCCTGCCAAGGTGTCTAGCGTATCGTCTATTCTTGGGAGAGGATAGCTGTCCTTTTTGGTTACACTATTCAAACGACGATAGTCCACACAGAATCTGGTAGATCCATCCTTCTTTCTGACAAGGACCACTGGTGAAGCCCATGGACTATTCGATGGTTCAATTACTCCTTGGCCTTCCATATCTTGTATAATTTGCTTGGCTTCCTCACGTTTTGCCAGTGGTAACCTTCTTGGTCCTTGTCGAATTGGACTTGCATCGCCGGTATTTATTTTGTGCATTACAATATTGGTTTTACCTTTCGTACCAGTCTCAGTTTCGAAGACGTCTTCATAATGCTTGATTAGGTCCTTAACTTGATTTTGTTCCTTCTTGCTCAATCCTTGACAGGCGGAGTCGATTATCTTGGACAATTTCTCAGAAACCTGCACGAATCCATTCTTCTTCGCCTCTATATGATGAACGACGGCCGACACTGGTGAACACCACCCCAAAATAGTACCCTTCTTCAATGAAACAGGGTAATGGTTTATATTCATTACCCTTATCGGTACAGTCTTCTGAGTCTTAACCAGCATTTTGGCAACTACTATTCCTCGACCCACCTCGTCATCATCAGCCTTTGGTTCCAACATTGCAACATTTCCGTCCAAATAATCACCTTCCGTACACGCCGTCAAAAATGTCTCACTTCTTGCATCCAGAACAACATTCTCTGCTGTAATTACTTGTACACTCCCACAATTTTTTCCATGAAGAAACAATTCCTCATTATTTATTTTTAAAGTGCCTTCTTTCATATTTAACTGGAAGCCGTAGGTGTTCATGATGTCTAATCCCAAGATTATTTGTTCTTCTATGTCAGCTACGAGAACACGATGTCGGATTGATGTTGGTCCTATGATAAAGTTGACATCTATTTCACCTGCCACAGAAGCTGCTCCTCCTGTTGCTGTCCTAAGTCTCCATTTGCTAGAAAATAACTTTTTATTTCTGGGAATTAAATCGGGTCGCACTATGGTTTTCGTCGATCCAGTATCTAGCAAGCAAGCATAGGTCTTTCTTTCCATAACTGTGTCCACATACAGGCCGTTGGTTTGATGTTGCAGGGATGCGACTTGGCCAGGCGTCTTTGGGGCTTCCTGATGCTGGATCGATGATTGCCCTCGCTCATCGACCCGCTTTAGTTTTCCTGCTGCTCAGACGATGCTTTCTTGGCCACCTTACCACATTTACTCCGAACGTGACCAATCTCTCCACAATTCCAGCATCGCAGTACTCTTTTATTTGATTTGATCTGGTTTAGAACTCTACTAACCACCTGCTCCATGAACTCCTCATTTTCCTGCTTGTCAACAGTGCAGACACGAGCATGGTTCCGAGAGGCTTGCTTTGCAGTCTCAAACTCAAGCGCGTGCGCCAAAGCATCGATCAAGGTTTTCGGTCTTGCCAACCTTAATGCTTGCTGCGTATCAATATCCCGGAGACCATCTATGAATGTCTGGACCGCTAGGTGTTCCATGAAATTATCTGGCGCCATCGGATATGCAAGTCGAACTAGACGAGCAATATCTGCCTCAAATTCCTGAAGATTCTCGCCTTTCTTCTGTGATCGATTCTTCAGTTGGGTATGGTATACTTGCTCCAAATGTGCATGGCCATATCTCATCTCCAAGCGTTTAATGAGTTGAGAATAATCTTTACGTTCCTCAGGAGGCAATGTCTGTAAAATATCACTAGCATCACCCCTTAATGCTATGACTAAAGCAGTCGCCTTCTCGGCAGAAGACCATGCGTTTGCTTCTGCGGCCGCTTCGAATTGCGTCAGGTAAGTTGCCCATGACGTCTTTCCATCAAAGGTTGGTGGCTTGATTCTGGTCCTTGAAATAGCCACAAGTTCTTCTTTTATTTCGATGGGCCGCGGTATGACTTCTTCGTTGACCTGCCTGGGATCAGAATGACTCATGGTAGCGGGTAATTTCATCTCAATCATTATTGCCTCTAAAAGTCTAGAATGTTCTCCAATTTTCTCTTCTACAGCTGTGAAAACCTCTTCTTTTAACGCTTCTGATTTTTCCGCTAGTCGCTGTTCTAGAACTTTTTCGAAGTTTCTAGAATTTTCTAGTAATTTCTTTTCTAGATTTTTCTCGAGGATTCTAGCGGTTTCTAGGTTTCTTTGTTCCATTTGTTCTAGAGTTTTCGCTAAGTTTCCAGAAGTTTCCAGGTTCTTCTGCTCCATTTGTTGCATTTGAGTTTGTGAATCTATCAGACGCTGTTCCATATTTCTCGCACTATCCAGATTCTTCTGTTCCATTTGTTCTAGAGTTTTCGCTAAGTTTCCAGAAGTTTCCAGGTTCTTCTGCTCCATTTGTTGCATTTGAGTTTGTGAATCTATTAGACGCTGTTCTAGTTTCATAAACAGCGAATTCACGTCAGCATCTCCGCCTGGAACTTGAAAGACATAATTCTCTGGATCCTCGCCTTCTTGGATCAACACATTGCGAAGCCGTTGCTGGAGGATCGACTTTTTGCCAGTTGTATCCTCATCCCTCTCTTCTAATTCTCGTTTTAACTCGGACACTTTTAATTCCGTGAGTTTCATTCTATTAGCCATCACGATATTTAAAATAATGTCTTTCCGCACTGTATATTTATTTAAACGAATACTTAATTAACACTTAATTCTCTACTTAGTTTATTATTTATTAATTAGTCCACACCTGACACCACTGTAACGTTTGTCTTTTCGGGTCCTTAAAGAAAACTAACAATAACTTTAGACACACACACTATATTAATATTAAAACGTATAATAATCTAAAACTAACTATTAACAACAATAAGTACATTTATGTATTCTATATTTATGTAACTATATTTATGTACTTCGCGAGACTGTAGGATTCAATGAATGTCTATCCCTTCTTCGACGCGGCTTATATATCTCGTTCATATGTTCCAAATCTGTCTAGAAAACGTCCAGAGCGATGACGCGCCTCGCGTCATCGAATGAGTCATTACAATATATATATATATATATATATATATATATATATATGGTAAATTTAATAAGTCGGCGATTAAAGGTCTGGTTTATTACTTCCAAGTATATATATTTAAAACAACCCTACATGTTTCGGCAATGATGCCTTTGTCAAGGATATAAAAAATATAAATATATATATATATATTTATATTTTCTATATCCTTGCCAAAGGCATCATTGCCGAAACATGTAGGGTTGTTTTAAATAATATATAATGATGCCTTTGTCAAGGATATAAAAAATATAAATATATATATATATATATATTTATATTTTTTATATCCTTGACAAAGGCATCATTGCCGAAACATGTAGGGTTGTTTTAAATATATATACTTTGAAGTAATAAACCAGACCTTTAATCGCCGACTTATTAAGTTTACCATATCATACCAAGGTCACGAAAATATTATACTTATATATATATATATATATATAATTTGTTAAATTATATTCAATTAAACAAATTGCTTTGATAACCTTAAATATATTCGAGAAAAGCTTTTAATTTAAAAAGCGCTATTTAACCACAAAAATCGATTCAAACGAATTATTTCCTCTTCTAATTAATGCAATTCTTCTAATTATTAATTATCTCATTAGTCTTTAGTACGTGCTCTCGTTTCAGTCGAGCAATTCGTTCCTATAGGAACTAGTAAATTAATTGAAACAAAGAAACATTTGCAGAGTCCTTTTTCTACAAACAAAAGATACAGGGAAATGTTAATTCTTTTAATTATGTTTAGTTACATTAGTTTGAGACTCAAATCTCGTATATTTTCGCACCATTAAAAGTAAAATGACGATATATATATATATATATATATGCTCTTAATTTTTTTTAAATACCCGAATTATCCACTACTATTTAAAAGTTGATAAAATCCAGCAATTATAAAAACGTTTTTAAAAGTTTGAAAAAGAAAAAATCAGGCCCTTGATAAATATAAGCAATTTCTTTCAAAAAGTAAAACCTAAGAAGAAAATTAATGAAAGAGATTGTGACGAGGAGAATAATAATCCCATTAGCAAACTGGTCCTGAAAAATCAATTAAAACAATCCGTAAAACCATATAGTTCGAATGAATAATACGTTACAGCTGAAGAAGATGGATATTTAGCTAGAAATTATACACATTCTCTTCATCTAAATGTATGCTTGAAATCTAATCCCAATTAAGAACAGAATACATTAAGATTATTTACAAATAACAAGCGGAAGTCCGACCCGGAAGATGATGCCAGTGATAACATCGAAACGTCGTGGGTTGAATGGTTTTGCGTAGAACCTAATCAGATCTACAACGCAGATTATGTAAATGTATCCGTATCGTATCTATTTACAAAAGCATTTTCTAATTGTAATTGTTATAGATATACTCTATGTATGACAGTATGAATATTGATTTAATATGCGATTTTTGCATGAGAATTATCGTAGTCAATTAATGTTTCTAGTAATTTATGCGATTTTGTACATATGAGTTGGTAAAGCTGCATACGTATTCTCGTAGAATATATTGCAATCGATAGTTGATGTAATTTGCGTCTAATGGACATCTATATTAGTATTCCCATGGCAATTTTGACCAGAAGTGAAATGTGCGGAGGCTAGCAAACGCAAATAGGTCACGACAAAAGCATTATCGTTCAATCGCTCGCTTAGGAAAGGTTGGCTAACGTTAATTACTGGATTTGTTTGAGTTTTGTAATATTTGTATTATTCCGGTTCTTCAAACAAATATATGTTATTATGATTGATGAAATAAGATATAACTAAAGGCATATTAACTCGAATTAAAGTAATTAAGTGATTCAAAAGTGTAATGTATGTTAAAAATGAAGAGAATTAATACAATACGATTAGAACGAAAATATAAGAGAAAAGACATTAAAATTTTTTATAAAAAGGCGTCAACAATTTGAGAGTAGGACCTAGAACACAAATAAGTTTCCGCAAGAATCAAGAAAGCAATTGATTTGAGATAGATAGAGGATACGTGATAAGTAGAAACAATATTTCGAAGATTTATTAAGCACAGGAGAACAAGAAGAAGAAATAACGGGGCAGCAGAAGGCTGATCATCAAGAGATACGAAAGCCACAACAGGAAGAATTTGAGGTAATAATGTAATCCCTAAAAAATAATATTCTCGGAATTTGAATGTCGCGCGTAAAAAGACGGCAGTACAGCTTTATAGCGCTAGATGGCGTGACTTGACGGAGAAAATCCATGACGTTTAAGTAATTTATATATTCAGGGCTTCGTCCGTCGTTATACTTTAACAGATATATTTTTGCTACTTCAGATTTTTCTGTTATACGACCAGTGACCAGTGTCCGCAATAAATCTTCCTGTTTCCGGACTTATTGATTTACGTGGGTGCGTTATCGCATGTACGTCCTTCGAGTAACGAAAAGTTACTTTTACAAGCAGCCTATAAATCGCGACTGTAATCTTTTCAAATATCCTTGTGTAAGGTTAACCATGTTTCGTCAAGAAACCCACGTCGTCTTCACTGAGCTGAGTCCGTGGTACTGCTAGGCTGACTTGTAAGTTTAACAGCAAGCCGTTCACGAAAGGTAAGTCCGTGGAGGGCTATCGGATTTTGGAAATTTAGTAAGACCAGTTTTCGCGAGTTTTGTTACTTGCACCAAGTACCTGCCTCGCTGCAAGTAACAAAACGAGTTACTGGGATCGGCGTGTTTATGGAAAAGGGTAGTATTTTAAAGGGGATGGTAGCGAATAAATTGTAAGAACAATTTATTGTTTTTTCTTTTACATTCCGGAAATTTCCTCGTATTATACACAATCGTAATAATTTAATTTAATTTAGATAAACCGAATCGATCAATTGCATTTATTAAAAGGTGTTTACAAGCGTGCAATACATCTGCACCAGACGAAATAATTGAATATAAAACATACAAACATTTTATTTACTTTATGTCTAATAGAATAGTTAATAGTACATTAATTATATTTCGTTTCGTTCAGAGTAACAATGAATTTGATCCTTATGTTTTATCTTCTTATATTGTATCTTTTACCGTAGTGCAATAGACTATTAAAATAGCATTCGCCTTTCAAACTGTCTGAATAAAACGAAATACAGGATATTGTATATGAACATGGCAATTTTGATGTTAATTTAAGCAGTAATTATTCCAGCATTCATATTTACACCCAGATGTAATAATTTTGAATATACAGTAGCATCTGTCACTTCGTGCTAATATTTCGAAAATTCTAGTCGGATAGTTCTCGTGCATAATACGTAAAAACACCGCTAATTTAATTGCTGTATTTAGGAAAATCCGGTCCCAAAACACCCGATGGCAAATGGCAAATGGAAACGAATTTATTTCATAGTTCTAATGAATATTAATTAAATGTAAATATAGCGAACCCCTAACTAAATATACAAATGTATTGCACATAGATATATAGATGGATGTTCACTCTCTGTAATAAATCTGATTGGTTTTTAATGCGTGTTTGGCTGAAATTAATATTTAATTAGAATTTATTGTTTGGAAACGGCCACTGATAAAACAAGGGTCCGTAAATAATCAGGACACGTTAAAATAAAAGCCCGTATCAAATGTTTTATTAATTTATTACTTTTTATCGCTGCAAATAAACTATTTCGCTTCATTACGTTGACAACGCTTGACATGTATAATTTAATTACTAGAGAGGTTAATTCGAGTAACATCCCAGCGGCGGCTCGTCCTAGCGCGTAAATATATTTTGTCAGTCTCCGTCCTAAGATCATTTAGTGTACTTCGCTGGTTTATAGTGATAAATAATAATTTTATAACATCACAAACAGCCAGAAAGAAACCATTCAGGACTTGCAAAAAAAATGATAGTTTTTTTTCAATTTTTCTATAGTGCGAACATGTTTTATTAAAAATATGTTACAATATGTTGACGGTATGTCAGTTTAAAAATAAATAGGTTAAATTTTAACAAATTATATTTTAGAAATAGTAATAAACTTAACAATTTAATACTTAAACATATCTCTGTTCTTCTCTATGAGTGATGTCTAGGCACGTTTATGCATAGACGCAATCAGTGTTAGCAATACTTTTGCGTTAAATTGTGCCATTCGAGATTTATATCATTTATAAATAGAGCAGACCAATTTCCGCGGGCGCCATGTGCGCCGATGTGAGGATGATTGTATTGCATCAGAACTAATAAAAAGCATTCAGTATGTGTTTGGTACTTGGTTAGACTGCATGTAAATGTAAGCATACGTAATAAAATGTCGTCGACACATAAATCGAGAAAACGACCGTTGTCAGACGAAGTGAGTAAGTTTATTATGGATTTCCCGGACTTAATATACGATGGCTCAGAAATTAAATGTTTAGTGTGCAATACATATCTAATGTGTTGGTCAAAAACACATTGTAAAGAATACGAAAGCAGTTCGAAGCACAATAACAACAAAATGAATCGACAACAGTTTATACATGAACTATGTGTAACTATGATTGTGTGTACCTTGTTAAGTAATGATTCATTTATTTCATTTTGGAATAAATACGCGAATAAAACATTACCGAGCACGACAACGTTACGAAGGAATTTGCCATCGGTGCGTAAATACGTTGAAAATAAAATCAAAGCCGAACTGAAAAATAAAAAAAACTGTGGTTATGTGTGGACGAAACAACTGACAGCAAAAAACAATCTCTAGTTAATGTGATGGCGCGTAATATGGAACCACATCAACCAACGTCTTCAAATTTATTAGCATCCAGACGACTAGAACAATGTAATGCCGAAAAATTTCAGAGGTGCTATTAGATACTTTGGAAAAATTTAAACTTTCGAAAGGTCAAGTATTAATGTTTATGACCGATGGTTCCGCAACCATGTGTTCTGTACGCCGGTCTCTTAGAAAATATTGCCCTAACTTGTTACATATTACTTGTAAACTCCATGCTCTACACCTTGAGGCAGAACAGGTTCATAGATGTTATGTAGAGGTAGATGCTTTAATATCGAGTACAAAGGCAGTATTCCTGAAATCTCCACAACAGCCGATTCTGACACGTTGGGGTACATGGTTACCGGCGGGGTTTTACTATCATGAACATTTTGAAAAAATTAAGGACGTGGTTTTATCACTCGATCCGAAAGAAAGTGCATCTATCAATACAAGCCAGAAAAAAATTCAAGATGCCCAGATTAAAATGGATTTACGAAGTATTCGTGAGAATTAGTTGGGACTAGAAGAAGCAATAACAAAATTAGAAAATTCGTCGCTGTCGTTAGAGGAATCACTTCAAATCGTTAAAGATGTTCACGCACAACTGTGTGTTGTAGAAGACGCAAAAAGTGAAAGTGTTCTAATTATATTTGAAAGTGTTTTAGACAGAAATGCAGATTTTGACACCTTAACATATATTTGTGAGGGCACGTCTACAGATGCGTTAAGTTGCTTAAAAAAGTATTTTGATTATGCGAATATAACATCACTAGATGTAGAACGCTCGTTTTCCGAATATAAACATATTTTTTCCTCACGGCGGACATGTTTTTCAGAAATAACCTTAGAAGCGCACCTTATGTTGAAAATATACAATCGAGTTTCTCCAGTTTGTCAATCCTTGGAAGACGCTTAACACGGTATGTGTTTTTTAAAATCCTCTGTCTTGCACACAATCACTGATTTCATACATTTTCCATTTTATTTATAGGTACATACAACGCTGCTATAATATGTACTATTCTTATTTTTCGTGTGCTTATGCATATTACTTTAAAAGCAGAAAACCAAATGTATATTTAATTATTTCTGATAGAATAAATGTCTCTACTTCTATACTTATATCGGTAACAAGCTCATGTTGCGTCCCTATTCTATCGCATATTCTAATATATTACGAATTACACTCCCATACCGGCGCTCATGGCGCGCACGGAAATTGGTCTGCTCTATTTATAACCTCATGCCTGTTTTGGAGGCGAAAATTTATCCTGCCGATCCTATTTACCATTAAGTCCCATACATTTTCTAAGCGGTTAACATCTGGGCTTCTCGAAAACCACGGCAAAACATTAATATTATTTTCTCGCAACCAATTTTGTGCAAATCCTGATGTGTGTGTTGGACAATTGTCCTGTTGGAATGTAAAATTATTGTCTGGAAAGACCGGAATAACTGATAGTAAAATAACATCTTGAAGAATGTTAAAGTAACTGTTTGTATTTAGCCTTCCTTCTACGATACATTTTTAAACAGATCGAACTTTACTATGGTCTGCGCACGGTTCTAGAACCGCTCTCAGGGCTGATCTGCCGCTCAATTTGGGACCGCTCTCTAGTCTCGTTCGCTGTTTAATTTTTGGACCGCTCGCTACAGTGGTCCGTTGTAGAATATTATTCTTTCTTTGTTAATTGCAGAGAAAGAACAAAATCTCTACTAAAAGTCCTTCACAGTATTTCTGCAGCACCAACAACATTAGTGTAGGGTTCATACGACCTACTTTCACAATCAAATAAAGTTTGAAGGGTACATTATCGGACACGTAGAAAACATATAAAAATTGGACACATTGCAAAAATGTATGCAATAAATGTGTAATATATTGAATTAAATTAAATTTATCTAGGGTTAGAAAATAGACGAATTATTTACAGTAATTACGTAAATGATCAACGAGGAAATACACCCCCCACCTCCTTTTGTTAATGTATATACTTTTTTGCGATCTGTGAACATAATACACAATATATACTGCATTATAAGAAAATATTAGCTGAAAAGGTAAGTATTTCAATAGAAATCAGAAGTTTACACGCGTTTACATTAAATTGACTTGGTGAAAAAGTTTTCGTATTATAAAAGAGTGCCAAACTGAATCTTTAATACGTATTTGAATGTCTGTCAACACTTCGATATATTCTATAACTTGAGATGTGATTGTAAATTCTGAAAACCTACGTTACGTTATTTTGCTGAATATATATATATGTGTATATGTAGTTTCTGGTAAGCGTAGACTTAAGTTATAACACCCGTATTTGCGAGCAAGCAATCAAAGTAATTGAATTTTTTTGCTTGCACGTGCTTAACACATAGTGTTATAGTAACGTAATGTAGACGTAATTCAATTTCTTCGAGATTATCTTAATTTGTCATCACAAGAAGGAATGAAGTAATATCGGAAAGAAATATCTTACCATTCCAGTCATTAAACTTCTGTTCAATCTAAATAGATTCCGTATGTAAATAAATAGACCACGCAAAGAATAGAAAACGGAAATACCCTACACTGAAAACCCCATTTTGTTTACTCAACCAAATTTTAATTGTAGTGACCAAAATCTTTGTTTAAATATGGGCAAACAAATATATTTTTAAAAACTTGTTTTTAAAAGGTTAACGATAAACTAACAGCATATTGATTTGATGTTTTAAATTTGATGAATTTTAACATGTTTAGTGCCGTTGTTTGCTAAATTTTAACTCTCAATTACACTCCTGATGAAGTAACAAATCTGTTATGAAATATAGAGTGGAATAAAGGAGTTTTATTTTTACTTGACAGACCGCTCACCCGTTAATTAATTTTTACTTATACAGTACGGTCGATAATACTTAATAGTCTATATATACATATATATATATATATATATATATATATATATATATATATAAGATAATTATTTCGTGACCTTTGTATGTTATGGTAAATGCAATTTGTTGGCGATTTAAGGTCTGGTTTTACTTTAAAATATATATATTTAAAACAACCCTACATGTTTCGGCAAATGATGCCTTTATCAAGGAATATAAAATATAAATGATAGTATATTAATGTCATATATTTGAGTTGCTATGGATAAAATTATTCAAAAATAAATTCCAATTGAATAATAATAAATCATGCCTTAGTATTCTAAAATAGATAGACAACAAAAACAAGGAAACGCAAGACATAAGTTATTATTATGTATGCGCCCGTGGAGCATCTTAAGATGTAAAGCTGTCGGCATTCGCCTTAAACGAGAAGGAAAACCACGAGAACCTACTCGGACAACCAGACAGGAATCAAAACACGGAACAGTCAGCATGATAAGCAAATGTATAGATATTTAAATAACTTAAGATATATAATTATATAATAGCAACATATATTATGATGGTAAATTGCAGATCGTTACATAATTAAGTTATAGTATATACTGCTTAAATTTTTTATATCAATTCTGTTGTTAATTGAATTTTTTTCCTGTTTAATACTAATCATTTCTTTAATTTCCCTTTTCATTGTGTATTGTTCTTTATCAATTATCTGTGTGTTTTCAAATTCGAAATGGTGATCGCGTTGTAGTTTGTGTGTAGATAAAGCAGTTTTGTCTGTTTTAGAGTATTTGTGGGCTTGTATTCTTTTGTATAAATATTGTTTAGTTTGGCCTATGTAGTAGCTATCGCAATCGTGCCATGGTATTTTATAGATGACATGTGTTTCTCAATTTTTTTCTATTTTAGGTTTAAGTTTTGAAAATAAATGTTTATTAGTATTACTAAGTTTATATTATTATTATTATTCTATTTTAGAATACTAAGGCATGATTTATTATTATTCAATTGGAATGTATCTTTGAATAATTTTATCCATAGCAACTCAAATGTATGACATTAATATACTGTCATTTATATTTTATATTCCTTGATAAAGGCATCATTTGCAAAACATGTAGGGTTGTTTTAAATATATATATTTTAAAGTAAAACCAGACCTTAAATCGCCAACAAATTGAATTTACGATATATATATATTTCGTCGAATGTTTCCGCGGTCGTTTGTTGAAGCGTTGTTCTTCGAAATATTTCGCCGCGTTTGGATGATTTCGTCCTGAGAGGGACACCTTTCTTCCTGACGTATCGGTGACATCACTTTCACCTTTTTCTAGAGGAACTTCTCGTTGTGATGGTAACTTCAAGAGTTTTATATATATATATAACAGGCTCGTGTGTGGAGTATTACAAACAATAGCCCATATAGTTTAGGTTATGTCTGAGGAAGGTCTAAATTCGACACGTCACACAACCAAAATAGCGTTTTTCTACAAAACGACACCCTAATTCTACACGAGTGCAGTAAGTTATTAATACATAGTGCTATTCACCATCAACATACACGTTGAATTCCACCATACATATATATATATATATATATATATATATATATATATATATATATGAAAAAAACCACATCCGTCCAGAAACGTGCATATATCGATATTTCACTGTCGTTACAGATCATCAGTACACGATATTCTAACATGGACATGATTTTATTTTTATACTTTAGTGTATATATACGAATTATATTGAATTTAATTGGAGTGAGAAATAGCAATTATTCAAATCTCCTCTCCCATGTAATTGTCGCTAAATTTGTGCAATTGATTCTACAATCTGACAAGATTACTCCTGCCGAAGAATGTAGACGCAAACACGTCGCGACGTTAGCCATCCATCTGGACGGATGTGGTTTTTTTTCATACAATTTTCATTATCCGCACAGGTGGATGGCTAACGTCGCGACGTGTTTGCGTCTACATTCTTCGGCAGGAGTAATCTTGTCAGATTGTAGAATCAATTGCACAAATTTAGCGACAATTACATGTGAGAGGAGATTTGAATAATTGCTATTTCTCACTCCAATTAAATTCTATATATATATATATATATATATATATATATATATATATATATAACTTGAAAGAAATTAGCGACAGTAAAATATAAAAACTGGCAAGCGGTCTGTCAATTAAAACTAATTTATTTATTATCTCTATATTCCACAACGAGTTTGTTGCTTCTTCAGGAGATACTACAAGATTAATGAACAAGACATTATATAATGCCTTGTTCATTAAGTTTCCAGGCCGCTGAATTGGAAGACAAGGACCTGTTCGTTCCGTGGCCTGCAAGATCACCAGATCTGACTAAAGTTGATTATTACATTATAGATTTATTTTCTTTATATTATATTTATTTATATTATTATTATCTTTATTTATATTTATATTATCCTGTTATCCTGTAGCTTTCTGTTTCTACTGTTGGTTAATAAATTATTATTATTATGTATGTTTCAAGATAATTAGATGGATTTTTATGGTATTTTTAATATTTTTATGTAGCCCGACACAATATTTCAGTATGTGGAGCCTAATGTGGCTTCAATGTCGATAATCTTGAATGTTTCCCACAATTTTAGGTATTGCAAAATATCAATAATATACAAGAAGGTATAGTATACGAAGCAACACATCGGCCGCACGTGAAAATCAATTTTCCATCTAAATAACATATTGCAGTAATAATAACGCGGTGTTCATGTTATACTTAAGGGGTTTCAAAATGCTAAAACGTACTGGAATGACCAGTTATTAGGGACACGAGTATGGGATGCTGTAAAATACGCCAATTGTCGATACACGACATCAGGAATACTTAGGGCATTCTAATTACGTAATAGTACGCTGCGAGTTTGTTTTTCTTTTGCAGTTACTTTCTAGAGTTAGTTATTTTCTTCGGAAATGATATTTATGCAACAGTTGAGATAAGTAGAACACGTTTGCAGGAGTAATTCGTCATCATAAATTTTAACTGAAATATGTATGTAATGTAAGTTACGTACGTGCAGCTAGGAAATAAATTTCAGAGTAGATGCGGAAAGTCGATATTTCTTATGTTGTAATTAATCATTAATAAGTATAATTGCGTAATAAATTTATAGCCCACGCTAGAGCTGACATTTATTATACTTAATATATGAAACATACAAAAACAAGAAAAATTCCTAACCACAATATAAAATAAATTCTAAATACGTTTCGTCAACTAAGTTGCCATCTTAAGTAGAATAAGCTGAAACAGAAAGACAGTGTTAAGTGTAGTGTTTTTGGCTATGGTACAATCTTTGAAGCTATGCTCTTCATCAAATCGCCAGTGGGATAAAATACTAAATTCCTAACACTAAAATTAACCCTTATATCGGGCGTCTGTGACTTTAGTTTACAGACTGCAACTCCTTATCCGGTATATTTATGAATAAATGTTTGAAATAAAAGTTGCTTTACGTCTTAAAGTCTATAGAATGACGTAGTTAGTTAGTTTTGCATTTAGTTATTGCCTTCTGGGTCATTTGAACCGCAACTTTTTTTAAAATAGAATCCTATATTTTTTTAATGTAGCGTAATATTAATCAGCAAGACGCAAATAGCTACCGGGTGAGGAGTTGCACTCTATAAATTAAAATCGGGGACACTCGGTATACGAGATAATGGTGAGGCGCATAATTCGAATTTTGCAGGGTTTGGTTGTAAGCGCCATTTCTTATAATATTCGTCAAAAGATCTTCAACAAGTTGTAATTCTCTATCTTACAAATTCTTGGTATAGTTGCATAAAGCCAGGTCATCTGCATATATAAATTTTCGTGATTTTGTGGGTGGAAGGTCAGTGGTGTAAATGTTGAACATTGGAGGAGCCAGAACCGAGCTTTGAGCAAGGCCATTCGAGGCCTTCAAAGTTTTTCCATAACTAATAATCGATAATTTTTTGTTATATATATATATATATATATATATATATATATGTATCTTACTACTATATATATATATATATATATATATATATATATATATATATATATATATATATAGTAGTAAGATACATTCAAGTTTAATAATAAATTAAAATTGAATTATTATTAAACTTGAATGTACTTGAATTTTAATTTTATCCATGACAACTACAGATATATAAGTTTTCCACTGATATACTGTCATTTATATTTAAATTTCTTTGGAAAAGGCGCTATGCGTTGAAACATGTAAGATTGTTTTAAATATATACATATCAAACTAAGGCAGACCTTAAATCACCGACTAATTTAATCCACTATAACACACAAAGATCAAGAAATAATTATATATATATATATATATATATATATATATAGTAAATTCAATCAATTGGCGATTTAAGGTCTGGCTTTACTTTAAAATATATATATTTAAAACAACCCTACATGTTTCGGCAATGACGCCTTTATCAAGGATATAAAATATAAATGACAGTATACAAATGTCATATAATTGAGTTGCTATGGACAAAATTATTCAAAGATACATTCCAATTGAATAATAATAAATCATGCCTTAGTATTCCAAAAACAGATAGACAACAAAAACAGGGAAAAGCAAGACATGAGTTATTATTATGTATGCGCCCGTGGAGCATCTTAAGATGCAAAGTTGTTGGCATTCGCCTTAACCGAGAAGGAAAACCACTAAAACCTACTCGGACAACCAGACAGGAATCAAAACACGGAACAGTCAGCATGATAAGCAAGAGTATATGATATTTAAATGTAATTGATATTTAAATAACTTAAGATATATAATTATATAGCAAAAAAATATATAATAAAAATAAATTAAAGCACTTGGCTTGTTTCACTATGAGATTTATTTAAATTCTCTAACATTTGTTTCGGCTGTTATGCCATTCTCAAAGAGATCTATAAATCTAGATTTATATAATAATATAATAATTTATATAATAGATTTATAGATCTCTTTGAGAATGGCATAACAGCCGAAACAAATGTTAGAGAATTTAAATAAATCTCATAGTGAAACAAGCCAAGTGTTTTAATTTATTTTTATTATTTACTGTATGAAGTTAAAATGTTTCACCAAGAAGTATCTGCAACAACAGCCGAGAATAAAAAAAAAATATATTATGATGGTAAATTGCAGATCGTTACACAATTAAGTTATAGTATATACTGATTAAATTTTTTATATAATTTCTGTTATTTGAATTTTTTTCCTGTTTAATACTAATAATTTCTTTAATTTCTCTTTTCATTGTGTGTTGTTCTTTATCAATTATCTGTGTGTTTTCAAAATCGAAATGGTGATCGCGTTGTAGTTTGTGTGTAGATAAAGCAGTTTTGTCTGTTTTAGACTATTTGTGTGCTTGTATTCTTTTGTATAAATATTGTTTCGTTTGGCCTATGTAGTAACTATCGCAATCGCGATATGGTATTTTATATATGACATGTGTTTCTCGATTTTTTTCTATTTTAGGTTTAAGTTTTGAAAATAAATATTTATTAGTATTACTAAGTTTATATGTTGTAGCTATATCATATTTTTTTAAAGTGTATTTAATTTTTTCTGATAGTTGTGGAACATATGGAATCGTGATATATGTTGTGTCATTGTTCAAATTTTTATTGGTGTCTGCAGTGTTGTATATTCGGTGTACTCTTTTTTTAATTGTTTGGTCTATAAGTTGTGGTGGATAATTATTATCTGTTAAGATTGTTTTAATTTTCTTGATGTTATCTTTTCTGTATTGAGTATGTGATAGTTTTACTGCCCTATCAGTCAGATTATTTATAATCATTTTATTGAATACTGTAGGTGCATTTGAGTGGTAATTCATATATCGAAAAGAAGCTGTGGGTTTATTATACCAATTTGTATAAATAGTACCCTGTCTATCATAGCTCAAAGAACAACACACAATGAAAAGAGAAATTAAGGAAATGATTAGTATTAAACAGTAAAAAAATTCAATTAACAACAGAAATGATATAAAAAATTTAAGCAGTATATACTGTAACTTAATTGTGTAACGATCTGCAATTTACCATCATAATATTTTTTTTTTGTTATATAATTATATAATCTTAAGTTATTTAAATATCAATTACATTTAAATATTATATACTTTTGCTTATCATGCTGACTGTTCCGTGTTTTGATTCCTGTCTGGTTGTCCGAGTAGGTTTTCGTGGTTTTCCTTCTCGTTTAAGGCGAATGCCGACAACTTTGCATTTTAAGACGCTCCACGGGCGCATACATAATAATAACTCATGTCTTGCTTTTCCCTGTTTTTGTTGTCTATCTGTTTTTGGAATACTAAGGCATGATTTATTATTATTGAATTGGAATGTATCTTTGAATAATTTTATCAATAGCAACTCAATTATATGATATTTGTATGCTGTCATTTATATTTTATGTCCTTGATAAAGGCATCATTGCCGAAACATGTAGGGTTGTTTTAAATATATATACTTTAAAGTAAAGCCAGACCTTAAATCGCCAACTGATTGAATTTACCATATCATACCAAGGTCACGAAATAATTATATATATATTATATATTCGATTGTTTCCAGGCTGCGATTAGGCGATTGGTCAGCTTATTCTAGATAAGTTTGTTTAATTTAGCATATGAAATAATTTTTTGGAAATAAAAAGTCATTCCATGCTTCCAGACTGTAACACAGGCATTGGAGAGATCGACGAAAGCAGCGAATAATTTCAGGCCCTTCTGAAAACATGTTTCAAGATATGTTGTTAACGCCAAGACTTTATCACAGCAGTTCTATCAGCTTTCCCATTTTTGAAACCGACTTGCTCCTTCCTAATTATCTCTTCGACGTTGGGCAGTATTCTATTCTAGATAAGTCGTTCTAGAAATTTATAGCAAACAGATAATAAAGCTATAGGTCTATAGCTTTCAGGATCTTCCAGGGACTTACCATGTTTTTAATATTGCTAGGATTTTTGCTTTCCGAAAAATGTTATGGATGTCTCCAGACCCTAAAATATTGTTTTAAAAGGTTTTCAACCATTCTCGTGCAGCCATTTTAAGATTTTTGATGAATTCAGGAAAGTAATTGTCAATACCAGGAGCCTTTCTTAACTTGAGCTGGGTAATGGCCGAATTTATTTCTTCAATAGAAAAATTGAATTCTCAAGGAGATCAGAAAATATATCCTTAATTTCTCTTTTAATATCATTAGCAAAAACAAAATTCACGAAGACTTTAACAATAAAAAATATTATTCAGCACCATTTATAGATATGACCCAAGCATTCACTAAGATTTGGCATACTGGTCTATTACGTAAAACGTTGTTGTAAAGGTTTCTCAATTATTCTTGGGCAGCCATTCAAAGATTCTTGATAAATGTATGAAAGACATTGTCAACATCAGGAGACCCTCTTAACTTGAGCCAGGGAATAAGTTAATATGTGAAGATTGTAAAATAGGTAGAGTTCTGATAAGAACGGTTTATAAAAACAGTGAAGAATTCCAAAATATTAAAAGAATAATATCAACGGAAAAGTAACAATAATATTTGACAGACGTAAAATAAATTGCCACAATTTCATTAACTGTACTAACAAATCAATAACAAAAATATGGATACATTTTGCAACAGTTAGAGAGATAGAAAAAGTAAGCGTTATTGTAATTGTCTAAATAGAAAAGGAGATGTATATATCCCCATAAGAATACTCACGGTAACGATCTATAGAAGGTTTAATACTTACTTCATATCGTCACAATTACGTTTCGACAAGTATCTCATTCGTCAATCAACGATTTCAGTAAAATTGCCAGTTCAAATTCGAAGAAAATATTAAAATTAGATCTTAAAAATCGTTATGTTCTGATATTCTTATTTCTTATTGGTATTTTTTTCATTGAAATATGTATTTTTATAAAAATTTATTTTGTATTTTAGTATATTTATTTTCAATCAAGCGATTGGTATCGCAATTTTAATTTTAAAATCTTTTCAAGAGTATGAAAAGCGAGCTTTGGTTTACGTAAATAATTATCAGAATAAATTCGAGGTCTTTGAAATGAAAGGTAGATTCTTTCTCATATTTCCCCCGTCTCAAGATATACAAAGAAAAAAATCGTCGTAATAGCGATGTCTTTTTCTATTGAAGAGAAAGAAAAAAGACGGGAAAACACCAATTTGTTATAATCCGAATAAAATTCAATTTCAAAGTTCGTAAAGAGACAACTGTCGGAAAATTGAACGGAATAATTTTTCTTCGTTTCCCCAGCCTATATTTTTTTACGTTTGCCAGAGAGAGAAAGACAGAGATTCCAGTGTGCTGGTCTCTCTAATTTGCTCGACGAATTAATGGCAAGGGTGATGCGTTATTTTTCTCAGTCATCCGTTGTTATTTTCGCTTTCCGTTCCCGCGAATGGAAAACCGCCAGAAATACGCCGTCGGTTCTTCAAGGACGTTTCTATACTAGCTCACCCCTAAGAAGGAAGTGCAAAGACGAAGCGCGGGTTGGAACGAAAATGTTATTCATTCCATAATAGAGCGTATGGTATGTATGTATTCTCGAATGCGAACGGCGAAATGGAAACTTGCGGAAATTTTAATCAAAATGTTTGTGTCAATTTGGTGGAACAGCTGTCCAGAATCGAGGGAGGAAACGAATCCGTAGGACGATTCGTGAGAATTAGAATTGAATATGAAATTGGCTCTTGTTTGACTTGCGCTATTGCTTGAATGATGTAAATTCTTTAATATTTCCTATTATTTACTCGCAGACTTTTGTTCTGTATATAAGATCCTCACTAAGAACCGTTGAATTTAGTAGAATGAGATGAATGAAATGATTGAGAACTGAACTTCAAGGCTACTAAACCTATAGCGGTTCTGTCAACTTTACAATAACGCTGGTCAACCAATACGTGTAGTTTGTGCTGATTCTGAATCTGATTTAAAATTTGCTTCATCAGGAGGATTTTGAGATATTTTCTTAAATAGTTTTTATACAAAAAACGGTTTACTTTTATATAAGAAACATTCTACTCAAAATATTGTTCTGTCGAACTTTGGGTAGACATGTCTAAACATGTTCTTGAATGTTTTCTATGTCAGAGCACTTAAACAGTGCCAATTTTTGCTCTGGAACCAATCAAATTGGTAGATATCTAGCTATGCGGGTATATAAAGAACTGTTTTTTATATTTGTGATAACTAAACGTCTTTTTACTTCATAATGTCGCGTACATGTATAAAAATTCAAACAGTTTTTGTTATGTATGTGGGGATTTCATTACCCACCAGCATAAATGAATAATATATAAATCATTTATGTATAATTGTTTTTAAAAGGTTAGCGTGAAAGAAACATCTGGTTAGTTTAATAACTTAATGTAGACAATTGAGTTTGCTTAGTGACTTCTTTGTTAAATTTTTACTCTAAAATGAACTCCTGAATAAGTAACGAATGGTTATGAAATATAGAGTGAAATAAATGAGATTTTTTAATTGACTTACTTATTTAATTAATTTTTACTAATTTAGTACGGTCGATAATACTTACAAGTATATATATATATATATATATATATAATTAGCATTTTCAAACATTCAAATCTGACATCTACTTTCAAAATAGGCAAATATGACGTTTGCTTTCATAACTGACACCTGGTTTCAAAACAGACATCGGCTTTCAATAACTGACATTTGGTTTCACTAACTGACATCTGCTATCAAAACTGACATCAGCTTTCAAAACTGACTTCTGCTTTCAACTTGACATCTACATTCAATAACTAACATCTGATTCATTAACACTGTTACTTTATAATGCATTTCTAAATAGCTTGAACCTAGGTCTATTGTGGCTAAGTGGTAAAAGCGACAGTCCGGCAAACTGTAGACTTGAGTTCGAGTCCCAACATAGACAATATTTTTCAATTAAAATTTCGTATGATTTGCTTTGTAATTTGTAGACAGCAATGTTTACATCCCCACCTACTTTGCAATTACATACATATTCAATTGTTATTTGTAAATATTTCATATAAAAGCCGAAAAACTCCAATAATTTATCAATTTTTATATATATATATATAAATATATATATACAGGGTTATGATAAAGTAACGCACAAAATTCATAAAACGTACAATGTTCATTTTTGAGAAAAATGCAAAAACACTTCAAACAGTTTATTTTATTCCGCGTCTTTTAACATAAGTCAAAAAAATAAAACGTCAAATTTGTCAAAGTTATGACGTCATCAATATTTTTTTAAATATGAAGCTTGGTTTTTTTAACTTTATTTGATAAAGCTTGTTTTTCTGCATTACAAAGAAATAATTGAAATAGGGGTCACATAAGAAAAAACTGAGAGAATTAATAAAAAACAAAATAAACTAGTTTTTGAATTTATGAAAAGAAACTAAATATTAAAAGAATTAAAACTTAAAGTTACCTAGTAATAAAACAACTGTTTGTCAGTGTCAGTCTTACAATTAGTGTCATACCAATTTTATTATGATGGCTCCTTTAACAGAAAGAGAAAGGATAGAAATTCTAATGATGGTAGGTTACGGCGATAGACTTCGAAGTCATGAAGAAGCATGTGCTTTATTTAACGAAACACATTTTGAAAGACCTCCAATTGCTAGAAGCACAGTAAGCAGAATTGTTGCAAAATTTAATGAAACAGGAAGCGTAAGTGATGCTCCAAAATCTGGAAGACCGGGAATAAGCGACGATGCAAAGTTAAAATTAGAAGACAACCCTCACGCAATTGCAGCAGAAATTGCCTTACAACAAGATGTTAGTCAGTCGTTTGTAGTAAAGCTTTAAAAAAAGAAAAACTGCGCCCATACAAAGTTCAACTTGTTCACGAACTCAGAAGATGATCCTTACAGACGTTCGGAATTTTGTGAAATCTTCGTGAGGCATTGTGAGGAAAATCCAAATTTGCTTAATAGTGTAGTATTTTCAGACGAGGCAACGTTTTATTTAAGTGGTACAGTAAATCGGCACAATTGTCGCTACTGGGCTCGGGAAAATCCCAACTGGATTCAGACAAAACACACCCAGCGCTCCAAAAAATTAATGTATGGGTAGGAATCGTCAGGGGAAAATTTATTGGTCCTTATTTCGTTCGTGGGAATTTAACATCTGAGCGATATTTGGAACATCTTCGTATGGCAGTGCTTCCGGATCTAATTGCGGCATTTCCGGATCCAAATAATAGGGAAAACTTGGATCCCAGTATTTGGTTACAACAAGATGGTGCACCACCACATTATGGTCTTAATGTTCGAAGGTTTCTGGATAACCAGTTTGAAGGAAGGTGGATTGGAAGACGTGGACCAATGGAGTGGCCACCTAGGTCACCTGATCTCACCCCCCTTGATTTCTTTCTGTTGGGACATTTAAAAAGTTGGGTCTACGTTAACCGACCAGACAATTTAGAAGACTTAATGGAACGAATTAGACATGAAATGACTCGTATAACTCCGCAGATGATCGAAGACTCTGTAAATCAGGTCTACCATCATCTTGGCCTATGTCAGATAGTGAACGGGACACAGTTTGAGCAATTCCTGTAAGAAATCGTTTTGGTTTAATGGACTGTTTAGTTAATTTAAATGTTATTACTACAATAAAGTTTATTTTGATTTTTATTAATTCTCTCAGTTTTTTCTTATGTGACCCCTACTTCAATTATTTCTTTATAATGCAGAAAAACAAGCTTTATCAAATACAGTAAAAAAAAACCAAGCTTCATATTTAAAAAAATATTGATGACGTCATAACTTTGACAAATTTGGCGTTTTATTTTTTTGACTTATGTTAAAAGACGCGGAATAAAATAAACTGTTTGACGTGTTTTTGCATTTTTTCAAAAATGAACATTGTACGTTTTATGAAGTTTGTGCATTACTTTATCATAACCCTGTATATATGTATATATATATATATATATATATATATATATATAAACACAAGCAAACAGCATCTTATCGTTTTCTTAACTTCGATTCATACCCAATCAATGTCACACAAAAACAATGTAGCGACGGGATTAATTAATAGAGCGATTAAACTAACAAGCCCAGACTTCAGACCTGAAATTCTAGCACAAACAAAAGATTCTTTAGAAAAAAATAATTATCTCCTCTTATTCGTTAACAAAATCATAAGACAAAATTATATCAACACTACAACACAAATAAAACAAATATCACCAAAACTAAAGAAAGCAATCCCCAAACTATTTATAAATATATATATATTGTATATATACCTTATACAAGTGTCCCGTATCGTTATGTTCAAATTTTAGGAGTGTAAAGTAGACTTCATTTCAAGTAACAAAAACGCAAACTTGTATATCCATTTTAAATTGTTTCAAAATTACAGATCTATGAATGTGATTGTCAGATCATGAAAAAAATGTAATCCTAAACTCAATAGAAACTGATTTTATTTAAAAAAAGTTATACGATTCAATAACAGGCCTGTGATTGTTAACGTCGCATAATAAAATATTATCTTAAAATAAATAAACACGTGCATACAGTAATTTCTTGGAGATCTACAAAAAAGAGTACTGGAAATTGATTTATGATAAAAAAGGTTCTTACTTATTTCGTAAGTGCTGAACTATGAATATCATACAATAAACGAATGTTCAGATGACTGTTAACGTTGCATTTTTTAATAAAGGTTTACATTACGTTTCAGTTCATACAACAGCTTATTAGTGAGTGGACACGTTTTCTTTATACAAAATGCCTTACTGATTTTCTTCTCATTTTGGATTCATTTTCTTCGGTACGGAACTGTTTCTGTAGATAAGTGGTTTGTTTGTAAATGCAATCGCTAAAGAATCAAGTAGATATTCTTCAAAGGATTAGAAAAATTGCGGAATATACTTCGATATTAAATAGGAACATAATATAGTTATTTTTATTTATATCTGGTATTTCCAGATATTTAAATTGTAATTTAAAATGAAAACAATCATCGAATATATTAATTCGCTCTCGATATCGGGAATTATTCAGAAACGGCTAATTTGCATTCCTTTAAATAAATAAGCAGTAGACGTTTGGATTCGGCGTGAATTTGTTTGTCCGAGGCTTTTAGCACGAATAAATGTTTGCTCAACAGTTCGCGACGGTTTCAAATTTGAATAAATTAAATGAATTTAGATGTGACACTCGGTGTTCGTCGCCAGGAGATGGCTGAAAGAGTATTTACTAAGAATATAATCAACCCGCTTAACCTACCCCCCGTGATCTCGGTCTGGTAGCTGAAATTTTTTGTTTTCGCTTTATTCGTATTTATAAAGGATGAATTAAATTGTTACTTAGTGAAACATCGTGGTATATTTTATATTTCGTTTCTTCTTTCTTAGATGCATTTACTGACGGAGTGTTTAAATTATGTACTTTATGAGAAGTTATATGGCAACATTAATTTTTTCTCTCAATTAATAAACATGATTTTCTTAGAGGCAGATCTATTGTCAGTAACTTTTTTTACCTTCTGTTCTCAGATAAATCAATTTTTTGGTATTTGTATATCTGCTTTTGACTAACCAAATTTATCATTTATATCGGTCTCTCGAAAGAACCAAATGTATAATTTACATCCGAGTCTCGTAGAACCAAATGTTGGGGTTGTATTCGGCTCGTAAAGAACCAATTAAAGGATAAATTTTGTGTCTTAACCCACCGCTCACGGGGCGTAACTTCCGTATAAGCTGGTTATTGATTTTGGTTCGTGGCAGTAACATTGAAATTAAGATGTGTTGTCTGAGTATTTTGTTTATTTAACAGAAAACACCTAAAGCTAATTTATTAAGATAAATCTCGCAAATGTAGCACTTAATGTAAACTTAAAACTTTTAAATTCTTTACTGTCATATGAGACTGTGCGCCTCTTGTTGTTAATATGATACTGTTTTATGAATGTTCTGTACTGTTACTTAATGCAATATTTGCATTTGGCCGAGAATGGTCGTAAATTAAATATTTAAAGAGGCCCTCGAGATTTTTAAAAGCCGACACAACACAATAGATATCGTTTTAAATGAACAGTTGGACCTTATATATACACCTCTTTTCCAATGTTGTATATAATAGTTAAGTATATAGTAGCAATTTTAAATAACATCATAAACCACCCCCATATATTTTTGTGTCATTTATAAGTTCTATGTAGGCCTGTAACTTTTGCAGTTTGATAATGACATTGTATGTCGAAACCGCGGTCACGATTATATGTGAATAAAGTGGTATATATAACAAAGTTATTGTTTTATTTTATTTTGGTTTCAAAATGAATTACCACAAAGTTACGGCTACCAGTATTAATTTTCCTAAAAAAAAAAAGTTTGTTGTAGTAATCTTAAGGCGGTCTTACTTAACAGGATATGGCTATTTTAACAGGATTAATTGATTATTGCAATAAAATAAACAAAGTACCGGCGGCAAACTGATTCTAATTATTAAAAGCAATAAATCGCTAAGATCAATAATTGAGTTTTATGAAAACGGCTGAACCGATTTTAATGTAATGTAAAACATTTTTTCATTCATTATATTTTGATATATTTCTGTAAATTCGATAGAAAATACTTGTAAATAATATTTTGATATCAAAACTTCGCGATTTTAATTATTTATTTATTACTTTGATGCACGTTACGAGTATGCAGTATATAAAGACACGAATAATTTATGAAAATATATTTAATTATTAGTGAACCATCACACAGTCGGGTAATAAAAAAATTACTAATAAAGTAGGGACAAGAAGTTCAACCTTTCTCGGCTTTCTGTTCTTTTATGGAAGTATCTAATAATGGCTCTGTTCAGTATTTAATTTTTAATACGTGCCTACTACACGCAAACATTACAAATATACTTAGTACAACATAAATATATCTCCTATCGCAGCTGGGTTGGAAGTGATTTCTTTTAGAAATAAGCCTCACCTTTTGTACCTACGTATTTTTTTGTAATTTTTCCATTTTTTGTTTACTTACGTGTACAATAAATTGTAAAATAAATAGATAAATAATAAATAAAATAAAAGTATGTATAACAAATAGGCAGGTAAGTACTTACTTTTGCGACAGTGGCAAACACTAACATCGATTCACTTTACTTTACTTTTCTTTTCGAAATTCGGGAAACAAATGAGTAACGTTTATCCGTGGCATTCGTATTTATAACAAAAAAATTTGAAACATACATGAGTGGGTAAAAACCACACCAATTTGTATAATACAAAAGTATTTTTAATAATATAAAATATTATTAAAAATGGGGTGTGAAGAACACAATACAAGTTATATATTTGCGAATGTATCTCCTCTCCAGAGACGCAGGGACGGAGGCAGCGGCAGCGCTTTGCAAGTCTCGACACGTTGTACTGAATATGGAATATGCAAGTGTTTACAAGTAACAGTCGCTGAGCTTCTTAAAATATTATCTGCCTACATTGATAGGTGAACTCAAGCCAATATTTTAGTTCTTCACTATCGAAACCAGACAAATTTTCGTGGACCCCCGCTTACAAATTGTGAACACCCATTTCTTCGTCACGCCAACGTAGACCCCCGTCGAGTCTCTCGTGGACCCCTGGGGGTCCACCTGGACCACTTTGGGAATCAATTGTCTAAATCAATAGTTTTAGTGCGGTAGGTATAGTGTTTTAGCTACAGCGAACTGTCGAAGTTGACAAGTTAGTCGAAAAATGGAATTAAACCGTGAAAATTTTAGGGCAATAATTTTATAAAATTTTCGAAGACAATTATCTCAACAAGAATGCCTCGCCGAGTTGGTTTCCGTTTTCGGTATTCAAGCATCACATCACTCAACAATTTCTCGTTGATATGGAGAGTTCAAACGTTGACGGATTAATCTTAGCGCGATCAAAGAGTAGGTTCATTAAAGAGAGCAGTAACTCAGGACAGCGTCGATTCTGCGTGCAAGCTTATCAGCGAAGATCGACGTGTGACATATGGCGATATTGAGGCATTATTGGTGATTTAAAAGACCTGAATTCAAAAAATTTTGCATGAAGAATTGTGTGTAAAAAAATTAATTTCCCGTGAATTGGTGTAAAAAAACTCTATACCGCTTCAACTTAGGAAACTCTAAAAACGTGTGCAAGATTGTGGGTTGTGATAAATCTTCGATTTACTCATACTAGTCAGAAAATAAACGCCAGTCGTCTGTTTGGGTATTCAAAGGTGAAGAAAAGCCAACAAAAGTCATCCGTTCTCGAAGTGTCTCCAAAAAGACGGTCGCGACATTTGCCTCGAAAGCAGGTCATGTAGCAACAATTTCTCTACAAGATCAAAGAACTTTGACTACGGCTTGGCATACAACCATTTGTTTGCCGCAAATCATCTCTGAGCTCCGAGAGATTAACCCACAACGACGAATCATCCTCCACCAAGACAACACAGCTCGCAAGACAATTGAATTTTTAACGCAATAAAACGTGGAATTGTTAGACCATTCTCCGTACAGTTCCGACCTAAATACCAACGATTTATTTTCCTGTCCGCAAGTCAAGGACGGGCTGTATGATCTAAGGTTCCAGTCGTCAAAAATGCAATTTTGACTGTACTAACAAACGAGTGGATAACTGCTTCCAGAGTTGATGCGAGCGCATGCCAAAATGCATAAATCTTCGTGGAGAATATTTCGAAAAACAATAAGTCTTTAAAAGTTATCTAGTGTTTTATTCCAGCTCTAGATTCAAAATATGAAAGATAAGCTTTAAATTAATTTGAATTTTAGCTTACTCAAATCAAATAGTGTTATTTTTCCACTCACTATGTGACAAAAATAATTTCAAATAGTTAATTGACGAAGGAGATACTTGTTGAAACTTCATTATAACGCTAAGAAATAAGTAATTAAACTTCTAGTTTCAAAGAATTTTTTAAACTAGAAGTTTAATTACTTATTTCTTAGCGTTAAAAATAATTTCTCTTTGATAAATTTTCTGGGATTATAATTCGTAGGAAACTTCGTGTACATTAGAAAAATATAATGCATTTTTTCATATTAACTTGTCTTTATATTTTAATAAACTATAACTCACAAGAACTTTGAAAAGCCAAGTACGATATAAACAAAGACACCCGTTTTTCTATTATTATTTTCCTCTTTGTTGTGTTCTAGAACACCAGCTCGGCGAAATTAATTGCCTGGGGAGAGAAAGTTGGTTAGACGTGATGAGGGAGATGGAAACAATTTAAACAAATTGCTTAAACTTGTGACTATTAAGTGAGACTCAAATCTTCATGAATACGCGAAAGAATAGGACGCGCCGTGAAAGGGGGACGGCCCCTAGAGCACTAAGGGAATCCTTAACTTTACACAACCGTAGACATTTCTACTTAATTAATGGCATTAATTCTTTTCGGCGTTACCCGTACTCGGTAATTGAATTAATTCGAAGGGATTTGAATTTATTACGAGACTAGCAAACATACGAAATGAGTATGTATGGGCAACATGGTACACAAATTTGTTTGAAAGTATTCATACCTACTCATTTCTCATTATATTTCGGAATTCTATATTATGTTTATTTCATGTTGATTAAGTTGTGGCGGTAATATACCTCTATTGACATGTATTACATAAGAAATAATTAAAATTTTCATGTATTCATTATTTAGCTAAAAAGATAACTAGAAATTTGAAAAAAAACGATATTAAATTGTAATTTGGAAAGAAACTGTTTCTATAAAATGCACTAATTTTGACAAATGTATGGAATTTAATATACCGCGTGTATTTTTTAACTGGAAACTTTCAAATATCTCGAAAAATAAGCAGTTCACGAAAAAATGTCCAGATTTAAAATGTAATAATTTATTTGAGGAAATATATTAGTGCTAGAATTAGTTTTTCCCCCCTCCATGTAGGGGGGGGGGACTTTGAAATTTTAAATAGGAATCCGTATATTTTCCTACAGATTCGAATTTTGATAGGAAAAGCACGTAGGATTTGTTTGAAATATTTTTTTCAATTCGTGATAGATGGCGCTGTAATTAAAGAAATTTACGTATACACTGGTATACACAGTGTATATGTGGACGCTGTGTAAAGTTGTTGCGTGATCAGTTCTGTTAGCTTTTCTGTGCCCCATGTGCGAGACCTTGATTAATGGTGTTACCTACTGATGATGACAATTTAGTTGTCGAAATACTTATTCAGGATACGACTAATAATTGTGGTAAGGGATTTTATACCTTTTTAAGTCTTTACTTAACCACAGTCTCCAAAGAAAGACTTTTCATAATTAAGTCGGCGATTTTATTAATTAAAGAATTCTCTCGCGGATTTTATAATACAAAAAATATGTATAACATTTGACATCTAAAGAATTATTACTTAAAACATTCAAACACACTAAGTTCAAAGAATAACTCTTTTTCCACAAATCGCCCAAAAATCTTGAATTCCTGATTATATTTCTTGAGTAACAAATCAGTATTGAATGGAAATTCTGACGCACATAGTCGCTGCCATGCGATGAAAGACGAATATTAAGAAACATTCACTTCTGTAAACTAAGGAATAGTATTATAATATTACAAGCATGGTCAAAGTTACTGACGGACGGATGGATATGAGTGTATTGTTATACCGGGCGTATTTTTCAACTTAAAATTTTCAAATATCTCGAAAAATATGCAGTTCACGAAAAAATATCCAGATCTAAAATTAAATAATTCAATAGATAAAATATATTGGCGCTAGAATTAGTCAGTCTCTCTAACTCCATGTAGGTGGGGCAGACGTAACTTTGAAATCTTAAATAGGAAACTTAATATATTTCATTACAAGTTCTACGGGAAAAAATGCGTGGGATTTGTCTGAAACATTTTTTTCAATTCATGATAGATTGCGCTGTGATCGATGAAATTCAATTTTTGTTTTAATTTCTCGCAGCGTGAACCTATGCACACGATTCTGCAATTCGTTTTCAATAAAAAGAATACCACGAAAAATGACTTATTAAGAAAGTACTAAGTAATTCTTTGCGACAGACGTAAAATGACAATTACCAAAATGGTTGTTGTTTTTCAAAGGTTGCTATGATTCAATTTTTATTTTGTATACCGCCGGGAAAGTCTTGAGGTGACGATTTTTTTCATTTTATCTCGGTACTGAAAAATTTACAGACACTAGTTTATTAATAAAAAATGTTTATCTATTCTGAAAATTAGGAATTGTTATTCTGTGACACACTGTATATGTATAACATAGTAAATTTAGACTTTCAAAAGATCTAAAATCTTGTTTCATTGCTAGAAAGTGCCGTGTAATATGTTGTAACCACACGACCTTTTGAATTGACCTCGGGGCTCCAACGTTGGGTTCTCTAATATTTTTAACTTCTGCCAATGAACTGGTAGGTGTTTTGGTTTGCGTATAATCTAAAACTATTTTTAGCCAAGAACTCTTGATAAGATTGTGCTTTATTACAGAACAATCTGGCAAGTTTATCAGACTATAATGTATAGAATTCACGGTTGGCTCTTGGTGAAACATGATTAATAATTTACTAAACACACAGAAGTTCTATTCTACATGGTAATATGACCACGGGATTCGCGGAACACTGTATTCAAAATTCTCATCTGTTTAACGCTAATAATTTCAAACTTTTACACTCTTGTAATAAGGGTAAAAGGCTTGACTTCTTAGAAATTTTAGAAATAAAAAAAGCCATAAATCTCAACAGACAGGTCACAAACACGCAATTGGATTTTTCAAATACCCCCACAATCGATGCTGTAATAAAACTTTTAAAAAAATAGGCCATAAATATTGGTAGGAGTATTCTTTTCACTTAGTTTACATGACTCTTTGAGAATGACTGTATAAGTCGAAACATATGTCAGATATATTTTAAATACATTTTGTGAAACAAATATACCAAGTGTTTATTTAGTAAATTATTTATCAGACTAGTTTGATACAAATAAATTAAATCAGAATATTTCTAAATGTGCAGAAATTACGTATCGAATACTACCAAATTATCAGGTTATTAAGGATTTAAAAAGGTATATAACCCCTTACCACAATTATTAGTCGTATCCTAAATACGTATTTAGACAACTAAGTTGTCATCGTCAGTAGGTAAAAACTACTAATTAAAGTCACACGGGGCACAATAAAGTAAGATAAACGCTTATATAACTTATGAAATCTATTGAACTCCTTTGACCGGGAAGTCATTGTGAAAATTCTTGTTGTCGAAATACGTATTTAGGATACGACTAATAATTGTGGTAAGGGGTTATATACCTTTTTAAATTATTATTTAACCACAGTCTCCATTGAAAGAATTTTCACAATGACTTCCCGGTCAAAGAAGTTCAATAGATTTCATAAGTTATATAAGCGTTTATCTTACTTTATTGTGCCCCGTGTGACTTTAATTAGTAGTTTTTACCTACTGATGATGACAACTTAGTTGTCGAAATACGTATTTAGGATACGACTAATAATTGTGGTAAGGGGTTATATACCTTTTTAAATTATTATTTAACCACAGTCTCCATTGAAAGAATTTTCACAATGACTTCCCGGTCAAAGGAGTTCAATAGATTTCATAAGTTATATAAGCGTTTATCTTACTTTATTGTGCCCCGTGTGACTTTAATTAGTAGTTTTTACCTACTGATGATGACAACTTAGTTGTCGAAATACGTATTTAGGATACGACTAATAATTGTGGTAAGGGGTTATATACCTTTTTAAATTATTATTTAACCACAGTCTCCATTGAAAGAATTTTAGGTTATTAAGGATTTAAGTTACGTTTAGAACTTTCTTTTCAATCATCACATTTCGCATAGTACTAATTGCAAGTAGTTATTTCAAAATTATATGAATTACTTAACCGTAACGTTAGAAATTTTCAAATTAGTATTGTATTATTTACCGTGTAAATTCTCTAATTAAATCTAACCTTAAATGTTATTCCTATATTGTTCCCGTATTTATAATGCTCATATTAAGTTTTGATAATGTCTATTCTTTCTTAGAGGGAGTTATTATTCAAAAAATTCCAGGCAATATTAAATTATATGTACTTTCTGGAATTGTTTTTGTGATTTGACAAATTATTTTAAAATTAACTAAAAATGTATTTTTCCTTTAAAATATGTTTTAAAGAAATATTTGTTTATGATTTGCTTAACCAAAATATTCAATTTCTGTTTTAAATGAATTATAAAAAAGCTTTTCACGTGAAAAAAATGGAATAATGTACATCTGTGCAACTTTTTATTGTGTAAACAATTCCTTGAATTTTAATCTAAACAGTGTGAGAAATATTGAAATTCTTTTCTACTTATCCCTTAATTGTTAAAATATAAATAATAGAACCAAGAAAGTATCGCCTTATAGGCAATAATATTTTCTATATTATGTACGTGCGTAAAGGTAAACTTGAACTCGTGATATAAGAAGTCTTATAAATATGAGTACATATAACACCCGTTCTTTAATATATTATTCCGATACTGTCCTAAAGTTTATTTTCTTTGCACGCATTCTTACATAAATTCATAAACTACTTTTCATATTGACACGAGATTTAATGGAAAGTAAATTATTTACAGTTTTCGGCAATTTTTCTAGTTTCAAATGGGAGTACCTACATCAAAAATTATCATTCACTTTGCATTAAATGTAATAAGTACAAAACATAAATTTTAAAATGACTTCAAATGTCATAGTCATTATTTTTAAAAATTACAATAACAAAGTGTAGGAAATATAATTTTGGTTGCTATTATTTAATTGGTAATTGAATACGAATTAACGGTTGTCATTGGCTCCATATGATCGGTCAACGTGGACTAGACATCTCTTATCATGTTAAATTGTCGGAATGGGAGTGGCTTAGCAAGAAAACGGCAGTTCACGTGGACAGCGGCCGCCAATCAACATTCGCGCACGCATGTACCTAAATTAGGTCAATGCCCGGAAAAATTCCGAGAAGTGCTTTTGCAGACGATTCGTTTGATTTTTTTTTTGTATTCGACTGGAGATTTTAAATTATAAAAATGTTTATCCTTCTTAAAATTCGTTTTAGTAATTATTTTTTCTCGGTATTGTAAATTATTTTCTCACATAGAATATTGTTGTCCTCTTTTTATTGGTATTATAAAAAGCTTTTATATAAAGAAATACTTGAATATGTACATCTGCCCAACTTTTAATACGTAAACAATTCCTGGAGTTTTAATTAAATCGTCTCACAATGTTTAGATTTTTTTTATGCTTGCCAATTGATTGACAAAATATTTTTATTTAAAACCAGATTATACTAAATGAAATATAAATAATACAACACCCAGGAACGCGCGGCCTTTCCTGACATACTTGCTCAACGTGATTCCCTTCGCTCATAACTAGAGAACGGACATTCTTACCATATGACTAAGTTCTCAGAATACAATAGCCGTTGTCCATTGTTAACGCTGATGGCCGAGAAAGTCAAACACAAATACTTCATTGTATTACGTCGGGATGTACTCAGCAAAGTTTATAAACATTTCGAGATGCCGATTGCGTTTAATGAATATTTATCCTCCGACTACAATAGGTGTGTTGTCATTGTAATCGCAGCGGACCAGATGGTCGGGATTTAATAATAATAATACTTCATTGAATTACGCCGAGTCATGTGGTAAGAATGTCCGTTCTCTACTCATAACTTATCGGAGTCCTCAGAAATTCTATTAAGAATTTTACACTTGAAATAAAATTAAAAATTATTGAACTGAAATAAGATAAACCAATTACAATATGAAACAGACATGTAAAAAATTTACATATCTGTAACTGTACACATGGACAATACATATCGTATTTAAGCAGAATTAAATGCTGAAAATACGAGATGTATTGTCCATGTGTACAGTTACAGATATGTAAATTTTTTACATGTCTGTTTCATTTTGTAACAAATGCTTTATACGTGCATAACGTATTGTTATACATAAACACAACCTTTAAGATAAACAAAGTTTATCTCAGTTCAGATCAATAATTTTAAATTTTATTTCAAGTGTAAAATTCTTAATAGAATTTCTGAGGTAAATAGTCACAAAATATACATATTTAAAAGGCATAAAAAAAATTCTAAAATTTCAGATTCTATATGGTAAGGCATGTAGATTTACTAAGAATACATCATAACCAGCAATCAGAATTATGCAATTTTATAGTCTAATATTTTATTATCCTTAACTACTTAAGGTGCATGTGTGTCTTGATGAGAATTCGTCTAGAGAAGAAGCATTTATATCTCATTGGTGATCGACCTGCGTTCTTTTAATTTTCTGTTTTATTTTTGCAGGTTGCTATGTACCTCAGGTCTGTTGTAATGATTACTGCTTTATCTTTATATAGAATCTTTGATAAATGGTACGTGAGAATGGGCATGAAGATGTACAGGGTGCCCTAGTCATTACTCTTAGAATTTTTAGATTGACTTCTCTGTAGGATGGTAATAACAGATTAGCTGACGTCTTCATATTTTTTAATCTCCATATAGATTTAACGGTTTTGTATAAAATAATTTTTGAATATGATTTGTGCCGTTCTTCTAAGAAGCCGTAGTTTAATTTATTTCTTCTTCGTTTTATTTGATGCTTTCAGTGTATCTTTGTTTCTGAGGGTGACCCTAGGTAGTATATCAAGTGTTCATTTGAAAAGTCAATCTAGTAGCATGTGATTTACTGAGAACATTTTGAAGTATGTCGTAAATTAAAATTTACTACTTAACCTACGAAGTCGTATATTTTGACAGTTTCATACATACAAATAAATAACAAATAATAGGTATTTATTGAAAACTATAACAAATGTTGAAAATGTTGTCCTTCAAGATCAATGCATTTTAAAATCCTTCGTTCAAAATTTCTGATGATATTCTGCAACATTACTGGATTGTTATTAATTTCCATGCATTCCTGTTCGATTCTCTGTAGCATATCATTCAAATTCAATATAGGTGTTCGAAATATGTTATTTTTTAGATAAGATCACAAAAAGAAGTCGCAAGGTGTTAAATCGCATGAACGTGTAGGCCAGGCAATTTCAGTATTTCGACTAATTATACGTTCATCAAAAAATTCTCTTAAATAATCCAAAGATTCTGCAGTACAGTGACAAGGTGCTCCGTCTTGTTGGAGATATGCATTTTGAAGTTCATCATCATGCAACTGATTGACAAATGGTTGTAAAATTTCCGTACGGTACCTTTGAGCATTTAACGTTCCCTGAAAAAATATTGGTCCAATGATTCGCCCTTGGCTTATCGCTGCCCAAACACCAATTTTCTCTGGATGTAGCAATTCTTCATTAACCCAATTACTACCAACGTCCTTTGAAAAGTCGGTTGAGAAATATTTTTTTTGTACAACTTAAACTACTTTCCGAAAGATGGTGCTCCAGTCTATCATTAAACAGAGCATGTACAACGTCTTTCCAAGATTTGCAGCAGTGTAAGTTTTGAAGACTTGCAGATATTGTAAATTGTGTGTGAAACATTTTTTTACGTTCTGTCATGGACAATTGGAGGTAAGAATAATTACGTAATTACAAACATAACATTACTATTTCTTTTCACTGATGAGTTGGTATAGTCATAACTTTATGGTTTTACACTTAGACATCTTTGTTTTTTGCTTCATTTTTGCAACATAATCTTACAAAAACAACCGTCCTTTTAAAAGGACAATAGTTAAAACACGTACTGCTTTGTTTTCAGTTATTTGAAAAGACCTCTTACACTCCATGAGCTATTAGAAGAAGTAGATAGAATACATTGATGATGTTCACAGTATACCAGACGCTATAGCAGTGTTTCCTCCCGTTAACGCTAATGAAGAGGTTACCGATGAAGACTCCGGAGATGATGAAATTGATACTATGAACTAATCTTCCAGGTAGAATATTGAATACTCAAGCTGAAGCCATTTTTGATACCGATCACGATAGTGATGATGATATCCCATTGTCACATTTTAAAAAATATAAAAAAAGACAGAAAAATAATCATTGGGTTAGGGAAGACATTACAAATAATTTACCAAAATGGCAAGATGAAAGTACGGCAAATAATAATATGTCTTCCTTGGACTTGTTCAGTCTCTTTTTTGACGAGAAACTTTGGCAAATGATACTAAATTATAGTAATCTTTATGCAGTGCAACATAACAGAAATGGAGATATTACACTAGATGAAATAAAATGTTTTTTGGAGTACTTATTTACAGCGGTTATACAAGTGTCTCAAGAAGATCTTTGTATTGGGAAAACAGCTTTGATGCTAATCATCAAATTGTGTACACCGCAATTTCACGGAATCGTTTTAATTTTATAATGCAAAACCTACACTGCTGTGACAATATAAATCTAAAAGTTGGTGACAAATTTGCAAAAGTTAGTACACTGTTAGAAAGATTAAACCAGAAATTTCTTTCTTTTGCCCCTATACAAGAAAACCATAGTGTAGACGAGTCCATGATTCCGTATTTTGGACGGCATGGTTCGAAACAATTTATTAGGGGCAAGCCCATTAGATGGGGTTTTAAATTTTGGATGGCCACAACTATAAACGGCTACATAGAATGTTTTGAACCATATCAAGGATCCACCACAAATCTTTCAGAAAGATACAAAGACTTGGGCTTGGGCGCAAGTGTGGTCTTATCATTCGTTGACAAAATAATCGCAGCAAAAGGTCAGCTGCCTTTTCATGTCTACTTCGATAATTTTTTTACGTCGTGGGAGATACTTTTGGTGCTTAGAGGCAGAAATATAAAAGCTACTGGTACGGTGAGAGAGAACAGAATTCCAGTATCAATTATAAGGTCTGGTAAAGAATTGAGAAAAACAGAAAGAGGTACATTTGAATATGCTTTAGAACGGGAGGAGAATATAATAGTCTGCCGATGGAATGATAATAATATTGTTACCATTGCTTCCAATTGTAAATCTGTACTACCAACGACTAATGTGACTCGATATTCTCAAAAAGAGAAGAAGAAAATATCTGTGCCTCAGCCCAAGTTGGTAAAAAAATACAATCAGAATATAGGTGGAGTAGACAGGGCAGATCAGAATATCAGTCTTTATCGCGTGAGTATCACCGGAAAAAAGTGGTACTTTCCTATAATTTGTCATGGCTTGTATATGGCTATTCATAACGCCTGGCAACTTCACCGCCACTGTGGAGGGAAAATGGACCAGTATGGCTCCCGTCGATCTCTTTGTAAAGGTATTTTAGAAACCCATAAGAAAAACACTAAGAGAGGACGTATACGAACAAGTGTCAATGAAAACAAAATTTCGCGATTTGATGGTAAAGATCATTTGATTGTTTACCAAGAAAATCAAATCAGATGTGGACGGTGCCACAAGAAAGTCCAATTTAGGTGTGCCAAATGCAAAGTGGGGTTACATCCTAAACAATGTTTTGTTGAATATCACACGCAATAATATTTTTTTTTGTTTATTATGTTCCAATATCAAATTGAAGATTGTATTTAAATAAACTTAAGTTTTTTAAAGTTAGTTCTGATTACACCTTATAATGCCACTGTCCGTCCTTTAAAAAGGTCGGCCCTTATCTAAAAAACTACTACAAAAAATAAAAAAAGTTAAAATGAAAAGTTGTTGATTGGGTTCCAGTTAATGTAGAAATAGACAACAAATGTATTTTTTCAAGAAAAAATTAATTTGGGAGTATCTGGGTTAATTACATGTGGATTTTCACTACTCCAATTTCTTGTATTTTGTGAATTTAGGTATCCGGTTTTATAAAACAATGCTTCATCAGTAAAGATGACTCTTTGCGAAAGTTATCCATTATTGTTCATATTTACAAACCAATTACAAAACTGTAGTCTACGTGGGTAATCAATTTCTAATAATTCTTATACTGCTGTGACACGGTATGGATAAAGTTGCATATCTTTTTTTAATAACTTGTGATTTAATGTCGAACAGATGTTTGTGGTTCATTTTCCATTATTTCTTCAACACGATTGACAACTTGAGGTGTACGTTTCTTAACTGCTCCGCTGCCTGATTTTGTTAAGAGACTACCAGTTTCAGAAAAAAGTTTTAAAGTTCTATCCAAAGTATTCTTAAATTGTATATAATCTATTACAAAATGTGGGAACTCAACTTGAAATTCTACCATGCAATCTTGAACTGAATAAACCCATAAACCATCAATTTTATTACCACTTCGAAAATAATCCTGGACTAAAAAAATTTTATGTTCTAAAGTGAAAGCCATTTTAAAAACTGAGAAGCAATTTATTTAAACCAGAATCGACGCACGATTATGTTATGCACTAACTGATATTTGTGATTGACATTATCAAATGTCATTTGGATTTACGTTTACGGAACAACAAACACATACTAATATATATGCGTCTTATTCTATCAAAATTTCAAAGTAACCTAGATTGACTTTGCAAATGAACACACGTTATAGTCCGGTATAGGTATATTATTCACGTAAGCTGACGAGCTTTGTTCTTTTCTTAAGGTGAATGTAACTTGGTTTAATTTAGTTTCAATTCGAAGAGTATTTGGAAATGCTTCCAGGTATACACTGTGTATACCAGTGTATACGTGGATGCTGTGTAAAGTTGTTGCGTGATCCGTTGTACTAGCACTGTGCCCAATGTGCAACACCTTGATTAGTGGTTTTACCTACTGATGATGACAACTTAGTTGTCGAAATACGTATTTAGGATACGATTAATAATTGTGGTAAGGGGTTATATACATTTTTAAGACTTAATTATGAATATGCATTTCTGAAATAGTGTTTCAAATTTTTGTTCGTTTTAATAAAGAAAAAAGAAACGTAAAATAATTCGTTCTGACCAGTTTTACTTACATTTAGAATAAATTAAAACACGCACCTAAATTTTAAGCATTCCATTATAGCGGGTCGCCTAATTACGAAAGAACTTTAAAATAAATTATGTGGACTTTAAAAACAAAGTCTATTAAGTTTTAAAGACCCAAATAAAGAGACCACTTATATTTACTTCGCCACAGTTTCGCACGGTAACTGCCATCCAAAAGCCCGTCGCGCTGCGGTGGCAATAAGCAAGACGAAATGAAAAAAAAACGTGGAGTTCTAAAAATTAAGCTGGCCGAGATGCAATTATGTCTGGGAAGATGAGAATTTCCAGAAGACATTTTAATTGGTACGAGATGAGCTGAGAAACAAATACTGCTTTAATTATCTTACGCGCGAGAATATTGAGCTTACAAACAGTGGTTGGTGGGATTGTTGATTGCGATAGAATTCTCGTTATTTGAAGTTTTCGAAGATTGCAGCGAATTGGTTTTTAATAAGTAATTTCGCGGTTTAATGCTTTGTAATTATAAGTTTTAATAAGATGTTTTATAATGTGAGACGGACTTTATAAAATTATTAAAAAAATAATATTGACGTTCTTATTTGCGGATATTTTATTTAAGAATAGAAATAAAACTACAGTTTTAATCTTCACTTTTAATCATTACTCGTAAAACGACAATTGTTTCGCCAACACAGTGGCTTCCTCAGGTGTTTACCTCTAAACAATACGTTACAAACTAAATAAAAAATAAATAATATATCGATAAAATCAAGGAGGATGGTATTTAAAATATTTTAAAGAAATCTCTAAATTACAAGTATTGTCGGTAGTGAAAGAATGTGGCCCATCTGGTCGGCCCTAACTGTATATTATAGGGTACTAAACATGTTTACGCATAAATTTGTTTAATAACCTACATATACATTTGTATTATCGTCTAAACAGATTTTAAGTAAATAAATTTAATAAAGGCGAGTTATTTAAATCCAATTTATCATTTAATAAAATTTGTGAGTGTTTTAATTTATTGATTTCTAAACTTTCCAGTAAATCTAATTTTTTGCCTTTATTTTCTAAATGCAGAATTTGAAAATTTTTATCGAAAGTGTGGTTTTCTTCTAATAGATGATTCGCAAAAGTAGAATCTTGTTTTTTATTTTTAAACGAAGAACAATGCTCGCCAATGCGTTTTTCAAACGATCTTCCTGTTTGACCGACATATATCTTACCGCATCCACACATTAACTTTTTTATTTAATATTTATTTTATTATTATTATTTTAATATTTATTTTATTTATTTATTTAATTATTATTTTAATATTTTATTTAATAGGAAAATAATTGGTGTTTTTAACTATTTTAAAGCCATTACAAATTGCGTGAATAATTTCACTGGTGGAAAACTTAAAAAATAATTGCAATGGGTATTATTCTTTAATTTTTAACAACATCGGGTGTACCTCAGGGCTCGAACTCAGGACCATTATTATTTACAATATAAATAGATGATATTCTTGGTATTCTTAAACGTCCCGCGTTAGTTTATGCTGATTATATCTACATATATTTTATTTTGCGCGACAGTGATGTTCGAGTCCTGCAGGCGAATGTTTATGTTATCTCAGTGGTGTCAAAAAATAGCTGGAAATTAAATATTAATAAATGTCAGATCGTTACCTCTACCAGAAAAAATTCGACCATTTTCTCGTTATATAATATTGATGAAAAATGTTTATCTAAGTTTGACCTTACTGTAGTTTTTAATCGACGCCTGAGATTTAGGAACTATATTGAATATGTATCCACAATGGCTTCTAAACGATTAGAATTTATAATACGCAGTTGATCGTAGGTAAGCTGGGCGCAAGGATAATCCGTTTACCTGCATGCCCAAAAGGGTTTGTTAGGTCTGTAGGTAAATTAGGCGCGACACTTTCTTTGGGTACATGCATTTTCGTCACCGAACAGGTAGATAAACCGTGCGCAATAGTTGGGGCATTTATGACTCATGCATTTTCGTCACCAAAGTGCTTAATTACGGATTACTCCTTTAAGCAACGGGCTATTACGAGGTTACGAGGAATTTTATTTTTGTGAACAGTGAAAGGGACAATATTGTAATTTTTTCGTGTGAAACAAATGTACGCACACTTGGCACAGTCTCACGAATTTATCTCGATGGAACGTTTGACTATTGCAGAAAGTACTTTTGTCAGTTTTTTACCATTCACGGGTATGCAAATGGTCACTACATACCCATTCTGTTTTGTTTACTGCCTGATAAGACTGCTACTACTTATAGGCAATTGTTTAGATTAATTATAAGTGCATGCACAAAGAAAAATATAGAACTAAATATAACAGAAATAGTGGTCGATTGTGAAAAAGCGATACACCTTGCCTTAACAGATGTTTGGTCTAACGTCAGAATAATTGGATGCCGATTCCATTTAGCGCAATCTTGGTATCGTAAAATTCAGCTATGGGTTGATAACTGAATACAAAGTCGACTCAAGCGAAATTGGATGCTGGTTGAAACAAATTTTTTCGCTTACACTTTTTCCGCCTTCAATCTGGGCAGAGCATTCAGCTACCTTAACTCGAACAACAAATGCGTGTGAATCCTTCCATAAACATTTTAACGAGTCGTTATACAAGGATCATCCAAATTTATTTGTTTTTATAGAAAAATTGAAGGAATTTCAAATAGATGCCTATATTAAAATACAAAGTTTGCATATACCTACAAAAATTCACAATCGTAAAGTTAAAAAAAGGCAGCAATTTATTGAGTCGATGCTTACACAATACCAAAACAATGAAATAAACAGGTTACATCTAGTTAAATGTCTCTCATATCATTGTTATTTTACATAAAATGATGTTTTACATATTTTTTATATAGCTCTGTACCTATGTATATATATTTGAATAAACAACCTTGTTTTATATAAATTGTTTCGTTTCATTTTCAATTGCTAAGTACCTACTTAATAAGATAAGAAAATGGTCGGTGACGAAAATGCATGTGTAAGTAACGTCTGCTTTTCAGGACGGTGACGAAAATGCATGTCCGATTATCACTTTTCTTACCTTGGTGACGAAAATGCAAACACCCCTTTCTTTAATGACATAAACACTAATCGAATTTTGAAAGATCGGATCATTAACATTAATCGATTATAAATGATCCAAATATGCAAAACCAAAATTAATTTGGTCCCGTCTTTTCATAGTTTAGATTATTTCTTTTCTTGATAGCAAAAAGATCGGTATACACTATTGTGTTTTTTCTATTTCGGTGCTATAAAGTGCACTTTTCGACACCCGTTTGGGTTGCATAAAGTATTACTTTTTCGCACGCAAAATTTTGTTTTTAGAGGTTGGTCACAAAAAAAGAAATGGAACTAAATCATATGTAAATGTCAAATATAAATGTGTATAACAAGCATGTGTAGTAAAAATTGTATAGGTACAAAGAATAAAAAACACTTGCTAACATTTTATTTATACTAATTAACAATATCAATTGTTAAACAGAGTTGGAAGATCTAATGCTACTATTGACATTTACTTCCCATTTTGAATAGTGCAACTGTTATAAACGTTTACTGTAACACTAGAAGATTCATGTGCATTAATGGAGATTCCAGGCAGATTCTGGGAACACACTATGTTTTGTTTGAATTCCTGTTGATTCACATTGATTGACACATCACTGCCTATTGCATCAGAGACTAATGGTCATCACATCGAGCAACTTTTGTAACAATCTACCTTTGATACTTGTTCTTTTTTTGTTAGTTTCGTTCCATTGTAATAAATAATTTGTTTTTAATTTATTAAATTAATTTTCATCCATGCCTTGATAGTCCAAGCCAACTTCGTCACTAAAAATAAGTAGGTACATAATAAATTGAACTTTAATGAAGAAAAAACGAAAAATTTACAAAACGATTTTTCTAGAAAACGGTGTATCCTACCGACTTAAAGTAAGAGTACATTTTAGTACTGGAATACCTGAAAATTTAATAATCTAGTGTCACAAATGCTTAAAAGTTAAAGACAAAAAAGTTATGCCTTAAAATAACCGTTGACCTACCCAAAACGGACGCCTATGACCGGTACTAGAAATTCGCAATTGATGGAATCGATTCATCTCTGGAGGATAAATAAGCATACCAGTTTTTGTTTTTCTAAATAGAAGCGTTCTGGAGGAATTTAAAAAAAAATAAATACAAGGCGCCATCTTCAAAGAACTCTAGCTCCCTTAGGAAGCATTTTCGGACTAGGTGAATTTGGGTTTAGTTGTCTTAAAATTATCAGAGGAATCTCCGGTCTTCGTTTGTCAGGAGAGTTTCTGGACACCCTGTATAATAATAATAATAAATTTAGATATAGAAATTCATAAAATCCTACCAAATAAAATAATCACACGTAATTTAAAAGTTTTAATAGTGAAGGATGAAATTAAAAGTAATTAGGTAAGTTATATCTAAAAACTCGATAACCACATAAATAGCCCCGTTTAAAAACTGGCACCGCAGTCAGTCGCTAGTTAAATGAAGATTGAAACGCTGACTGTAACGCAGACTCTATTTACAGCGAAATGTAAATTTATTTCCCTGATATGTCGGTGTAATAAACTTAAAAATGTCTTTATAGCTACATTTACGAATCAATTTAGAGTGAATCATTTGTTAAGTTAAAGTTTCGTCGTAAAAGGTATAAAAGTCGCTGACATATAAAGTCGAAAAAGCCACTGATTCTCATCGACGAAACTTCATTCAGGGGACACGTTTCCATTTTCAGTATAAACGTAACAAAAGGTGTGGAACCTTTATGAGCTCAAGGTAAGTTTCGAAAAACTAAGTGAGGCAACGATTTATGGCTAAACTTCCATAACAGGCAGAAAGGGAGGAACGGGACTATATGTGAATAATTCGCTTTTCGTACAAAAGAGAGATGCGCATGTGGAAAAGAAGATAACAGAAGATTTAGTGTCCCTACGTATCCTGGCAATTGGGGATATTTTCTTTACGAAAACGAGTATATATTCGGCAAAAGAATTGAGACAGTACCTATTTGTTTCGGCAGAATAGCGATGTATCCTGGAGCAAGTGAATTATGTAGGCAATTGTTAAAATATGTAAATATTATATGGGTTGGGTTATATTTGAATGACATGGAATACTAAAGATGTACGTTCTAAATGAATAAGAAAGAGTGGTTCTTATGCTGTGGTTAATAGAGTTGAAACAGCAAACATTCGGTCAGCAGCGCGCGCTTCGAAAAAGTGGACAAAATCAGTTAAATATGAGGGCAGCTCTTATAATAAGTTCTGTTTAGTTAAAAACTTAAAAAAGGTATGAAACCACAATTAATAATCGTATCCTAAATATGTATTTCGATAACTAAGTTGTCATCATCAGTAGGTAAAACAACTAATTGTTGAACATGGGGAACAGTAAAGCTAACACACGCGCACAACTTTAAACGGCGTCCACGTAACAATGACTTTAAAATAAATGCACCGACTAAAATTACGTTAACTTACCCTTTTTAAGAAAACACTGTATAATTTACTAAAGAAAACACTCGATATATTTGTTTCACAAAATATATTTATTTATTAAATCTCTAACATATTGTCATGGATTTTTCCTTGGACAAGAAAGGAAAATGATTGAACTATATATTAAACTTTTTTTGTGTAGTACATTTATTAAACTTATCTATTTCATTTTTGATGTTTATTTTATTTCAGACGGGGATTGTTATAAATATATTTAATTTTAAGTGATGAATTTTATTATGTTTGAAATTTTGATCCATCCTCGTATATTTAGGTTGGTCAGATGTTTAAAGCTGCCGCTACTCCGGATATCATATTGTTATAAGATGTATATTTTTCTGTATATTTTTGATTTTATAGTTGGTGGGGATATCCGTGCGGATGTTGGAACTTCATTTTCAGAGATATCTAAACTTCTAAAGTGACCGGGTTGCTAGAGGATAAGAAGTTCATTTTTTATTCTCTGTTTTAGTAAAATCGGGTTTTATTTTTTGTTTATGCATTTTATTCAGGTGCATGTAATGTTATTTCGATTTTTGCGTGAATTTGTGATCTTGGTGTGATCTAATAAGTATGATATCTCTCACGTAGTTTTTTTTTGTGTTATCAGTGCATAGATCTATGTAAGTTCGATAAAAATATTTATTTTATATAATTGATACTACGTTTATTTTTTATTATTATATTTTATGTATTATTTGTGATAATTTTGAAATTTAAAATCGTATATGAGTATTAGAGAAAATTGTCATGTTTTTTTTTTGTGGAGTTTTTTCTTAAAGATAATAGTCTAGAACGTTTTAAATTCAGGTTGGATTTTTTTTGTTGTGGGTTGACTTTGTCGTGTTTTATTTTGCGCATGACTGTAAGCCAAGTTACGCGGGTTTTGAAAACTTTGTTGTTTTTGACATTTGATATTGTAGGGGTTAAAGTAGAGGTCAAACTTGACAAATTTCTCCAGTATTTATTAATTTTATATTTGCTCGAGAGTCACAGGGGGTTTTTCTCTGTGTGCGAGTCATATTCACAAAGAGTGTTTCCTCCTAATGCTACTGTTAATGTTGCTTTAGCACCCTATACATTCGGTAAAGGGATTTTTTTTTTATTTTTTTTTATTAAAAATTGTAAATTAGCTAATTGTGACTTTTATTGACATTTATTGTTTTACTTCTAACATAACCTGGCCCTATTCTGAGAAGAACGATCCGTGAGATGGGAGTTCGTGGAATCTACTAGACTGTACAGCCGGCAGAATAAGTTGTAGTGTGAATAAAAAATTAATTAATAAGCAATCAAAAGCACATTCCACTGCAATATGTTTTGACTTTTCAGTCATTGTCAAAGAGTCTTTAAAAAGAGTGTTTTCTTTAGTAAATTATTCATTATGTTTCACCAACAGCCAACCGTGGATTCTATACATTATAAGAAAACACTGTGTTTATTCTCAAGCCCTTAACTTTTTCTACCTCTTTTCTAAGATTGAAAAACAACAACTGTATGGGATAGGACCGTTGCCCAACTTAAACGTATTAATTTTCTTTTTAGCGACATGAATGCTTTCCTATGTGGGTTTGTAGAAATTCTTTACAAGTTTTAGTCCTTTTATCGTGATGCTATGATCCGCATCCAATACATTCTTAGCGACGTTCGATTTTTCTGGTCTATTAAATTTAGTTGTTACGCTCGAAAATTACCCAGAGACCATTCGAGAATTTTTAATGAATTTATTTCATTATTTTCTTACGTAAAGACTTCTTAGGCTTTCATAATTCTACATTTTCGTTTATTACAATTTTATTTATTTTTGTTATTAATTATCGATCAACTTAGGCTTCTTCAAACTTTAGTTATCTTCACATTATTTTGTACGTTCAAATATTTTGGCTGTATATCCATTTTATTTCCGGAGAATTTTGCTATACTTCGGCGCAGTCCGATCTTTTGGAAATTTTATGCTTAGTCACGCTACGTTTTAATTTTACTATTAATTCTATTTTTGTTTCTCTTTAATCAACTCTGATATTGTGGTAATTTTTATTAGAATTTTGTGAATCTTATATGGGAGCTTAATTTGTCTAATTAATCTTTTAATTAACGTAATTCTTGCGAACACCTTTTCTTTCGCTTGTAGCGCCATCTTTACGACTTTTGGTTTATCTTCCAATTACAGTTCTCTTGGCGTTTGTTAAGATATTTATTTTGCCTTTTAACCTTAATTGCGGTGCTTTAATTACCAAATTTCCGCTTGTTAACTTCGTTGTTCACTCTTAAACCTTGTGAGGGTTTTTGGGAAGATAAATCCTTTTCGTTCGAAATCTCTGTCTATCGATTCTGTGTATGACGTAGATCGGTATCCGACCGTTACATACGGACTTCTTTCGATCGGCATTTCGTTCTTGATCTGCGACAGTGCTAGATCTGTTTCATTTTTATGAGTGAACTTAGTCTTTGCGGTAAGAGATATCATTTTCTTTCGAATTTTTGCTTAAGCGTTTCTATTTTTTTCTCCTTAGGATATAATTTTGGTGCTACCGCCCTAATATTTAAGTAATTGAATCAATTATACTTCGGAATCTCTTCGAGGACCACACCACGTGGTAGGCTGATTTAGCTTACGCAATTTTCCACGCATTGGGGCATCTTTAAACATCGTTCTTCTTTTGGAGGAGAACCGTGCAAAGAAACCACTATCCACTTTCGAGGGTGTAACTGGAAACGGCGAGGGTACCATTTTCTGGAATTTTTTAATCAAATTTTCACGGCGTCTCAAAATGGCGTCTTTTAAACATCATGGCGGCGTGAGTGGCAGTAAATGGATTACCCATTTATTATTTTGAAATTGGTTAGTCCGAGCAATCTCGTGGAAGGCTTTCCCATATAGGACTGTTGTGAGGGCGTTTTTGAGAACACAGTACAAGTAGGTTTAGATAATCTGATTTTTATATTAAATTCAAACTTTTGCAAATATTATTAACTTGACTAAATATTATCTCGTTTACACCTAAGAAAGGCTTTAGAGAAGCCGTTTCCTCAGTTTGGAGCAGACGTTGTTTAGTATTCACATCATTTACTTTAGTAACGTAGAATCCTGATAGGTGATATCGGGATAATTTCTCTTGGGTTTATTCATTTTGCTAGATTTTGATCTAGTTTGTTAACTGTATCTTTTTCTTTAACTGCTTGACAACATCTGTTAACTATTCTGAGACATTATTTAGATTTTGAACATAAACCTTTGATAGCTTCAAGGCTAATTTACATTAAATTTTTAACAGGTAGAGGCTAGAACACCTGGCTTCTAGCATTCGATTATAATTTTATTATCAAGCTGGTCGTCAGCTTCACTGGCAGTCAGTTGTAGTTATTGTAGATCTAATTTACATGGCAAAGATCCTTAAGACGTGCCTACGCTTTGTCATATTCAATGTCTTGGTGGAACGTCACTCATTAATTTTACTTAATTAAAACTGTATAACCTAATTGTAAAGAACCGAAAATTACGTATACATAATTTGTGTTCTGCTAATTTCAAGTTGGGATTGTGACTAAGATATTTCAATTTTAACATTATTTTACTACCTGAATATACAGGGCGTCGGCCCGACGAGTGAATTTTATTGATAGAAGTTCACTGAATTACGCCTGGCGCGTTACTCTTGTTATTTTGATTTGGGAAAAAGTCCGGGAGACTTGTAGCTATTTATTCGTTCTCATTTAAATTTCTAGCTTAATTACAGTTTTGGCGCTTATAATTTGAATTTGTATTATCTTATAATTTGAATTTATATTATCTTATAATTTGAATTTATATTTTCTAATAATTTGAATTTATATTTTCTAATATTTGAATTTTTGCTAACTTTGATAAATTATGATAACTTAATGACTTTTGTGTACGTTACGTCAACTGATTTCTATCCATATATATTTTGAACCTACTTCGTGATAATAAACTTCGTTATTGTTGACTTCGATTGTTTGTTTTATCCCTTTTCCTACAAGTGTGTTAAAGAGCATAGACACGTTTGTATTAGTAGCAAGTAATAAGGGGCTGTCTCTCTGGTTTTACTGAAGCTACCGGAGTCCCACCCGCTTTCTTATTCGCGGATTCTCTGCCGGTTGAATGCGGTGGCGTCACAGCCACCAACCAGCGACCTAGGGACTCGCGCCACTCTCCAGATTCTTTTGAGCTAGCCGGCAGAGTTTTATCCACGGGACGACCACCATCAGGTAGGTTCGGGCCAGAGAGGGAGGTTCTGCAGAACATCTCGCAACCACCTTATTACTTGCATTATTTTATTTTGGTCGCGTGTTGGTAGCAATGTGTTCTTTAAAACGGGTTATTATAGTGCGTTTCGTTTAACCTATACATTTCAAATTACAATCGTCGCAATTCATTTCGTATATACTTGATTTCAAATTCAAATTATCTTTGGTATTACCTAGGAGGCTTTTGATGGTGTTTTCGGACGGAAAAGCAACTTGGAGACCTTGTTCTAATAGCAACTCTATCAATGTTTTTCGTGATCGGATGGTATGGCAAACACATGTACTGTATTTTCTCTTTGTTACGTTGAGATGGTCTTTTTAAATTAGTTTTTCTAATTAATTTATTAATTATTTCTATGTTAAAGCCATTATACCTCGCGATGTTTTTAATGAAATCTAGTTCTATTTCGTATCTCTCTTTTGTTAACGAAAAGTTTAGTAACCGATTGAAAAGAATGCAGTGAGGTTGCTTTAATTCGTCGAGGAAACATTTAAAGTGCAATCAAACTTATTTTGTGAGAAAAGACAAGGTCACTGTCTTTTGGTACAAGAAAAGTGTTCTTGTTGTAGGCTTTATGGCAATAAACACCGAAGTCTACTATGGGACAGTGTTACAGCATGACTTAATTCACAGGAAGCAATTCTATCAAGTTCTATCAAGAGGACAGTAAAAGCTGGTTCAACGCAATGACAAATGTCTCAATCTTGGAAATGGAAACTATGCAGAAAATTAGCTGAAAGTAGTAGATTTAAGTTGCTCATCTTTTCATCTCAATTCTCATTACCTGGTACCACATGCCTGAGGAAATCTTCACCTCCAACATCGTAACGTGTCAGAAAAGTTAGCGCCGATCCCATTCTCTTTGTTTTATGGTCTTCGATAAGAAGTGTTGGCACCCATCGTGAATAAAATTTGTGGTAACCTAAATGTTCAGTGACAGCCTCGTACCTGAAATTTGAGGGAAAAAGGCACTCAGTTGGTCTTCCACTCCGTTCCTCATCATGGGCATTAGTTAGTCGTTCTTGATGGATACGGCATCATCTTCAAAAAAATACTATCACTCATGACATTTTCACCGTAAACAGAACAAAATTCAAGCAGCCTTCATGTTTTTTGCGCAGAGAAATTGGATTACAGCACGCAATTCATTGTCGGCGGGATTCTCAGTTGCAGCAACCATTTTAAACGACCAAAATAGCACGAAATAATTTCCGAACGATTCCTTCACTAGCACTGTCAGACTCAAACTGAAGCAGACTACACCGCGACGGTGCAATCACGCCGATATCCTCAGTTCTCAGCTCGATAGGAGGGTTGGGCTGAGTTTTGAGTGTTTTGAATGTTTTGAGTGTTTTGAATATTTTGAGTGTTTTGAGGTTTTGAATGTTTTGAGTGTTTTGACTGTTTTGACACTCTCAAAACTCTCAAATCACTCAAAAATCTCATAACATTCAAAACACTCAAAACGCTCAAAATACTCAAAACCCTCAAAACGCTCAAAACGCTAAAAATGCTCAAGACGTTCAAAACACTCAATACAATCAAACCATTTAAAACACTCAAAACACTCAAAATACTCATAACACTCAAAACACTCAAACCACTCAAAACACTCAAAACACTCAAACCACTCAAAACACTCACAACACTCACAACACTCACAACACTCAAAACATTCAAAACACTCAAAACACCCAAAACATGCAAAACACAAAGCACTCAAAACACCCAAAACCACTCAAAACACTCAAAATACTCAAAACCCAACCCAACCCAACCCAATATACTGTTGGGATATTAATTGTTCTAAATAAATTAAGTATGTTTCAATGAAATGTATTTAATTTAAGTATGAATGGAACAGAAATATTTGACAACACAAGCCAACCCAACCCAATATACTGTTGGGATAATTAATTGTTCTAAACCAAACGTAACCTAACTCATGATTCATGACTCGTGACTCATGACTCGTGACTCGTGACTCATGACTCATGTCTCATGACCCATGACCCATGACCCATGACTCATGACTCATGTCTCATGACTAATGACTCATGACCTTATTGCTCATGACAACCCAACCCAACCCGTTATTTATTTTCTTAAATATGGAATTTAGATTTGTATCGATCCTTTGGGATCAAAATCTAGTATCCTAAAAAATAGGGTCCGTAGTATTTCGATTGTTTTTACTGTGACATGCTTAATTAATTCAATTGGTCTGGGAGACCTGTGATTCTTCATAAGTTTAAGAGTCTGCTATCGCGATGGATTTAATTGTTTCTTGAGTCTTTTTTGTTTTGGTGTCGTTTTCTTTCACTGATGGTTTGTACTTCCCATTTTCCATCAGCAGATTCTTCTAGTATTTGGTCCATTTGGTCATTTCTATCACTTCAGTTTTTCATGGCTCTTTATTATTCTCTCTAAAACTGATTTTAGGCTTCCTTACAGTGAACAAATTTTCTCGCTTTTTTAAGAGTAGGTTTCATTTTTTGCTTCGTTTGATGCGTTTTTCACCAAGTATCTGTACCTATTATATTCTCTTATTCTCTTATATCCTCTGCCTCTTTTGCGGCTAACCATTTCATATAGAGTTGTTTTCTTGTTATAATTATAAATAACGTTTATAAAATATTCTTTCTGAATTGTAATAATTAAGGTAATTGTGAATTCCAATATTACATTACGCCTTTGCAGAAAGACGAAAATTCGGTTTTAATTCCATCTGGCTAAAAAGCTACATTGTCCGTACTGCAATGCAGTTTTCAATGTTCGAAATTGCAAGAATTAAAACGTCCCGCATAATTAGTCAATCCGCAAAACGACGAGCGCACGCCGAAACTCCAGGCATCGTAATTAATGACCTAGCGAGGAATTGGAAAAAGAGCTGGAAAAGCAGACCTTGTGTCGGAAGATGTGTCGGAGATAAAAGGGGCCAACGGTTTTTCGTTTTCTTCCTATGGACAGCCGCTTCTTTTTTTCTCGCGCAATTAAAGGACACGGGAAAGATTGATGGTGCCTCAATATACAAAAAAAGTTTTCCCGTTCGTTCGACAAATGTCATTTCTCCTGCAATATCTGGAGTGACAAGTCACGTCTGTGTTTTTTTTTCTGGCCCGGACGCAAATAAAAAAAGGCGAGCTCAGAAAATATGGTCGAATTTGTTGGGAATCCTATATTTCGTTTGCCACTTGCGTCGCCTTATGAAATATAGACGTAGCCTGCAAGGTCTGAGCTTTAAGTTAAGTACATAACCTACATTGAAGTATCTTTAATATTGACGTACAAAATAAAATAAATATGACAAATGATGTTTGTAGAATTACGCTATATGTATTTAAAAAATATCTATGACGGCTGTTTCGCAACACAATAGCTTCTTCAAGAATAACAATATACTAATGTTACATACTATACAGGCTGATTCATTTTCGCCCTCGCCATGGGGATCTCGCTTAGTATTGGAGATAGAGTATAGGTTTAAATTTGGCAAAGTTCTTAAATTTTGTGTTTGTTATAAATCCGTAAAGAAAATAGACCTGTGACAAATGACCTTCGTTATTTAAAAAAAAAACGCGAAAACCCCATTCTCTTCTTTTACCTGTAACACCGACATTTGGCCTTGAAGAGAAAATATAAAAACACAACCTTATGGCCATTTCTAAACCTCTATCCAGTGGTGTACTCTAAATTTTTACAGGACGTTTCGTTTCTTTCTGGCCATCATCAACTATCTAATTTCTTATAGGCGCCATATTGGATATAGACATCTTCAGAAAGAGTTTTTTTTTTATTTCAACCATGTACCACATGCTGACTAAAGTTTTTGACATTAAGATTTATTTGAAAGAATAAATTATAAGATTAAATAAGGTAGCCATGAAATTTCAATCTGTCAAACATTTCATTTATTGTTCTTTAATAATACAAAAATGTCATACACTTTTATTCTTCGAACCGAAATTCAACAGTAGCGAGTACAAGATATCTACAATTATATCCAGAACGACAACAGCCTCATCGTACCATTTTTCTAGATCTCGACAGAAATTTGGTCGAGAATGGATCGTTTACTAAGCCGCGTAATGATCAAGACAACAGGAATTTAAATGAAAATCGACAAGATATTTTACAAATGGTAAATTAAAAGCGTGTTTTCAAATTTCATGTTAATCTTGTATTTTGATAGATAAATAATAATCCATCAATTTCTACACGCGAAGTAGCATCAGAATTAAATTTGTGCCAGTCCAGAGTTTGGAGAACTTTTCATAAAAGTAGGTTTAAACTATACAGGATACATGTTAGTCACTCTTTACTGCCTGGAGATAATTTGAGAAGGCTAGGATATTGTAATTGGTTAATGGGAAGGATAGAAAATGACGAAAATTTTTTAAGCAAAATCATCTGGTCAGATGAAACAAAATTTACAAATTCTGGAATGTTCAACAGAAATACGGAGCACTATTGGGCAGTACAAAATCACCGACAAAACAGGGCTAGAAGACCACAACATCGTTTTGGAATAAACGTTTGGATGGGTATTTTGGCAAATCGTCTCTTAGGACCAGTTATGAATTAAGAACATTTAAATGGAGACAGATATTTAAACATTTTACGTACATACGTATCTGACTATCTTGACGACAATATCCCATTAAATCAATTACAATATTTATGGTGGCAACAAGATGGCGCACCAGCACACAATGCAGCTGTTGTTAGAAATTTCTTAAATCAAGAGTTTGCAAACCGTTGGATTGGAAATAGGGGAGTTGTTGAATGGCCTGCGAGATCACCTGATTTAAGTCCGCTAGATTTTTTTTTATGGGGATATGTTAAAAATAATATTTATAAAGTAGATGCGCCACAAAACATTGAAGAATTACGAGACAGACTTCAGAATGCCTTCGATGCAGTTCCTACAAGAACTATACAAAGGGCAGTACAAAATGCCAGAAGGCGTGCCCAATTGTGCATTACCGAAGATGGCCAGATAATTGAACATTTACTGTAATTGTTTATTGTTTACTTTTCTATGTATTTTTATTAATGTTTTTGTTATCTTGTACTCGCTACTGTTGAATTTCGTTTCGAAGAATAAAAAATACTTATCATATCTCGCTTCTATTCGTTAGTGAATGACATTTTTGTATTATTAATGAACAATAAATGAAATGTTTGACAGATTGAAATTCCAAAGGCTACCTTATTTAATCTTATAATTTATTTTTTCAAATAAAACCTAATGTCAAAAACTATAGTCAGCATGTGGTACATAGTTGAAATCAGAAAGAAAACTCTTTCTGAAGATGTCTAAATCCAAAATGGCGCCTATAAGAAATTAGATAGTTAATGATGGCCAGAAAGAAACGAAACGTCGTATGAAAATCTAGAGTACACCACTGGATAGAGGTTTATAAATGGCCACAAGGATGTGTTTTTATTTTTTCTCTACAAGGCCAAATGTCGGTGCTACAGGTAAAAGAAGAAAATGGGGTTTTCGCGTTTTTTTTTTAAATAACGAAGGTCATTTGTCACAGGTCTATTTTCTTTACGGATTTATAACAAACACAAAATTTAACAACTTTGCCAAATCTAAACCTATACTCTATCTCCAATAATAAGCGAGATCCCCATGGTGAGGGCCGAAAATGAATCAGCCTGTATATCGAACACAACCATATTGGGTTACTTCAAACTATTATCTTAATTGCTATACATCAACCTTAACTGTATCTAAATTCGTGGAAAGTTTAGATACCCGACTTACAGTTAACACAATTTTTTTAATTTATTTCTAGTTACGCAATTCTTGATTAATTCTAATACAAATATTTTGGACGTTTGCTCCTATTACATGCTTATAATCTTGCAATAGAAGTGATTTTTATTTTCATTATTATAATCAGAAAAGGCCAGAATCTCTAGGAAACAATTTAAATAAAATACTCCTTACAAATGAAACAGACATGCAATATACACATTTGTAACTGTACACTTGGACAATACACCTGGTATTTTCCAGCATTTACTTCTGCTTAAGCCACGTGTTTCTGCCATCTACTATTAGGCGTCATCAGTTTAGCTAGTGAAGTAAATAAAGCTTAAATCGCCTATAAGGTATAGCAAGTTTCGTCCTATCAGGTAGCACCATATAATACAGTGACATCTGACGGACGAAAGAGACTATGCCGAAAATGGCAACCCTTCCCTTGACCGGCTATGCCGGTACAGAAGGGAAGAAAATACGTATTGTTATTATTAATAAGCAATTTCAAAGCAAATTCCACTGCAGTATGTAGGTGTAAGTCCATTAACACGATGCCAGATGGCAGTAAATATACAAAAAAGGTTTTAAGTATATCAATACGTTAAGCATTACGCATTTGGTTCAAATGAAACAGACATGTAAAAAAATACACATCTGTAACTGTAAACATGGACAACACACCTCGTACTTTTCATCATTTACTTCTGCTTAAGACACGTGTTTCTGCCATCTACCGGCATAGTCGGTCAAGGGAAGGGTTGCCATTTTCGGCATAGTCTCTTTCGTCCGTCCGATGTCACTATATTATATGGTGCTACCTGATAGGACGAAACTTGCTATACCTTATAGGCGATTTAAGCTTTATTTACTTCACTAGCTTAACTGATGACGCCTAATAGTAGATGGCAGAGACACGTGTCTTAAACAGAAGTAAATACTGGAAAATACGAGGTGTATTGTCCATGTGTACAGTTACAGATGTGTATATTGCATGTATGTTTCATTTGTAACAAATGCGTAATACGTGCTTAACGTATTGATATACTTAAACCTTTTTTGTAAAATACTCCTCTATCACAACATGCAACACCCTTTAAAACTTATAATATAATACTATTTTATGGGATACAAAACATTGCAACATCAGCTGCATCTGACCGAGCTCACACTCACAGATTGTATGTTAGTTGAGTAAATTGTTTTCCGGCGACAAACTGAGGAAATGGGAGCCAAGTTGACGTCATAATTGTTGACGTCTTATTAATATCTGAATTTACCTAAATACAGCAAATAAAAATATACAAAAAACCATGTAATATGAGCAAATACAAGATATAGAACAATGAAATGTTACTCAAGTGACAATTTGAATTAATAAAATTAAAAAAAAAACCAAAGAAGACCAAAAAATAGTAAATTATACATTCTGCGAGTTGAACTTTAATAAATAGAGTTTTTATAATGAGTTTTGTTCGGTTTTATATTTAAGCCTTTGGAGAATATTTTACAATCTCCATTAACATATTTTTGTATCTAATTTAAAAGTTTTCCAATGGAAAGGATATTTTTAATTCCCAGAATTCGTTTATTGCTCAGAGCAATAAAACATTTTTCTTTTGTTTTATGTAAAGTTAAGACCCGTCATTGATTATGGTCCGCACTGGATTCTTTCCTGACAATATTTATAAAAAATGTTAAGGTGATCTGATATCATAAATTTTTCACTTATATTTACATACATACAGGGTGATAAAAAAATTGGAGCTTTATTTTTAACTGAAAATAGTACACACAAAGTAATGACAAAAAAAAATTGTGACAAATGTTGTAAAGTAGCAGAGATATTCACACTTATGCGAGTAACATCTAGAGCAAATGTTCGAAGTTTTGAATACAAACTTGTGCTCGCCGTATCCACGAGTTATAACACGCTCGGATATTTTGCCTGCTTATTGTGTTTGCAGCATCTTGAAGACGTATGGTCAATAATCACATGTTTTCAATTTCGTTATCATTATTGTACATCAAATTCTTCATATGTCCATCGGGTTCAAGTCGGGTGATCTAGGTGGCCATGCAATAGACCCACCTCAAACTATCCAACGGTCACACGTATTATTTAAATGTTCATGCACTTTGTAACTAACCGTTATGAGGTGGAGCACTATTATGCAGAAAAACAACATGTGTTGACGTATGTGAACAAGGCATGTTTTTAATTATTCTAACAACCAGTAAGATCGTAGTCGCGACGAGGTGTGTTATACATGCTAGTACAAACTTGGTTTGTCGGATTGTAGTTATTAATGCATCACATAAAACGACATTTACACGTAAAAATGGGAATTAATATTCATTAATTCTCATTTGCAGTAAGTTCAGAATGTTAACTATATATACACAAAGTAGAGAATTGAACAACCATGTCAGTCTTCGAGATACCGTACATTGATAAGCTTCAATTAGAGCGAAACGCGTCTGTACGTTCCCGTTGATGGAAGTGGCGTTTCAGTAATTTTTAATTATCCTAAGGCATGTAGTTCCTTTGTTGCTCGTGTAAGTATGAATATTTCTGTTACATTACAATTTTTGTTTAATTTTTTTTTTCATTTATCATCATTTTGTGTGTACTAATTTCAGTTAAAAGTAAGGCTCCAATTTTTTTATATGTCAATATTATTTTCTACATTCTACGTCGCTAATCATTCGAATTTTTAATTGAAAAAAAAAATTCACCCTTAAGCAGGATTCGAACCCACGTCCATGGTTTGCCGGACCACGGCTCTACCACATGAGTTGTCAAGGACTGTCGTTTCGAATACATTTGGGAAGCCCTAATTACTTTAGGGAAGCAGAGGTTAATATTTTGCTTGTAGTGGACTTTTTGTTGCAAATTAATTGTTTTTTTTGCGAAGTAACGCGAATGTAAATATTATTTTCTACATTTTACGACGTTAATCATTCGAATTTTTATTAAAAAAAAAATCGCCCTTAAGCAGGATTCGAACCCACTTCTATGATTGCCGGACCACCGCTCTACCACTTGCGCTATCAAGGACTGTCATTTCGAATTCATTACAAGGTAGGCGGTTGTACATTGAAATTATATCCTACTGATAGAAAAACCTTTCAAATTATTCATCAACGTCATCGTGGAACAGGCACATTGAAACGAAGGAAGGCCAATCTCAGTAAGAACGGTTGATGTGGAAGAGAATGTGCTGAACATGTTAGAGGAAGATCTAGGTACTTCTACCCAAAAAAATTCAAAAACTTTGAATGTAAGTAATGAGACTGTTTGGAGAATTGTTAGGTACTATTTGTTTTACCAATACCACATGACAAGTGTTCATTTGAAAAGTCACTCTAGTAGCATGTGATTTGCTGAGAACATTTTCAAGTATGTCGTAAATTAAAATTTACTACTTAACCTACGATGTCGTATATTTTGACAGTTTCATACATACAAATAAATAACAAATAATAGGTATTTATTGAAAACTATAACAAATGTTGAAAATGTTGTCCTTCAAGATCAATGCACTTTAAAATCCTCCGTTCAAAATTTCTGATGATATTCTTCAACATTACTGGATTGTTATTAATTTCCATGCATTTCTGTTCGATTCTCTGTAGCATATCATTCAAATTCAATATAGGTGTTCGAAATATGTTATTTTTTAGATAAGGCCACAAAAAGAAGTCGCATGGCAATTTCAGTATTTCAACTAATTATACGGTCATCAAGAAATTCTCTTAAATAATCCAAAGATTCTGCAGTACAGTGACAAGGTGCTCCGTCTTGTTGGAAATATGCATTTTGAAGTTAATCATCATGCAACTGATTGACAAATGGTTGTAAAATTTCCGTACGGTACCTTTGAGCAGTTAACGTTCCCTGAAAAAATATTGGTCCAATGATTCGCCTTTGGCTTATCGCTGCCCAAACACCAATTTTCTCTGGATGTGGCGATTCTTCGTTAATTACATGTGGATTTTCACTACTCCAAATTCTTGTATTTTGTGAATTTCGGTATCCCGTTTTATAAAACCATGCTTCGTCAGTAAAGATGACTCTTTGCAAAAGTTCTCCATTATTGTTCATATTTACAAACCAATTACAAAACTGTAGTCTACGTGGGTAATCAATTTCTAACAATTCTTGTACTGCTGTGACACGGTATGGATAAAGTTGCATATCTTTTTTTAATAACTTGTGAGTCGTACCAACAGGAAGGTTTATTTCTTGACTCAAATGTCGAACAGATGTTTGTGGTTCATTTTCCATTATTTCTTCAACACGATTGACAACTTGAGGTGTACGTTTCTTAACTGCTCCGCTGATTGATTTTCTTAAGAGACTACCAGTTTCAGAAAAAAGTTTTAAAGTTCTATCCAAAGTATTCTTAAATTGTATATAATCTATTACAAAATGTGGAAACTCAACTTGAAATTCTACCATGCAATCTTGAACTGAATAAACCCATAAACCATCAATTTTATTACCACTTCGAAAATAAGCCTGGACTAAAAAAGGTTTATGTTCTAAAGTGAAAGCCATTTTGAAACTGAGAAGCAATTTATTTAAACCAGAATCGACGCACGATTATTTTATGCACTAACTGATATTTGTGATTGACATCATCAAATGTCATTTGGATTTACGTTTACGGAACAACAAACACATACTAATATATATGCGTCTTATTCTATCAAAATTTCAAAGTAACCTAGATTGACTTTTCAAATGAACACACGTTATAACGCGTTCATTTCTTATCATTCGGTTCAAATATTCGAATGTCCGACAAAGGACAAATACATCTAATTTCTTTAAAAACTTATTTTAACAAATTTAATACCACACATTCTTAGTTCCATTATTTGTATATCATTTAGAATAATATAATTTAAAGTAGAAATATTTTTCAAACAATTAGCAAGCATAAAAATATAAATACTTGTGACATGATTCAAATTAAATTTCCAGGAATTGTTTACATTTTAAAAAGCAGCCCAGATGTACATATTCAAGTATTTTTTTGTACAAAAGGTTTATTATAATGTGAATAAAAAGAGAAAGACAATATTCTATGTGAGAAAATAATTTCAAAATAGAATAAAAACTAATTACTTTAAAATGCATTTCAAGAGAGAAAAACATTTTTCTTTAATATTAAAATCACAAAAAAGAATTCCAGGAAAAAACCACTTAGAGTCTTCTGACCAACTTAGAGTCTTCTGGCATATTTAGAGTCTTCTGGCCTATTTAGAGTCTTCTGACTTACTTAGAGTCTTCTGACATATTTAGAGTCTTCTGACCTATTTAGAGTCTTCTGGCCTACTTTTTATTAAATAAATTGGTGAAAACAGTTCTAATTATTCGAATTGAAGGGCGAATTTTTTTTTTTAATTAAAAATTCGAATGATTAGCGTCGTAAAATGTAGAAAATAATATTTACATTTACATTACTTCGCGAAAAAGCAATTAATTTGCAACAAAGGACCAACTGCAGGCAAAATATTAACATCTGCTGATGATATTTGTAAATATTTCATATAAAAGCCGAAAACCTATTTAAAATAATTTATCAATTGTTATATATATATATATATATATATATATATATATATATATATATATATATATATATGTCGAAGCTTAGATTTTCAAGGCCGAAATCTGTTAACTGTTTCTGTCGGAAGTTGCGGCCGTGTCGATGTCATTAAGCCATGTAAAGGACTATTTTCTGGACGAACTTTTGGACATCTCTTTGTTGCTATTCTCAGGTTTTTCTGCTGTCGATCTTCGAGTGTTACTGAGTGTTATTCTTTTGGGTGCCGGAAATTGTAGTTCGGATTCGATGATGAAAGTTATAAATTGGCATTACACGAGAGCATAGCATCGTTGTTCAGTATGATAGATAGCTACATAACTTTATTTTCCAATAACTCGTTTGTACATATAAAGAACTCGTTCATGAAAATACAATATTATGTATACCACATAATCATAATAAAACAACTTAACTGCGCAGAAATACATAAGTGTCACTGTTGAAGAACTGACAGAAATACCTCAAAAGAATAAAGCCGTCTGAGTCTATTACGACTCCTCACATCCTTCAATCCATAATTGTTTGAGCGGCTTTAGACTAATTGAAACCGGATGCCTCTTAGTAATATTTAATCTATTACATAAGTCTCGAAAACTGTTTTTATATCTAGTATATCTCTGAATGAATTATACTAAAAATCTTGCTATCAAACCACATACATAAAACCCCCACGCCTTCCCCAAATACGTAATTTCAATTTCGAATCTCGTTCGCTCTGTTTATTCGAACAACTGAGATCTACTAATAAATACAAACCCAGAACCAAATGTTTGCGATTTACTTAAGTTTACAAGTAAAGCAATTATCGTAAATAAACAGCAGACAGCGACTGCCGGGCATACACGGGCGCATGAACTTTTGTTGTTATTGCATACAGAAATGATTTACCTTTAACGTCATACTGCTGTTTTGAGATCGGATAGTTTTACGTTCTGCAAAGTCTAGGTGAATTCAATATATGTATATATATATATATACATAAATACGAATTTACAATGCTAGATAACTCGTATTTTTTCTATATGCAGATCTAAAACATGAATCGTAGGTAACGTATGTTCATTTGAAAAGTCAATCTAGGTTACTTTGAAATTTTGATAGAATAAGACGCAAATATATTAGTATGTGTTTGTTGTTCCGTAAACATAAATCCAAATGACATTTGATAATGTCAATCACAAATATCAGTTAGTGCATAAAATAATCGTGCGTCGATTCTGGTTTAAATAAATTGATTCTCAGTTTTAAAATGGCTTTCACTTTAGAACATAAATTTTTTTAGTCCAGGCTTATTTTCGAAGTGGTAATAAAATTGATGGTTTATGGGTTTATTCAGTTCAAGATTGCATGGTAGAATTTCAAGTTGAGTTTCCACATTTTGTAATAGATTATATACAATTTAAGAAAACTTTGGATGGAACTTTTAAACTTTTTTCTGAAACTGGTAGTCTATTAAGAAAATCAGGCAGCGGAGAAGTTAAGAAACGTACACTTTAAATTGTCAATCGTGTTCAAGAAATAATGGAAAATGAACCACAAACATCTGTTCGACATTTGAGTCAACAAATAAACCTTTCTGTTGGTACAACTCACAAGTTATTAAAAAAAGATATGCAACTTTATCCATACCGTGTAACAGCAGTAAAAGATTTGTTAGAAATTGATTACCCACGTAGACTACAGGTTTGTAATTGGTTTGTAAATATGAACAATAATGAAGAACTTTCGCAAAGAGTCATCTTTACTGATGAAGCATGGTTTTATAAAACGGGATACCTAAATTCACAAAATACAAGAATTTGGAGTAGTGAAAATCCACATGTAATTAATGAAGAATCGCTACATCCAGAGAAAATTGGTGTTTGGGCAGCGATAAGCCAAAGGCGAATCATTGGACCAATATTTTTTCAGGGAACGTTAAATGCTCAAAGGTACCGTACGGAAATTTTACAACCATTTGTCAATCAGTTGCATGATGATGAACTTCAAAATGCATATTTCCAACAAGACGGAGCACCTTGTCACTGTACTGCAGAATCTTTGGATTATTTAAGAGAATTTTTTGATGAGCGTATAATTAGTCGAAATACTGAAATTGCCTGGCCTGCACATTCATGCGATTTAACACCTTGCGACTTCTTTTTGTGGCCTTATCTAAAAAATAACATATTTCGAACACCTATATTGAATTTGAATGATATGCTACAGAGAATCGAACAGAAATGCATGGAAATTAAGAACAATCCAGTAATGTTGCAGAATATCATCAGAAATTTTGAACGGAGGATTTTAAAAGTGCATTGATCTTGAAGGACATTTTCAACATTTGTTATAGTTTTCAATAAATACCTATTATTTGTTATTTATTTGTATGCATGAAACTGTCAAAATATATTCGACTTCGTAGGTTAAGTAGTAAATTTTAATTTACGACATACTTAAAAATGTTCTCAGTAAATCACATGCTACTAGATTGACTTTTCAAATGAACACTTGTTATATTTAAAAGCAAATCTCATATAGATTTAGCTTGGCGCGATTTTTTCTTGATTTACTCTTTGCATGAAGGAAATTTAATAGATTTTCAATACACATAGTCCGACAACTAAATAATTTGTGGTACAAATTATATCTTGTATAAATGACGGCATATCTAGTCATACTTTCCGAAGAGTTAATATCACAATTGTTTGAAAAATTGATACAGTATATATACACTACACATATGAAACTTTCGAAGTTTTTTAGATTCCTAAGGACAAAATTTATCTCGAAGAACAGAGGTTTTATTAGATACAGTGCGGCTCTTGCGATCGCACGTACGTAAGACAATCGAATCGCAAAATAAGTGTGTGTAACGAAGAACATAAGAACGCGATAGCAGACAGAGATTTATCTTCGTCGCTGTTTAAACGTACATTGCACACAAGTCGCCACCTCAACATTGAGGGCACAAAAATAATAGCCAGCATAGTGCATAGAGCAATAGAGGAAAGACCGAAGAGTTTGAATGAAATGGATAACGGACAGAGACTACCAATACACGGAAAAACATTGTATTAAAAGTAGTCGCGAGAGCACAAACATTCAACGCAACCGTGAATGTAATGTAATGATCATACCGCTCGCATCACTTCTCGGTCTTCACGAATATGGACCGCAGCTTGAAAAATACGTTGCCGAAGATCCTCTTCGTTGACAATATCAGTGCCGTTATAAAACGAACCTTTCCTGATTTCCATAAGAATAAATCCAATGGATTTAAATCGGAACTACGTGAAGGCCATAGGATTTAATCACCTCGTACTATCGAGGATATGAATGATTTAAGCAGTTGCGCATTTAACAAGAATAGTGTATAGATGCACCGTCATGCATAAACTAAATACGAGCTCGTATTTATAGAGGAATTTCGTCTAGATAATCGGGTAGTGAATTCTTTGATATATCCAAGTAACTCAGTCCGCTAAGCCATGTAGGTGCGGCACTAGCGTTGATCACCGACAATTCTCGCCTACACATTTATTGAAAACGGTGTTAAAACAACCTTGATATATGATGTGGGGTTTGCATTGGCCCGGTAATGAAAGTTGTGAAAATTTATAAAACCATCCCTTGTAAAAATACACTCCTCGCCAAATAACAATGTTTGCTATCAACTTCCAAAAAATCGGAACAAACAATTTAATGAAGATTTGTGTCAAATGTTTGTGTAAGCAGATATTCCATTACATAAATTAAACAATTTAAATTTCAAGTTACTTTTGCAAAAGTACATCAGCAAATATAACATTCCCTACCAGAGCACGTTAAGAAAAAAATATATTCGCTGTATCTATGCAGAAACATTGAATAGCATTAAGAAGGTTGTTGCAAACAATTATCTTTATACAAAAGTATTTTTAATAATATATAATATTATTAAAAATGGGGTGTGAAGAACACAATACAAGTTCATATGTATTTTTGAATGTATCTTCTCCAAAGACGTAGATACGTATTTCACATTTCTACATGATTATCAATACGCCCCTGTTGGAGAAGAGACACATTCCAACAAACATAACTACCTTGCTATCTCGCAGATATTATTAAGACAGAGCGTGAAGGAATATTCTACGTCTTTGGAGAAGATACATTCAAAAATACATATGAACTTGTATTGTGTTCTTCACACCCCATTTTTAATAATATTATATATTATTAAAAATACTTTTGTATTATACAAAATTGGTAGGTTTTACTTACTCAAGTATGTTTCAAATTATGTTGTTATATACGTATTCGGTTTACACCGACAAGTAGTGAAGACACGATAATACAGTTTTTTATAGATACTGTTACGCTTAGCGTGTAGGAATTATTTAATCTATTTTAAAATATATTCGTCTTTGAATATCTCATTTTAATAATATATTTAACTTAAGACATTTTCTTACATTTGTACAAACTTTCATTATCGTTACAAAGAGAAAGCATTTCTTTTGTCATCTTCTTGACCGACACCATTCCTTCTACCTGACTCTCAGAACCCTAACGTTAATGTCGAATTTCTTTCTAGTACATTCCAATTTTTAAATTGTTTTAATTTAATATTATTTACATCTTCTTTTATGTGTCGTGTTTGATATCGTTAGGAAGCTTATGTCACAAGGGTTATTCTAATAATAATTATGACATCGATAGAAGTCATCTTCAGGTTGCGCTTCTTAATTTAATTATAATTTAAGTTATCGACCCCCTCTTCGATAGATCATAAATTAGACCGTTTGCTAGCCCCTTCCCTGTCGACACGAAAACTAATAGTTCCTTCTTCTCTTTCGAACCTTTCGTGAGAACACACACCTCGTGTACTGTCCAAGTCGCGATGTCACGCCGTCCAGATGTTCTTCAACTTCTAAGGTAAACTGCATTGTTCTGTGCATATTTATTCTTTTAAGTGAATCCATATTAATTTAACTCATTTCTTATTCCTCCGGTAAAACATCGCTCTGCATATACTTGACCAAGGTATATCTTCGAAGGCCACGTGACCATCATCGCCACATAAAGGTAACTTTGTATTGTCCTATACAGAGATTCTTTTTATATTAATCGTATTTTAACCCTTAATTTACTACGCAAGTTAACACTCTATTTCAGATATTTTTCATTAATATTTTAATCTACTTATTCACTGCTCCGCGTGTATATAGTACTTTGTTTTATTACTGTTTCACCTTTATATTTTATATTAATTTCTCGATTACTAATTTATCGCCCCTTGTGTATATATTACTAATTTAATGACTTTTACATACATCAATTTCTTTTATTTAAATATACGAATTTCGATTTATTATTATGTAAATATAAATACAAATTTTAAGGACGCCGCTGTGTTTTATTTAGTAACTAAGTTGTTGTATATTTATTTTAATTAACCAATACCACGCACGTCCTGGACCTTTGTAGGAACTCCACCAACACCACAAATTATTGTATTACAAAATAACTAAAATATTATTTTATTATTTATCTTAGAATAATTTCATTATTATTAGACCTAGCAAACCCCTAGTTAGTAATAATACGGTGGTTACCGACTATAAGGAACACCACGGCTAGTTCTGCGATTATTATATAGACAGCGTTGAATATTCCTTCACGCTCTGTCTTAATAATATCTGCGAGATAGCAAGGTAGTTATGTTTGTTGAATCTGTCTCTTCTCCAACAGGGGCGTATTGATAATCATGTAGAAATGTGAAATACGTATCTACGTCTTTGGAGAAGATACATTCAAAAATACATATGAACTTGTATTGTGTTCTTCACACCCCATTTTTAATAATATTATATATTATTAAAAATACTCTTGTAATATACAAAATTGGTAAGTTTTACTTACTCAAGTATGTTTCAAATTATGTTGTTAATTATCTTTATATATGCGTAGATGAAACTACTGATAGTATAGGCCTATACATAGTTCATTTAATGATTGGTATCCTTAACATATCGGTTACAGCAAAATCTTATTTAATTTCATCCAAACAGTTGGAAAAGGCAAATAATTTGACAATAACAAGGTTTATACAGGAAGAACTGGCAACTTTCTTCTTACCGGAATCGATTCCAATAGAGAAAATTCTATTGTTCTTGACCGATGCTGCACCATACATGGTGAAGGCAGCTTCCAACTTGAAAATCTTTTACCCAAATTTAAGTCACACAACTTGCTTGGCGCACGGACTAAATCGCGTTGAAGAAGAAGTCAGAAACCATTTTCCCTTAGTAAATACTTTAATTAGTAGTGTTAAGAAAATATTTTTAAAGGCCCCATTACGAGTTCAGTTTTACAAACAACATCTACCCGGTGTTCCGTTTCCTCCTCAACCAGCATCATATGATGGCGAACGTGGTTGGAGACTGTTATTTTTTATGCAAATCATTATGAAGGGATAAAGACAATTATTATGAGTCTTAATATGAATGCACTACCTGTGATAAACGCCCAAAAGGTGTATTCGAGTAAAGAAATACCTCAACAGTTGGCGTTTATTAAAGCCAATTACAGTTTTATTTCCACTTCTATATTGCAGTTGGAGAAACAATTTATGTCGCTAATCGAGAGCGTTGAAATAATAAACAAATTTGAAAAATCATGTTTTGATGTTAAAGGAGGAGTGGGACAGTCCGTGTATGAAAAATTTTTAAGTGTAATAGGAAAAAATTAGGGTTTTAAAAAGCTAAAGGACATTGCTAAAATCTTATGTGGTGATTCAGTAGAAAATATTGGGTTGACAATAGATGATATTTCTAATATGAAATATGCTCCTATAACAAGCGACGACGTAGAACGAATCTTTTTAATATATAAATACATGTTTTTAGACAAGCGTCACAATTTTTCTGTTGAAAACTTTGAGAAATATGTAATTGTAAATTGTTTTCATAGTTAATTATGTTTTAGAGTAAAATCATTTTCGGATGAGACTGGCGCAGAAACATATTTTAGTAATTAGAAAGAGAGCCACCTCATAAATGAGAGAAACAACTAGTAGTATAAATCCGTGTACTATACGAGCCACAAACGTTTATCGATTATTTGTCAGTCGGTACCAGGCATTTGATCGGTGTGTTTCGTAGTGGTGTTGTACGTACATTGAGAGTTTTCCTATTTGTAATATTATTGTTGTGTTTTATCTATTAATTAATTTTTTTTCAAAGCTATTCAAGAGCAAGAATGCATCCTCTTGTAAGTAGAAATATACTTATCATAAAATTCCTGAAAATTTAGTTGTATTTATTTACACAGGGTAAAATGTCTGATATGGCAACAAACTCTGTCCTGGAGGAAGTGAGCCCTTGTTCGAAAAAGAGAAAAGTTATTCCTGAACAATCTTGTGAAATAATTTTTAATGTATATAACTATTTTAAAAAACAAGGTGTGACAGGTAAATATATTTACAAATTAGGTGGATACATAATATTTAACCTGTAATAATATTACTTTTTTTAAATCAAATTCAAAATTATAATTTATGTTGTTCATCATTTATAGGTCAGCTGCTAGATACAGTTGCAGAAGCAACAGGTATTTCTAGGAGCACTGTAGGTTGAATAATTAAAGAAGGTCATGCTGTTGAAACAAGAAAAGTAAATTCATTCTTATCGACAAAAATAAAACAACCAAAACCATCACCAAAATCTACTGTCGATAACTTTGGGGAAGAAATTATTCGCAGAATTATACATAATTTTCATGTGACTGAAAAGAGAAGACCCACAATAAAAGCCGTTTATAATAAAATTCACGATGATGAAGGAATCGGTTTTGCAGGAGAGCTATCATCTTTTAGGATATTATTACTGCGAATAGGATTCAGGTACTTTTTTTATAAGTTTTAGTAATATCACTCTAAACTTTTTATTTGCTAGATGGAAAAAAACTACTGATAACCGTAAGATTTTAATGGAGCGGTTTGATATAAGAGAGCTGAGGTGTTCTTACATCCGCAAAATAACAAATTATCGTACCCAAGGACGTCTAATAATATATACAGGTATAAAAAGCATTTAGAAAATCTATTTAGTACATATTTTAAGTACATAAGTAATTTTTAGATGATACTTACATACATGCAGGGCATACATCTCCTTTTGGATGGGTCGATCAATTTAATGAAGGATTAAAGTGTCCAATTTCAAAAGGGAAGCGTTTAATAATTGTTCATGCTGGTTCTGCAGAGGGTTTTGTTAATGATGCGTTATTAATTTTCAAATCAGGTCAAAAAAGTGGCGACTACCATGACGACATGAACTTCATAAATTATAAAAAATGGTTAGAAACATCTTTAATTCCTAATTTGCCTGATAATTCTGCGATTGTTGTGGATAATGCCAGCTACTATAATGTTATGTCATATAAACATCCAACATCAGCCAGTAGAAAGTGTGATATGATACAGTGGCCAAACGAAAGGGGCATAACTTACGATGCAAAATTGTACTAAACCGGAGTTGTACAATTTAGTAAAACTTCACAAGCCAAAACATATACAGTACAGCATAGATGGTATACTCGTATTTGCAAAAAAAGGCTACACCGTCCTGAGATTGCCACCATACCACCCAGAACTAAACCCGATTGAAAAAATCTGGGGCATTGTAAAGAATTTCATATAAATGATGTTGAAAAATTGGCGAGAGAAGAATTTTCAAACATCAAGGTAGAGGAATGGTCAGAAACTTGTCGACATGTGGAAGGTGTAGAAAAAGATTACATTATGAAGGAGCATATTTTGGTTAGGAGTAAAATTATAATGAGAAAAACCAAAACTAAGGTTAATGAAAACCATATTACAAAATATGGATTAATATAATAATAATTTGTAAATACAAAGACTTAAATGTGAAAGCACTATAAAAAGAAATATTTCATTGTAAAATACAATTTATAAAAAATTTGTTACATAATACCAATTGATTTAATAATTATTTTATTCTTCGCGAAGTAATAAGTTTATTTAAAATCGACAACAAAACATAATTATTATGGTTTAATATAACTAAATATTATTTTAATTTAAAACTGCCGCCTATATTGTCAAGACTGCTCAATGTTTTTAAGGTGTTTAGTATTTTTGTAACGTCATCGCTCGCGCATCTTCAGTCTCATCCGAAAGTTATTTTACTCTAAAACGTTCTAAATAAACTTGTAGTAAACATAATAGAATATTTTTTCAACAGTATTCCATTTTCTAACATTCCTCGTATTTTTTAACCTGCATATTTTTCATAAGAAAGTGCATAATTAGGCTAAAACATCTGCATATTTATGCGCATATTTTCAGTTCTTTTTGCATATAATCCTTTATTGATAACGATAACAGACTGACTTTGGACTTGCAATATGCATCATCGGATCTACAACTCTCACTAAGGGATAGCGCTTCAGTTATGAAGGAATACTAAATTGTCAGGTTATTAAATTTTTTTTTTCTTTGATCTCGTTTGAAATAGAGTTTTTACGCATTAGCATTTCATGGTTAATATAATTATAGCTTATACATATTATAGTATGTCGGTTTATTTCGTTTACGGCCAGTAAAGATTTTGTAATTTGACATAAATAAAATATATGCGTTATAATTTACTGGTCTTTTATCTCATAAAATATAGGATTTTTCAAAATTATGTCGGAATTTCGCCCCGGAAATTTTTAGGCGTATCTGGGTCAAATTGTGAACTGATTAATATTCCGCTCAATTCCAGCCACGTTCCAAATCCAATTTTATTAACAAAACCTCAAATACTTTTAATTCGAAAGGAAATATTACATTTAATTATCGACATTTTCGTCAACGTCACTTCTTAAGGGTAAAAAAAATTGACACAGACCGGCTACAATTTTTCATCTACGAGCTTTCGCAACGTGTGTTTTCATCCTTTCGGGAGAAAAAAAAAGTTGACACGGAAGAAAAGAAAAACAGGCCCGTCGACAAGTTTTTCTGCGCGCAGTTCGCTGTTGTAGAAGTTCTTCGCGAAATTTATTCCCAACAAGTTCTGGGGGAGAATGTATAAGTTATCAATTTCGTCCCATCGATGATGAAAAACGACGTACTTTAGTCGAATATAGTTTTTTTTTTCCTTCTGTTGTGCAACCGTATGTGCGTTCACTTCTAGTGAACATGTTCAGTTTGGTGCGTGGATGAGAGGGAAAATAATATCGATCCGAGGTGGCATTGTTAGGTGACCTCATTGTATTCTGAATGAAGGGGTTTCGATTGTGTTCGCAATTTTTATATTTTCTCTCCCCGATGTGTACTTACAGAAACGATAACTCGAATAGCTTCTGTTTTAATCAGAGTAAAGTTTAAATTTACAGAATACGTGCTTTAGCGAACAATCTAAATTAACTGAATGCAATCAGAGAAAACCCCTGGGGATATTTAGCATGCTCCGATACAATTAAGATACAAGAAAATTAGTTGTGTATATATTATCTGCAAATTGAATGGCTTTTTATAGAAAGGAACTAATCTTTATGGATTTGGCAAGCTGCGAATACAACGAGATAACATTTTGATTTGTATTGGATTTTTTGTTTTTGCAACAATATTCAGGTTTTAACTAAATATATAATTTTTTCATTTAGTGAAGGTATCTTTCCAGCGCAATTAAAAATTGCAAAAATCAAACGATTGTTTAAAAAGAGATCAGGAATTAGTTGAAAATTATCAACCAATTTCTCTATTAAGTGTCCCCTCTTAAAAACAAATATTTGTTTTTAAGAGGTTGACGACAAACTAACAACATATTGATGTGATGTTTTAAAGTTGACAAATTTTAACATGTTTAGTGCCGTTATTTGCTATCCTGATGAAGTAACCAATGCGTTATGAAATATAGAGTGGAATAAAGGAGTTTTATTTTTACTTGACAGACCGCTCACCCGTTAATGAAATTTTTACTTATACAGTACGGTCGATAATACTTTATAGTCTTCTTTTTACCCTTAAGAAGTTATATATATATATATATATATATATATATATGTACATATATATGTATATAGAATAAAATAAATTAAAAGCAGACAAGCGGTCTGTCAATTAAAAACTCATTTATTAATTATCCCTATATTTCGCAACAAGTTTGTTGCTTCTTCTGGAGATAAAAATGTAGGGTTCAAAAAAATAATAAAAGTGACGTATAAGGACAATAAAATTTTATTGTCCATAATTTCGTTTAAATTACATACAGTAAAACAACAAGAACTACGAAAGCCTATTGATAGAAGAAGGTAGAGGAGGTAAAATTAAATGTATCCACTTCCACTAATATTATAAAGAGGAAACATTTGTGTTTTTGTATGTATGTTTGTAATTTTTTCACACAGAAACTACTGGACCGATTTCAAAAATTCTTTCACCATTAGAAAGCTGCATTTTCACTGAGTGACATAGACTATATTACATTTTCAAAAAAAAAGGGATCCCCAATAAAAATGCATTAATGTAACCCAAGGTGTGAAAAAATTAGTCACAAAAAATCTGTCATCGCGTACGCTGCGGAAACTATTGTTGATAGAACAAAAAAATGTTGAACAGTATTATAGAACGTATTAATATCTACAAAAAAGTCCGCGAAACCATATGTCCAACTACTGTAGTTATGCCACTATAACTACTTTTTTACATTTTAAAAGTTAATAAAAGTGCCGACAATAATCAAACCATATTATCCATACCTCTGTATTATTCCTTATCCTATTAAATGATATTTTATTAAAGACCATTTCAATACCAGTAAAATACTTTTTAGATTATTAAAATCGGACATCCCATTCAAAAGACATAACGAATTTAAAAATGTCAATCTAAAGAAAATAATGTTATAATATAATGTAGTGGATATATAAATAGCTAAATAAGCTAAATGAATACATTTAATTTTACCTCCCACCACCCTCTCCTATCAATAGGCTTTCGTAGTTCAAGTTGTTATACTGTATATATATATATATATATATATATATATATATATATACCGTGCTATTATTTTACTATGCAACATATACATATGTTGCATTTTAAAATAATCGAGTCAAAGCATTATACGATAGGCAATCTATTACGTCAAATAATCCTTCCGCGTTTCAAACTAATATGCAGATGCAGTACTTTTTGAATACTCTTCGGTGTTGTGTTCTAAGGGAAAAAATTCAAATGTGTCTAAACTCTAAAAACAGACAAAGAGTAGGTCATTTATTGATATACATAAGGAATTAAATGTTTAAATATTTTTATTATAAGTAATTTTCAAAGTGACCGCCTTCTTGTTCTAAACAATAACCTAACCAAGCCCAACCAGACATTAACCTTTTCATTATATTGTAGCTTCATCGGTAAAACAAATTTTGTATAACAAATCTTCATTTTGGTTTAGTAAATCAAACATTACTTCGCAAAACTCAGTTCGAGAGATTTTGTCAATTTCAAATAGCTATTAATGGTTTTGCTATTTGTAACTCCAAAATTTTTCAATTTTTAGTACATTGCGCACACTTGAGGGTGATATATTAAACTCTGACGCGATAAAATTCAACGATTTTAAAGGATTCTCTTCTACGAAAAACAAAATGTTTAATTTCATTTCTTCCGTTAACACTGTTTTCGTTCTATTCTTTTTTTATGGTCAGCGACACATCCTTCTGTTTTAAATCTATTATACACTCTTAAAATTGTCGAACGTGTAGGTATCGGTCTATGGGGAAATTCTACAGAAAATAAGTCGCTCACCATTTGTAGACTTTGATGGTTTTGGTACCATAAGCACATTTGAATTTTTTCCTCCTTGGAATACATTTGTGAAAGTGTTGTAACTTAGATAATGGCACAATAGGGAAAATAATAATAATAATATTTGACGTATTTCAATTGACACTAAGACTAAACAATAGTTATTCTTGACGCTAGGGTAGTATGTATAATGGGTTGCCTATCGTATAATGCTTTGACTCGATTATTTTAAAATGCAACATATGGATATGTTGCATAGTAAAATAATAGCATGGTATATGTTTTCTTTCAGGTTTCCGCGTGTAGTAATATGGGTTGTAACTGGATTCCGGGTTTTCTTCCGCGTTTCCATTGTTTGGTCTTTGTAAAGATCGGTGCTGGTTTCTGGACGACGTTCACATCACATTTGCCATCTTCAGGTCTGCGATAACAGTCTGCTTCTGCTTCTGGTTACTCGTAAACTGGAAACTCGTAAACTACTCGTAAATCAGTTTACGGGTAACTAGAAGCAGAGGCCCACGCTAACTCTCGGTTTTTTTTTATCCAGGCATCTTATTCGTAATTCTTGTTTGTATTTATTTAACCTCGTTATTAATGTTTATAAATGAAATAATTTACTATAACTAATCGTTTGGATATTTTACAGTAATTATAGTTTTAATTTTATGATAGACAAAACTGTTTTTGAAATGTTCAATATTTCGCCTGATACCTGTTTACAATTGGGATATTTCCCGCCGTATACAATTCAAACAAGGTACAGCTATATCCATAGTATGTGTCAAAAATATATTCAATCAATTAAGTTAAAAATCTTCGGTAAAATAATAATGTTGATGAAAATGACTTAAGCAAATGACTACAAGAAAATAAATAAGCACGTGATTCAAATTTGAGCAATTAAAAACGCGGAATTAACTTTATTGATATGACATGTGAAAAATGCAGTTCCAAGCATATTTATGTCCTAAATTAACATTGCAAATCTAAAAATTGTTCTGTATTTTTAATTCTAGGGCCCCTTCTGTATATGAGTATGACCTACTACAATATATATATATATATATATATATATATATATATATATATATATATATATATATATATATATATCTTTCATGTTTTAATAAATATCTCTCGCCTATCAGTTTTAACGAAGCAAGAACTACTGTTATAATTTAATCAATATTTTTTTTCTTTTTATATCATTCTGCATATTTTAATATTATTTTAATTAAATATTTTATGCAACAATTGGAAACATAATCGGCTTGTGTATTTAATTTTACACGTGCGTATCACTATAATTTAATTTAAAACTGTTTATTTTTAGCCGAAAAGCTTGTAACGTATTGATGGATAATGCTCTTGGCAGAGTTTAAAAATGTAACAGGCGTGGGAATGGATGTGCGTTTGCTATTCAGGACGCGAAGTGCTATCTGTGATTAATATCTCTTTGTTTCATAGTTGATGCGAACAATATGCCATACAATCCTTTATTTATGTTCGTTTTTTTTTGCTACGCTGGGAGCAATTGTTTCTACAATTCGAGCAACATATACTAAACGAACTAAAAGAATAATTATTCTGGTTAATGAGAAGTATAGTGTGACTAAATAGATTTGAGCCGCGGAAAATATGTGAACTAATTTATTAATCATTTTACCCTAGTCAACCGCCTGACTTCACTTTTCACGTTTCACGGTTAAGTACAGTCTAGTCTTGTTTGTTTACTCTAAGTTTGTTTTTGCACTTTGTTATTTATACGAGGGCACATTTATAATGTATGCTTATAATGTGGCTCGTCTGTAATCGTAAATAGACTATAACAACTTTTGTCAAGCCTATCACACTCAACTAACAACAGTGTGGAGGTAGAAACTCTGTAACCCCACTTTTTATTTGTGTGTGTGTACTACGAAGGATGAAGTCTTATTTATTCTTCAGAATATTAAATAGGAGGGAAAAGCATCAGGATCAAATTTGGTCCCAGTTGTACAAGAAACAGAATTGCTGCTATGATCGGTAAATGCAGAAGTATTATTATATGCATTTACAAGACATATGATTGTTCAACAATGAACAACCTCCAGTATAAACATCAAGGGTAATTAGTGAAAAATTAGCTTCCACAGAGAAGTCTCGGAACAGTATAGAAAGAGATAGAGTGTGAACATGTGTAATAGATTCATACTATATTTCCTTAAACGTCATAAGTTACAATTTATTTGATATAAGTCGACGTTCAGTTTTGGATGACGTTTTACATAGGGTTACATTGAAGACATTTAAGTAAAAGAAATGCCTTTCGCAGTCAATGCCTACCCAGAAAGTATAGACTTTTTGCAAAGTTTCTTCACATGCAGAATTGAACGATTGCTGGTGTATTTAGGCCTAAAATATCCCCACCTGTTGATAGCTTGCTCGCCTATTTTCGTCAAGCATTGCATTTTCCCGCCTTCTCAGCTTCCTCCAGCTTAAAATTTCCCTTTTGAAATTCTCTATACAATATGAATATAGTTGTACGATAGGGGTGCTCAAACATACGATCGCTTTTGGAGTCGTTCGCGAAAAAATGAAAAAAAAAACTCCTCCACAAATTCAAGTTCTCTCGAACGTCAACTCTAGGCGATCTCTGTCTTTCATTGGAATTTCTAAGAGTTCCCGAGGCAATGCAACTGCGCAACGTTCGGCGACCCTTCCCGATTCTTCTCGAATTAGTCAGATCCATATAAAAATCTGCGAGAACGCGACATTATTCCAGTCGTAACTGAGTATCTGAACGACACGTAATATTTGAAAAGCAAAATGAGTGCGGCAAAAAAAAATAAAACGTACCATTTTAATAACGATTGGGAGAAACCATTTTTGTTTGTCGAACGACAGTGGCGTTGCCCAAACGCGGGAACTTAGAAAGGCATTATAAAACTATGCATAGAAACTATTAAAATGATTTTCCGCAAAAAAGTGCGTTAAGAAATCGAAAGAGAATGAGAAGTAGTTTAGAGGGACAGCAATCCATGTTTTCAAGGCCAGTGAAACAATGAGTATCTACAAGAATCGCGTATTTTAAAATTTCCTACATATTAGCGCAACACAAGAAGCCTTTCGAAGATGGGAGCGGTGATAAAAGAATCATGAAGAGGCGAATGAATTATTTGATGTCTTCAAAAATAAAACAAAGATTATATCTGCTATCAAGGATGTTCAATTATCTCGCCAAACTGTTACTAGACATATCGAAATCATGAACACCGATTTGGAATCCAAACTAAAAAACGATATTATGAAATGTACGTACTTTTCTTTGCAGTTTGATGACTCCACCGATATGACTGATACTGCTCAATTATGTATTCGTCTAAAGAAAAATTGTTAACGTTGCTGCCCCTGAAAGAAAGAAGTCGCGGAGAAGATATCGACAAAGTTTTCCTAAATTTTGTAATACAATATGAGTTACCAATTTACAAATTCGTGTCCATTACAACTGATTGAGCACCATCAATGACAGGCGATCAAATTGGTTTTGTGCATTATGTCGAACTAACTAAGATTTCCCATCATTTTTCGCATTCAATTGCTTCATCAGGAAGTTCTATGTTCAAAAATACTAAATATTAATGATGTCGTGGATATTGCCACAAAGATCGTGAATTCAATCCGTGCGCGAAGTTTGCAACGAAGTCTCTTCAAAGTGCTAGCGACTCTGCTGAGCACACTGATTTACTTCTTTATATAGACACTAGCTAATCCCAACCACGCTTCGCTGTGACTCAATCTGAAATGAAATGAATGAGAAAAGAGATAAATGTTATCTCTCTCTATATTATAGTAAATATAAATTCACTTGGAAAACAAATCATCCAATTGCGTTGCTGTGGCTATGTGAAGTTAAAGGAAAAAAAATGTTTTTGACAAAAAAATAATTTTTTTAATTGTAAAGCTGATGAATTGATTACATTTTTTGTTTAGTCCATTTAGTTATTTAACATAACTTATAAACAATGTAACCCGCTATTTTAATAATGTTCCTGTCACTTGGCTTTTGACACATTGTTGAAATTACTTCAAAAACGCCACGTTTCAAATACCTCAGTGTTATTTAAATTCTTTTAATAAAATTTGTATCGTATATGTTCTCTTTTCTTCGATCCTACCTTGAATAAATACAATAGTGAGTGTATTCTCTTAAATATTTAATCTTCCTTTCTTGTGATCCTTAATTTTTGGATTTTATATCACTTTATGTTTAACTTCTTTCTATAACAGCTTCTCTGTGCCTGTTTCCTATTACTTTTCATTCTCATTGAACTTGTTATTAAATTCCTTCTGCCAATACTATTCTTATTCCAGTTATAATTTTTCGATTTTCAATTTATTACAAACAAAATGAATATGGCCATCGCTATACTACTACATTATATTATAACATTATTTTCTTTAGATTGACATTTTCAAATTCGTTATATCTTTTGAATGGTATGTCCGATTTTAATAATTTAAAAAGTATTTTACTGGTATTGAAATGGTCTTTAATAAAATATCATTTAATAGGATAAGGAATAATACAGAGGTATGGATAATATGGTTTGATTATTGTCGGCACTTTTATTAAATTTTAAAATGTAAAAAAGTAGTTATAGTGGCATAACTACAGTAGTTGGACATATGGTTTCGCGGACTTTTTTGTAGATATCAATACATTCTGTAATACTGTAGAACATTTTTTTGTTCTATCAACAATAGTTTCCGCAGCGTACGCGATGACAGATTTTTTGTGACTAATTTTTTCACACCTCGGGTTACATTAGTGCATTTTTATTGGGATCCCTTTTTTTTGAAAATGTAATATAGCCTATGTCACTCAGTGAAAATGCAGCTTTCTAATGGTGAAAGAATTTTTGAAATCGGTTCAGTAGTTTTTGTGTGAAAACATTACAAACATACATACAAAAACACAAATGTTTCCTCTTTATAATATTAGTTTAGATGAGAGATTTCAAGAACCACTACCTGAAATCATTTTTTTTCTACACGAACGAGGTGATAACACTGAGATGCTTAAAAATGAAAAATGTCTCCGTGATATATCTTTCCTATCGGATGTGACAAATCATTTGAATATCATTAATTTGGAACCACAGGGGAAAAATACAACCATTATCGATATGATTAGCGCAACAAACGCTTTTATAAATAAATTGAAGCTGTCGATTAATCAGCTAAACAAAAGGGACTGTACAAATTTTCCAGCTTTGAAAAGATAGGCTAGTTCTCACTTAAATTGTGCCAACTGCTAGACACAACTATAAACATTCAGAGCGAATTTGAATGACGCTTCTCTGATTTTAAGCAACTGACGGATATTGTGACTTTCATGGCTTATCCATTTTCTGGTAAAGATGCTGAAAAAATTGCTGGTGAAATATCAAACACTTCCAATTTTGGGGATTTCTTCAGTACAAGATGAGGTATTGCTGATAATTTCAGAGCAACTGCTGACAAATTTTGTTCCTTCATATCCGAAAACAAATATCCTTGTTTAAAATAAATAGCTCTTCAGTTAACAGGACTCTTCGGATTCTTCAGAAATGAAAATTGTTACGAAATATCGCAATCGACTAACTGACGAACATCTCTTAGCATGCCTGCTGTTGGCACTCAGTAATTACCAACCGTCCTTTGATAAGTTTGTAGATGGTATGCAGTCCCATGCATCAATATCTAAATTCTAAATGAAAGCTGTGACTAAAGAAAATTTCTAACGTTGCAATTTTATTAGCTGTTTAACTTATACGAGTATAATATACTTTGTATTTATAACGTGTGTTCATTTGAAAAGACAATCTAGGTTACTTTGAAATTTTGATAGAATAAGACGCATATATATATTAGTATGCGTTTGTTGTTCCGTAAACGTAAATCCAAATGACATTTGATAATGTCAATCACAAATATCAGTTAGTGCATAAAATAATCGTGCGTCGATTCTGGTTTAAATAAATTGCTTCTCAGTTTTAAAATGGCTTTCACTTTAGAACGTAAAATTTTTTAGTCCAGGCTTATTTTCGAAGTGGTAATAAAATTGGTGGTTTATGGGTTTATTCAGTTCAAGATTGCATGGTAGAATTTCAAGTTGAGTTTCCACATTTTGTAATAGATTATATACAATTTAAGAATACTTTGGATATAACTTTAAAACATTTTTCTGAAACTGGTAGTCTCTTAAGAAAATCAGACAGCGGAGCAGTTAAGAAACGTACACCTCAAGTTGTCAATCGTGTTGAAGAAATAATGGAAAATTAACCACAAACATCTGTTCGACATTTGAGTCAACAAATAAACCTTTCTGTTGGTACAACTCACACGGTATTAAAAAAGATATGCAACTTTATCCATACCGTGTAACAGCAGTACAAGAATTGTTAGAAATTGATTACCCACGTAGACTACAGTTTTGTAATTAGTTTGTAAATATGAACAATAATGGAGAACTTTCGCAAAGAGTCATATTTACTGATGAAGCATGGTTTTATAAAACGGGATACCTAAATTCACAATATACAAGAATTTGGAGTGGTGAAAATCCACATGTAATTAATGAAGAATCGCTACATCCAGAGAAAATTGGTGTTTGGGCAGCGATAAGCCAAAGGCGAATCACGTTAAATGCTCAAAAGTACCGTACGGAAATTTTACAACCATTTATCTATCAGTTGCATGATGATGAACTTCAAAATGCATATTTCCAGCAAGACGGAGCACCTTGTCACTGTACTGCAGAATCTTTGGATTATTTAAGAGAATTTTTTGATGAGCGTATAATTAGTCGAAATACTGAAATTGCCTGGCCTGCACGTTCATGCGATTTAACACCTTGCGACTTCTTTTTGTGGCCTTATCTAAAAAATAACATATTTCGAAAACCTATATAGAATTTGAATGATATGCTATAGAGAATCGAACAGAAATGCATGGAAATTAATAACAATCCAGTAATGTTGCAGAATATCATCAGAAATTTTCAGAATCAGAACGGAGGATTTTAAAGTGCATTGGTCTTGAAGGACAACATTTTCAACATTTGTTATAGTTTTCAATAAATACCTATTATTTGTTATTTATTTGTATGTATAAAACTGTCAAAATATACGACTTCGTAGGTTAAGTAGTAAATTTTAATTTACGACATACTTCAAAATGTTCTCAGTAAATCACATGCTACTAGATTGACTTGTCAAATGAACACTTGTTATATTATAAGTAATTGCAATAATTTCGTAATGTAAATATCGTTTTCTATATTTTACAACGCTAATTATTCGAATTTTTTAATAGAAAAAATTCGCTCTTAAGTTTGATTCGAATCCACATCCATGGTTTACCGGACCATCGCTCTAACCACTAATCTATCAAGGAGTGCGGATCCGAATACATTGGAAAGCTTTAAATCACCTTAAGGAAACATTTTCATAAATCTGTTTGTTTTTTAATTGTAACCAGGTTACTTATAGTAGTCGGTAGTTGTACGTGTCGATCGCTTGTCACCTAAATGTTTTGTGGTAGATCGCAATTCCTAAAAGTCTGAGCACCCCTGTTGTACGATGTGGACAAACACCACCTAGTGCGAGAATAATTTCTTCTAAGCACTGGTCTACGTTTAAATCACGTGCAAATTTATACCGCAAAATTACCCATATCTTACTTCATAACCACGATGACATGACAAAACTTCAAACTATCACTGATGAAAAATTGCACCCACATATGCAGCGTAGCGGTTACTGCGCAAATATGAACATTTCTCAACCCGCAGCGACAAGCAAACCTTTTGCGACTCATTGTTGTGTCATATTGCTAAACTTTTCTAGTACCCTTTGCAATAAAGTGAGGACAAAACAAAGTAATAGCATCTTATACATCAATATGATTAACCGTCACAAAGTAATAGCTTTCACAATCAATTTCTTAAATCTTAAACGTGGAACATTTTCTCCTATATTTAATATTTAACCTAAAGTCAGTGACTGGTTTTTAGAATCTCGTTACATTAGTTTTAATCCAATCCAATTATGTATAATGTGAGTGAAAACGTTTATTCTAAAGCAAACAAACGAAAAAAGGAACATATTAAGCAAACGTCCGAACGGATTACTTTTAATTCGAGTAACAGGGTTAAGTGACCGTTTGTTCTATCCCTTACACCCCCTTAAAAGCCCATAAAGGCGCCAGGAGCCAATTAGGGATTCAGTCTCTTCTAACTGGTAAACGGTACTCTCATTAAACGAAAAGAAAATCCGTAAAGACTGCAATTAAATATGTGCAATTCCTTCTGAAATTTCTTTTTCAAGTCCAACGTTTCAAATGATGTAGCCTAGGAGGGACAGAGATAGAAACGAGAAAGGAAAATTCAAATTCTTGTAATTATTGTGTGTTGCTTTTTCTTTATTTGCAAAGACGCCTGCTGACGTCGGGATATTTTAATTTTCGCTTCGGTATTAAGACGACAAATAAGATCCTGCAGTTCAGCGTGGAAACATGAAATTACGTTTCTTTCTAACGGTAAAAGGATTAATAAAATAATGGATCAGACTATGTTGAAGGACTCTAGCAAAAAATGAAGAGAAAACGTATTTAGAATCTGGGTTGATTTAGCGCAAAATCACTCAGGGAAATGTTTTTTTTTAATTTCATGACGTCAATTCGCGAATTTGCCGTAAGAATATCTCACTGGCTGGATTGATTAATTTATTTAGATAATCCGATCTTAGAGCAAACGTTGGTATTTTTTCAGTGCGACTTTTTGAATGGCATCTAAGTAAATTTAGAATAAGCATTTGCACTGGTACATCGTTTGAGGGATAATACAGGGTGGCCCAAAATGACCGAAGGGGTTTGAGTTCATTTTAACTTCTTATTTAAGACATAATTATTAATTTTTTTTAAATTTTAAATACAGTATATTGTGTGTGTAATAGTGTCGACGAAGTACCGACGTATCGGCTTAGTCACACAGCAAAGTGAATAAGAGGTTTTTAAGTGAAATTAATTGTTAAATATTGGTGAAAGTTAAGGAGGAATAGAATAGTGAGATAGCCAACAAATACTAATAAAATGCACAGTATGGATGAATCATCAGAGGGAGAGAAAAGGAAGCGAGGGGAGAATCAAGATAGCGAAGAGGAAATAGCTTATAGTAAAAGTAAAAAAATAAGTAGATCACCACCAAAACAACAACAAAAAAAGGATGACAAAATAGATAAGATATTAGATATGCTACAACAGTTAACAGTAGACACAAATCAAATAAAGACAGAGCAGAGTAAATACAAAGAAGAAATAAGAGAAATAAAGAAAGAAAACGAATTAATAAAGAATGAAAACATGAGGATAATAAAAGATAATGTAGAGATTAAAAAGCAGTGACGCGAAACGAATGACAGATTAGAATATTAAGAGAAAGAGAAGATAAGGGAAAATATAGTAGTATAAGGGCTAGCACTTAACTCAAACACCCAAGATGAGTTAATTGATGAGATAAAACACTTCCTGAAAGAAAAACTTGAAGTAGAGACAAAGATTAAAGCTACCCACAGAATAGGACCAAAATCGTACCTAGTAAAAGTAGGGAGCTTCGAAGAAAAAATGGAAATAATGAAAAATAAGACGAAATTAGCAAAAATTAAGAGCGATAGGATATATATAAATGACAAAACAAGATAGAGACATACAGAAATTAATTAGAAGAAAAGCCGAGGAGGAGAGGAAAAGAGGTAAAACAGTGAAAAGCGGATATCAAAAACTGATTATAGATAAGAAAGTGTGGAAATGGAATAGAGAGAAATACTTACTAGAACTAGCAGAAGACAAAGTCTATCAAGGTAAGGAGGACCCAAAAAAACTAAAAGAGACGGTGGACGGACATCTGATGACGAAATTGGCAGCGAAACAGGAATTGAAGCTTAATAAAAGTAAGAATAGAAATGAGAGAAAAAGCAAGGAAGAAGATAAAAGGAGAAATCTGGAAAATAGGTACATGGAATATTAGGAGTCTGACAGGAAAAGAAAAGGAACTAGAAGAGGAATTCGATAAAGCAGGGCTGGATATACTGGGGATAACGAAAATATAAAACAAAAACAATTTTAAACATACTTGAGTAGGTAACTCACTAAAGTATGTATGAAATTGTTTGTCCGGCAACACTCTTTTAAATTTAACAATATCAGTACAAGGTGTTTAATAATATTTCTTATTGGCATACAACTTCTGTGGAAATTTATAAAACACCGTTAGTAACATAATGTGCAGTTTTTGCACGATTCAACCTTAATTAATTGATTTTTTTAAATTGCGAAAAAATCTGTAATGTGAGGCCCCTTATTTCTATTTCCGGTAAATTCGATAATTCTGAAAAGATAATATGTACCTCCATCTCTAAATGATGATATTGATAGTTACGCGTTAACTAAGGTAGACATTACTTTTGCAACAAGTTGTACATATGTCTATTGTCGTGGATTTTTCCTTGAAGAAAGAAACAAAAGAAGATATGAAAATTATTGTATTTATGTATATTTTATTCCAGAGAAATAACTATAAAAATTTAAAATTTTATATAACAATTTATTATAATGTGTATTTTGGTCCATGACTGTAGGTGTAGGGGCCAGTGAGATGTTCGGAGTTTGCGCCAAGCTGGAAGTTGTAACAATATATAGATATATATATACCTTGTCGCTATTTTGATTTTATTTTATATTTAGGTAGGGGTAGCTTGCTGTTTCCTGCTGCATGATACCTTAGAGATTTCATAGTTCTTTAACAGATAGGTGGTGTTTTTTTTATTAATATTGAACAGAACTTAATTTTGTTCAATGTATTTTGGATAACTTCGTTTTGTATTTTGAGGTGTTTTGATGTAATTAAAATTCATTTACGTGTTATTACGAGTATTTAAAACTTGTAATTTGAATTAAATGACCTATCTGGAGTCTCTCTCATAATAGTTTTTGTGACGTGACGTATACAAAACTGAATGTATGTATTTTTAATATTATATTTATGTCGTTAGCGATAATTCTATTACAATCAGAAGCTTCTTAAATTCTTAATTTTAGTTTGTAATATTTTTGTAATCAGAAAATATCTAAAAAACTTATCAGATGTTTTTTTTTGGTTTTTGGTTAAATAAAATGTTCTAGAACGATAGAAGGCGGGGTAAGTTTTTTGTTTCATGTTATTCGTAGGCATGAATTTAAATTTTAGATGCGTGCGAAAGTAGATAGGGTTTCTATTTTGACGTTTGATTTTGTGAGGGTAACGTAGTTGTTGACATCTGATAAATTTTGTGTATATTTTAATTTTAAATATTTGCTCGCGGAAATTCAATTTGAGGTTTTTTTAAAACTTTTATCTTCATATGGTATCAAAGTTTTTTTATCCTCTTTGCTGAAAATTGTGTTTTTTTTTATTTTTTTTTAATTAAATATGTAAATTGGGAAATGTTTGTTTAAATGACTTATACCTATTATTCTCTTCTATACCACGATATTCGTGAGAATAAACCCTGAAGATAAAGAAGCTCTAGGAAGGTGACCCAACTGAGATAGTGCTACCTCTCAAAACCGCGTTGGCAGCAAACCCCAGTGGGAACTAGAACGGGTCCTAATTCCGCCCCTGGTCTCCAAAAGGCCCTTCGAAAAGACTTGCCGACTAGCTCAGATCGTAAAAAAAAATAGCGGAGGCGTCGTGGGTCACACAACGCATCGATGTTAGGGCGGGCACCACTACGTTTGTCTGGCAAGACTTTGGCCAACGTAGAACACCCACGGCCTGAAGGGCGTAACACAAGGGGTGTTCGGCCACTCAACAGTAAAATACATAAACTCTCACGCCTGTCAGGAACCAAAGGTAATCAAACACAAAACAATTATATCAGTATCAAAACTATTTATTACACAAGATTTAAAGCGTGGAAAACAAGTTATGCGTTACAAAATAATTTACTCTTCAGGTCAACACCAAAAACAAATAACACAATAGAAAACAACCGGGAGTTATTAACAATAACGGAATAATACATATGGTCCAACAGGTGAACGTTTCTTCACTCGGAATAGATGGCTAAGTATATAACTAACAAAAGTATACAAAAAAAAGGTAGAGCCAATTAAAATTATCTTACGTACGAGGTTAAGCCTCTCTAAATGTAATGTCAAAGAAAATTGTAAGAATTTAAGGTGACGTGATCAAAATTACAAATGTCCACTAAATATGTGAACACCGGGTATATAAAATTACAGTCTAAATAAGGTAATATAAAACAAATATCTATCATAGAAAACGCTATATGAATCTAACAAATCAAATGTGCTCGAAAGTAAAACAAGCACAGATACTCTAATTGTGAACGCAACCTCCTGTATATCAGGTTATAATAAAATACAAATTAAAACTAAACGTCAAATTACAAAGATTAGATACTTCGAGAGAACGGAAGTGAGAATTCTTACTATGGTCCTGTACAAAATGTTTACATAAATATACAGTAATCACTGATTTAAAATTCGACGTGCTCTCTAATTAAACAGAAGCTCCACTCAAGGTACGAGCCTCAAGATTATAAAATTGCTCAATGATATGGTAGCAAGATTCATAAACTATTCATGATAATAAAAGTAAATGAGGTTAATCTAAATAAAAATTACCAAACTAAATTAATTTAGGGGGTGAAGCCCTTAATTTGATTATTCTAGTGAAAGGATCACAACAAAAAAAAAAAGAAAATGGAGAAAGGAGAAGCCCCTCTCTGTAGTTAAATAAAAATATTAAATCCAAAATTACACTATCACCCTATAGATGATTTAAAAGAAAAGTTAAGTTTAATTAGTCTCCAGACAAAAGATATCTCTTAAGACACCGAAAATAAATTCTAAAGCACACTTAGCTGGCTCCAAGACTATGATGAAACGTTTTCCCCGGAGTCTGTCTTCCTGGAAAATTCGTCAAACAATCGAAATGTAAGGGTTTTAACCACCATACAGGAAACTTGGTCCTAGATGGCCTTCGGTCACCACGTGGTATTTTTTCCTTAACGAAACGAGTTCAAAATGGAGAATCACGCCATTCCGACAGGATATAAATTAATTCGAGAATTATACCACAATTAATCGGATAACCCGATATAATCCTAAGAAGAAAAATTCGAAATAAGTAATACTCAATATATTAAAAATATCTCTTACCGCCTAACAAGCTTCTTCGAATTAAAAAAAGACACGTTATCGTGGCGATGACTTGGGAAGAAGTAATGGCAGAAACCCGCGTGTTCCACACAATGGCCGACATACGTCATCAGAAAATTCGGAAATATAAATGAAAGAAAACGAAGCTCAAAATCTCCCAACAATTAAAGTACGCCTAAAGAGTTCAAACGAGCCCACATTGTAAATAATTAAATTTTAGGAAACGGTAAATATCAAAATCAAGGTAATTATACATTCAAAGTAGAATTCTGTAACTGAAGGAAAACAAAATTCCGAACAGAGGGCGCTCTAACGAAAGCGTTAATAATTAATAAACTGAAACAGTAGTTCCAAAATTAAAGACACTGCGACAAGACGATCTTACAATTCAAAAAGCGAATTCCCACAAAACAAAATAAAGTAACGGAGATACATGACTCGAGGAAATCGGAAAATACTGTCAGAATGATTAACGCGGCAAAAAGAATGTTTAAAGAAGTGTACTGCGTCAGATATAGCAACTCCAACCATATCGGAACCAGAATTATATAACAGAAAATATAGGGTCGGTCAAAATAATCGCACCCGAAATTAGAATTAGGAATTATTTAACTTTTGAAAAGCTTAAACGACATGATAATTAATAAACTAAAAATATAAAATAGAGTAATTTGAAACAATTGAAAAATAAGCGGATCACGATGACTTGAAGAGCCTAGAATAAGAGTAAAAAGAATAAGAATTCACCAGCACAACGCCGAGTGATTTTCTATACGTAACAATAGTCCGGCCAAACTACTGTGGATTGTGAACAAAAGTCAATAAGCAATTAAAATCACAATTCACAGCAATATGTCTATATGTCTCGTATGCATGTATGTATGATATATGTAGATGGCTCACATAAATTTAGAGTAGTAATCCCAAGTTATACAATTTGTTATTACGTTTCTTATTACACAAGGCAATGCTATAAATAAACATATTTTGCAACGCCGTGTTTTCATTTATTAAGTTGTGCTTATGTATTTTTGCATTATAAAAAGAATTAACATATTGATGTACTAATAGAACAGCTATTCGTATATAAACCGTGGAACACAATTAAATTACTTTGAATATATGAAGTCTATTAATTTATACTACCCTCTATACAACGAAACAACTCAATTATACATTTTTACTTTGTATAAAAGTATTCGAGTGGAAATTCCTGAATCGACGACAATTTTTACTGATGAATCAACCAGGGTACGTTTTTAAGTCCGCAGAATGGGGGGGTTGGAGTGACCATGATTTTTCTCGCAGAAAGGTTTCCCAGCACATTAAAGGTTTCTTCGTAGGCGAGTTAGAGTGACCTCACTGCATTGACTCTGTTTTCGTCTCAACATTGATATAGGCTACCCAAGTCTCATTATCTGTTACGATATACCTGAGGAAATAACCTGTCAGAAAAATTAGTGCCGATCCTATTCTCTTTGTTTTATGGTCTTCGGTAAGAAGTTTCTGTACCCACCGTGAACAAAATTTGTGGTAACCTAAATGTTCAGTAACAACCTCGTACAAAACTGTACGTGAAATTTAAGGGAAAAGGCACTCAGTTCTGTGGTTGTGAATCACCGATTTTCACGAATTTGTTCTTCGACATTACCCGTCACAACAGTTGGTCTTCCATTCCGTTCTTCATTATGAATGGATATTAGTTCGTCCTTTTCGAAGGATAGGGCACAATCTTCTAATCATACTGTCACTCATGACATTTTCACAATAAACAGATGAAAGTTCACGATGAATCTCAGCAGTCTTCATGTTCTTTGCACGCAAAAATTGGATAACAGGGCGCAATTCACAAGTAGGTGGGATTTTCAATTGCAGCAGTCATTTTAAACGACTTAAATAGCACGAAAGAATGTCCGAACGATTCTCTCACTAGCATTGGCAGACTCACACTGAAACAGACTAGGCAGACTCTTATTGAAGGTGTGAAGGTGTCGGGGGCTATCTACCATGGAAGTAGATCTCTTTTAGTAGTAATTCAAGGAACATTAAATACGATTCGTTACGTCCAGAAGATGAACCAGTGTTAATATAATATTTTCAACAACTGGTGAACAATTTTTAAAGAGATTAATGTTAGGCCACATACTGCAAGAGTAACAACAGAGTCTTTGGATAATGCTAATATTGGTCCCTTCCTACGGATTTTTCGTCCGCTGGACTTGCCAACAATAGAACACCTGTGTGATATGGAAGCACCGAAGATCAATATAATGCAATCACCTCCATATAATGTAGATGCTCCAACAAATGGTTTTAGAAGCTTGGGATAGAATACTAAAAGCTATAAACGATTCGCAAGTTTCGAGTGTGCGTGAATGCCCAAGAAACATTCATATCTGTCGAATATTTCATCGTTTCTTAATACGAATAAAATACATATCTCCTGAATATTTTATTAAAATATACCAACGTTTACTAGGCGATTATTTATTTATAACGATCAGTATAGTAAGTTAGATATAAATTTTTATTGTTCACTGTCAGCGTGGCACATTTTTAAACGCAACACCCACATAATCGTATATCACACGTGAAGTAAAATCGACATCGTTATAAATTTCCGTCGATACTAGCGGTCGTTTTTCACAATTCTTTGACGTTACACAAACAAACTCTCTTTCAAATCAGTAGGAAAAGAATTATTTCGCCTTTCATGTTGGACATGTTGTCCGTGAAGAGAAGTTGATAGAGAAAAAGGAAGCGTTAAAAGTTGGATGGGGATTCTTTCTTTTTTTTTTTTTTGAATTTTCCTTTCTATAAAATCGATATTTGTTTTACTTGTTCAAGACAGTACGCGAGACGATAAATTTCCCTAGATTTTACACACAGGCTTTCGAGAATATATTGCTAAACAGGGAAAGGGTATTTGTTATTTCATGTTGGAACTGTTGTTCGTGAAGAGAAGTTGATATAGAGAAAAGAAGTGTTAAAAGTTGGATGGGGTTTGCTTTTTTTGAAACTTTCCTTGCTCTAAGATCGATAAGAGAAGTGCTCGTAGAGGTTCAGTCTTCTTTAACTTTAATGAATATTTATATAGCCTAGGTAAGGTCAATCTTTGACTGTAAATTCTATTTCTAACACTATTTATCTATTTTCAGAAAAATGCAAATAAAGTACCAGTTTTTAAGGCGGGATGAAGGCGGAATGTTGAAAATTATCGTCCAATTTCCATTTTAACCCATTTTAGGAAAATTTTTGAGTCCGTAATTACCAATCAATTATTCTTTCATTCGAAAACTTTTCTTAATATCGTCCAGCATGGTTTTCTCGTGTTAGATCTGTAGTCACTAACTTGAATGAATTTATTTTCTACATGAGACCATTAATGAAAGGATTCAGGTAGATGCTGTATATGTCGATTTCTCCAAAGGTTTTGATAAGTCCATCACTTTACATTGATTACTAAGCTGGAGAATTTAGGTGTGCACAGTTCTCTATTACGCCGGATTCAATTATATTTCAGTTTCAGGACACGATCTGTTACGATAAATAAATTTAAATCTAACACTTCCTATGTATTGGTGTTCCGCAGGGAAGTCACTTTGGCCCCCTTCTATTTATAATTTTTATTAATGATGTAACAGAGTTTATTAGCTTTTGTCGTTGTTTATTTTATGCTGGTGACGCTAAACTGTACGCGGTGGTCATTTCCTTGGAGGGTTATGCTAGAATCCAGGCCGATTTAGTTAATTTTTATAATTTTTGCACACGTAATAGTCTGCTGAACTTAAATAAGTGTCAAGTTATATCGTTTACACGTAATATTACCATCATAAATCATATCCAATTCATATATTTGAATAGTATAGATGTGTTTAATTTAGGCTGCAGAACTGCTTTATTATAAGCTAAGCAGCTCCTTCATTTCTTTTTTGTGTTGTTTGAGAAATTGCATTTTTTCCCTATTTTCATTTGTGTTCTTGCTTAATTTATTTATGTAATTGTACTAACATTATTATTGGAATTACATGTCCTGTTGGATAGCCGCTTTGTAACAATAAATAAAAGAATCTAAAAACTTAAAAAAAGGTATATAACCCCTTACCACAATTACTAATCGCATCCTAAATACGTATTTCGACAACTAAGTTGTCATCAAGAAGAAAGAATCTACAAAGATTAGACATTATATATAACAAAACTCTTAAAATATATAAAGGAGTAAATAAAATAAAACAATAACTTTGTTATACCACTTTATTCACATATAATCGTGACCGCGGTTTCGACATACAATGTCATTATCAAACTGCAAAAGTTACAGGCCTACATAGAACTTATAAATGACACAAAAATATAATGGGGTGGTTTATGATGTTATTTAAAATTACTACTATATACTTAACTATTATATACAACATTGGAAAAGAGGTGTATATACATATAAGATCCAAATGGTCGTTAAGAACAATATCTATTGTGTTGTTTCGGCTTTTAAAAATTTCTAGGGCCTCTAAAAGATTTAATTTACGACCTTTCTCGGCAAAATGCAATATTTTACGGTGACCAAATGTACGCCTTTCTGTAATAAGATGGTATGCGAATGTTGAAACTGTCTTCTTTAGTTTACAATCATTACAATATAATTTGTAGACTCCTGATTTATTATTGATATCTGTTTTAGGTTTTGCGTTAAAAATGAAATTACCTGTTTTTACATATGGTTTGTAAGCTATACTAACATTATTTTTTGAAATTATATTTCCAATTTGCTCGCTTATTTTACCGAAGTAAGTTAACGAGACAAATTGTTTCAAATTAGCACTATATTTAGGATATACTAAACTAAGGGCCACTTGTAACTGTTTTTTCTTTAGTATACTGTCAATTACGCTACTTTTATAACTATTGTTTACCGCTATTTGTTTTATAGTATTGATTTCACGAACAAAAGATTCATTAGACAAAGGAATATTTAATGCTCTATGTATCATAGAATTAAAAAATGAATATTTGTGTGTCTTAGGGTGTAGTGAATCTTTGGGAATAATGCAATCAGTGAAAGTAGGTTTACGATATATATGAAATTTTAAGCTCTGATCTAATTTGTTTAATTTTAAATCCAGGAACTTAATACTGTTATTCTCTTCTATTTCTACTGTAAAATTGATATTAGAATCGATTGAATTTATGTAGTTCAGAAATGTTTGTAGTTGTCTATGAGTACCCTTAAAGCAAGCTAGAATGTCGTCTACATACCGATACCAAAATTTAATATGTTTTTTTACGTAGTTGTGATGAAAGAATTTTTTCTGTAATATGCTTCATGAAAATTTCAGCTAATAGAGGACTTAGAGGTGTGCCCATTGCCAGACCTTCAACAAATTCTACAAACAAACAGAAGGTCTGGCAATGGGCTCACCTCCAAGGCCTCTATTAGCTGAAATTTTCATGAAGCATATTACAGTACTGATATTTTGTAGTATATTTGATGCTATTAAATTTACTCTTTGTTTCAATACAATCGGATAATAAATAAGTGAATTATGATTGTTGGCGCTTTTTACGGGACGGTCTGTATATACATATACTTAGTATATATTTATATACTTACTATACCTTCTATATTTTTTTAATATTCGGTTTTAATATTCAAATACCTAAACTAGATCTTATTTATTTAAAAATCCACTTTAAAGAATTTAATACCAGGCTTTTCTAATTGTATTAGGTATTTAAAAATATTTCATTTAAAATAAAAATATTTTGTCAATCAATTAGCATTGATAAAGAATCTAAGTATTTGTGAACGATTTCAATTAAAATTCCAGGAATCGGTTACATATTAAGAAATTGTACAAATGTACATATCGAAATATATTTTTCATACAAAGGCTTTTTATAATGTGAATAAAAAGAGAAAAACAATATTCTATGTGAAAAAAATAATGTCAAATACGAGGAAAAAAATGATTACTTCAAAATGCATTTTAAGAAAGAAAATATCACAAGAAGAATTCGGAGCAAGAAAACACTTAAAAAAACTGTCTCCTGACCTACTTTATAAAATCCATTAGCGAAAATTTCTTGGAATTTTTGCGAATGCATCTAATGCTAGGTCATTGACCCGATATAAGTACACGCGTACGCGATAGCTTATTGGCGGTCGCCGTCCACGTTCTGTTGCTACGCCACTCCCACTCCGACAATTTGACATGATAAGAGATGCATAGTCCACGTTGCTCGATCGTATGGATCCCATGGCAACCGTTAATTCGTATTCAACGACCAATTTAATAGAAGTAATTTAAATATTAAATTATTTTCGCAGTTATTTCTTATTTGTAATTTTATAATTTCAATGTTTTAAACTACCCATTTTAGTATTTAGGATTCGAAGAGTATGAATATGTATTTTAGACGTGTAGTCAAATGCATTATAAACTACATTTATAATAAGCTATTTCTGTTTTCTCTCATATCTACCTATGTTGGCATGCAACACTTGACGTTTAGTTAATTGATCATGCTATCGATTTCCTTAGTAATTCTTTAAGATTTTATAGAATCTCTCCAAAAGTTCTTGAAACTCGCGTATTTTAAAATAAACGATAAGAATCAAGAAATTTCTTATTTCGTTTCTATAAACAATATTTTTTTTTAATGTTTAAAATTTAAATGATTCGTAAATTTAAGACAAAAATACAAACCTGCTTTTTATAATTAATCGGTTAAATACTGTATTGGCAGGGTGATGTCAAAACAGTTCGATAATGTTGTTTGTGTTGACATTCACGAAAGGGGTCGAACTCGTAACGTGACACAAAACGTGTTTTTTGTTCATTCATTTCCTCTTTCCTGTAAATATTAGTATTACTAGGTTTTACGTTATATCGTGGTTTATTGCATTTTCGTGTATCAAAGCAGTACGCTTTGATGAAGCTCTCTAATCTTCTAAATTACGCTGTAACAGTGCGAATATATTGTTATAAAATAATAATTTCGAGAAGGGTATACAGTTTATTTTAATTTAAATGAACTGTTTTAATATTAATTGTTATAAATGTATATATATATATATATATATATATATATATATATATATATATATATATATAGATTGTACGGATGTTAAAAATAATATTGTAATAAAATATACGATGATAATCGATATAAGATAGAATTCTACCTACCTTCGATTATGCTTACTTATTTATATAAAAGTTAGATGTCACTCTAAATAGTGCTCGATCGAATCGATTTACAATAAATTGATTTTTACTTAATCGTAGTTAGTTAGCGTCGTAATTGTAGGCAGCAATGTCTACATCCACATTACTAATTTAAAAATATTTTAATTAATTTTTTTATATTCCACATTTTCTCCTTAAAAAGTCCTTCTATTTTTTTGGACAGTTGCCAACATTCTGACCCTTAAGTTTACTTTAATTTAATATTAATCCATTTTCTTCACTCTTTTAAAAAAAATTACAATGATATTCAACTATGATAATAATTAATAAGTGAATGCATAATGAAACGAAATAGCAACTAATATTGTCCGTTAATAACTATTATAGACTCGCTTCCAGAAATAGGAACAACCCGATTTTTAAATTCCAGTTTTACACACCAGCTATAAAAACCGATTAACTAATTTAACATTCATGACTTTCGTATTTGCAATTCGGCTATGTCGGCCGTATTTCTAGTTAAATTTAGACGTATTTTACATCGAACGGCGTCATTCGTACAAAGAGGTGAAGGACGGAGAAAGCAAACCCATTAATTCCGGGACATTTATAGTAGCAGTTAACTTTATTTGTTGGGCTGTAAAAGAAGAAGAATGATTTTTGTAGGATGCCGTTATTGCTGAATAGCGAGGCATCATAACTTTAGAAAATATGAAATACGATAACTCATGTTAACGGGCTAAAGTTTTTATGTGTTTATTAATGTTGATTGGTGTAGGAATCTTTCGATTAAGTCCAACGTAATCTTCTACTTATTTACTACAAGAAAACTAAGAACTTTGTGTGCAAACATTTCAAGATTTTTTAATATAATTGGATTGATTCGACTTTCATTTGACGAAGGTGTAATAAATAAAATGATAATTATTTCGGCATCAAGTAAGCCACTGTCTACTGTACTTGATATTTAATTATTATATTCTCTAACCAGGCTTGCCTGTCTGCGTATGGTGGGAAGTGCAATATGGCTTAAAACGAGGAGCCAGTGTAGAGGTGTGTTTTTTAAACAGCTGCTAATTATTCTCATGGTCCCATTGATTTTAATATCGATCATCTTTGTATGGCATCTGTTTGGCCAGATAAACAGACGCCGTATTTAATACATGCAAATAGTGAGCGTAATTTATTCTCAATCCCTTCAATATTGTTTTAGTTGTTGCTGTGCAGTCGCTTACTGATCATCCATTCGTATTTTCTGCATTTTCTGTGTAACGTTCCTACTTCCCTCATGCAAGCAACAAAACGCGAAAGCTGCTCCTACTAAATGCTGCTGTTAAACATACAACTCAGCCGAATCAGTACCACGGACTCAGCTCAGTGAAGATGGAGTGAATTTCTTGATGAAACGGTGTTAACCTAACTGATCGATATTTCAAAAGCGTGCCACCGCGATTTAAAGGATCCTGGTAAAAGTGGATATATACGATGGGCGGAGGACGTATTTGCGATAATGTACCTATGGAAATCAATCAAAGCCCGGAAAGAGGAAGCTATACACAAAACAAAATAAAAAGGAACACAACAACCAACTAATAAGTAACAAGATTTATTGTGAACGCTGATCGTATAACAGAAAATTGCAAACTAATAAATTATATATTATCAAAGTAAAACGATGGGTGAAGCCCTGTATATATATATATATATACAGGGTGTGTATAAATTGGCGGACCCACTACACGCGGCGATGTTCTTCGTTAAATTCGGAGTCCAAAATCGTAATACGAAAATGTTGTACCATGCTCCACATCTTTGCACCTTTCAGTCTTGAAATAAGCATTATTACTCGATATTTGTTGACAGAAAGAGCTATAATTTAGAAGAAAGAAGAATTGTTGTTATTATCCTTTCGTTAAAGTTTTCTTTTTGATTTTAAAGTTTGTTTTTAATATTTGTTTATTAACTTATTTTGACGAAAAACACATCTGACAACGTTGTAAAACAATAAGTAGGCAGCCTAATGTTGTTCTAGTCATATACATGACTACTGTCAAATTCATTCTGAAGACAAAGGAAGCCTGATACATCGTTTTAGGATTAGGACTTTTAACTCAAAATTTGACCAAGGATGTCGCCACGTGTAGTGGGTCGCCAATTTATACACACCTTGTATATATATAATAGCCTAGTGGTTAAAGCAATGGTATATATTGTTATACTGTTATTGATGAGAGATTATTTGTGTTTTTTGCCTCACAGTTGGACGTTATAAATGTTATATGATGGCCCGCACTTATGGAAGCCTAATTGATACAATAATTAAATGCTTATTATTCCAAAATAATTACAGTAAATATTATATTATTAATAATTTTTATACTTACGTAATTATAAGATCTTTCTCTCTCTCTCTCAGGGTCCTCTATTATTTTAAATCTTAATATTCACATAAGTAATTTGTTATAGCAATAATAGATGGAGTGGTCGATTCAGAAGAAACACTCGTAACACCAGTTCAGTTGATGAAATAATTTAATGCATAAATGATGCTTTTTTAAAATTAAAATTTCAAATGCTACAATATTGTTGTTTTACAATTATAAAGTTATATTATTGTATATAGTCAAATAGAAATGATAACAAATAGAGTGCATAAACAGTATGAAATTTGAACAGATGTCGGACTTGACCTCTAAACGTTATAGCAATGTGTCTTCGATCAAATACAATAACAAATCTATTTGGTTTTGGTTTACAGGCTCCTTTTAAAATTAATATGAAGCAATCTGCGATTTATGCAGGTGTTTGCATTAGGTAAATAGATATCATTCAATTTGATTTGCTGTTTAGCTATATTTAATACAAGAATTTGTGACTTTTAGATAATTATGACAATTTACTATAATATAAGGATTTGACCTTGACATGAAAGCCCCTTGAAACTAGTACTCAGTTAAAAAATGTGTGCCTGTTCTAAAAATGTAAGCTCAGAATCGATTCGTTCTTTTGTGGATGAATTTAGGAACGGGAAGGGAATTCTCAGCAAATTAGCGTCTGAAACGAGTTTTCTTCTTATGATTTTGGAATAGTCTGTTTTCTAAACTCTATTGAATGTCAGGATGCGGAAAATTACTTGTTTAGATACGGATTAATTATATATATGTTTTACGAAACTTTTTATACTTTAATTCGATGATTTTACGGTGTTTTTAGATTTAATTTTAAAAGCGTCGAAAAATCGCGAAAAAGTGCCGACTACTGGCTAAAAACATTAACCGTTTCCTTAATGTAACTTAGGGCTTCCCGGTGTATTCAGAACCACAGTCGTTGATAGCTTAGTGGCAAAGCAATGGTCCGGCAAACTATGGACGTGGGTTCGAATCCTGCTGAAGAGCGAATTTTTTTAATTAAAAAATTCAAATTATTAGCTTCGTAAAATGCAGAAAGCAATATTTGCCTATACGCTGTAATATTTTATTTCTTATTTATATGTCGACATGACGTAAAAATCTGAATACCATAAGACATAAGTTTAAAGAACACTTACTTAATACTTAATCATAGCATAAATTACAATTTATAAGACGGGTAAAGTAGGTAAAATAGAATAGCTTACTAAACTAAGTATTTATTATTCACTTTCTACAACGTTTATGAATCCCAATTGCATAGTAACTCATCTCTAAAACATTTTCTGTGTGATCATCCTTTATATTTAGCAATTGACCTCGTTTCTACCATATATGTACATGTACATATCCCACTAACACATATACACAGCTCGCAGCGCACACACAATCAACCGTGAATGATTGGAAAGTATTAAGACCCCAGCTCGTAAATTGTCTTTTCCGTTAAAACCGTAGTTTATAAAGATTTGCCAATGAACACGAAGCTCGCGCAATATATGGAGCAATGTGAAACTGTCTCTGTCTTTGTCTTTGCTTTTATTAACCCATAAAAACTGGGCAAATGACATGTTTTCCGGGTGAAATTATTGAGTAACGTTAAATTTTTATTGGCAGTTTCGCCGTCGAGCTCGAAACGAACGGAAATGGGAGGCCGGATGGGATGATTGCGCTGGAGCACTAGACAGGAAAGAAGGACCAGCGGGGAACGGAGAAAATCAACGGAACAAACGCAGGGATGCTTTATTATTTTAAATTTTATAACGCCTTCAGATCGACATAAAACAAAACTGTCAATTTCCCGTTTACGGTGCGTAGGGGGCGGGGGGAGGCATTTGAAGACGGAAAGTTTCGAGAAAATAACAGGAAGCGGTAGGGGTAAACGAAGATGTGGTAAGAAGAGAGTACGGAAAGAGCTATAACTTTACTTATTGTATAAGAATGAGTTTATAGGTGTGAATAATGGTTTGCAAAAGTAAAATATTTTATTTCGAAAGTACTTACTTACTCAAAGGGATTTCGAAACACGTAAATGTTAATGCCATTGTTCTAAACTGAGTTTTAGCTAAATGGCGATGAAATTTAAAATATTTAGAAAACATAAAACAGTTAATAATTTCAAATAAGTGAAGCTGAGACGAGCAAAATATTTTATTATATTATATTCGTAAGGCATACAAAGCGAACAGATGAAATTAAATAAGTTGTAAAATAAAAAAGGAAGCGAAAGGAAATAATACATTTTTACACTTCGCATATGTTAAGAATGAAGTTCGAAGAGTACCAGTCTGCAACAGATTTTCTCAGAAATAATTACTGGAGCACTTAGAGTATGCTTAAGGATTCAATTTATTCCAATAAAGTTTTAAGCGCAAAGGCACCGTTAATCTAAAAAATAATAAAATACGTTCAAAATTAACATTAAATTTTACGGCCAGCACATAAAACATGTATTTTTTGGTCATTGTATGGTACCCTTGGTTGGAAATAATACATTGTTACACTTCGTATATATTAACAATGGAGCTCGAATTGTTCCAGTCTGCTTCCGATTTTCTCAAAAATAATTACTGGAGCATTTAGAGGATGCTTAAGGATTCAATTTATCCCAATCAAGTTTTAAGCGCAAAGGCACCGTTAATCTAAAAAAAAATAAAATACGTTCAAAATTAACATTAACTTTTACGGCCAGCACATAAAACATGTATTTTTTGGTCATTGTATGGTACTCTTGGTTGGAAATAATATATTGTTACACTTCGTATATACTAACAATTGAGTTCGAAGAGATCCAGTCTGCAACCGATTTTCTCAAAAATAATTACTGGGGCGATTAGAGGATGCTCGAGTAATTAATTTATCTCAATAAAGTTTAGGGCGCTAAGGCACCGTTAATCTAAAAAAAATTAAATACTTTCAACACTAATTTTTACGTCCAACACATAAAATATCTATTTTTTTGGTCTTTGTATTGTACTCTTGATTGGAAATTATGTATTGTTACGCTTCGTATATACTAAGAATTGAGTTCGAAGAGCTCCAGTCTGCAATCGATTTTCTCAAAAATAATTACAGGGACGTTTAGAGGATCCTTGGGGAATAAATTCATCCCAATAAAGTTTTAGGCGCAAAAGCACCGTTAATCTAAAAAAAATTAAATACTTTCAACACTTTTTCGTCCAAATACACATAAACATCTATTTTTTGGTCATTGTATGGCATTCTTGATTTACCCTAATGCCAACGAGGTTTATAGTTTCCGTAAATTCCCTTAAATTGATTGTAAATTTTGCAATATAAGTGCATTAGAAAATTTGACTGTTAAAAGAAACGATCTGTTAACAGTAATTTGCTTCAGATTTATAAAATTTTGCGGAAGAGAAAGTTATTGTTTGTATATATTTCAATGTTATTTTCCATAACGCCATTTTTAATAAAAATTTATATAGTTGACAATTAATAAGTGTAAATTTATTTCTGGAAGTTCAGTGAAAATGTAATGGTGTTAATTATTTTTATTTTAAACCAACTTAACTCAACAAAAAAAAGTGACGTTAACAAAAAAACTTTAGAATATATCTGAAAAGTAATATTTATATTTATTACACACAAGTTGGCAGTTTCGCAGTATTTTTTTGTTGACATATCGTTCCATTTGATACTCTACCCGACCGGTGCATTGCGTTGCAGTCAGACAAAAGTCCATGTTGGGCGATGTTAAAATAGATTTAGAAATTCGTCTGCGCCTGGATAACAGACTGGGAATTTTGGTAATCGTTTTACGGCGAACGAACATTCTTGCCAAACCATCGCTGCAGCTGTAACTGCTAACACTCCTGAACCTGAACGGCCAGCACCGGAGTACTACCCATTTTAAAATTGTTTATAAAATATACTTGTTTTTGTCTTAGACGTTGTGTTTATTGTGTTTGTATAGGTTGAGTTCAACTGGGGTAAAATATTTTATTTCCCAAGCATTGGAAAAATGAGAAATATTATTCGTATGCACCTTCAAATTGTCACGTGCTTTAATTGTTTCCCAAATGTGTACGAAATCTGTAACACTATCCTTTGTCCGTATTAATTCCTCTTCTAATAATGCACAATGAAGTAAAAAAGCTTGCTTTTCCGTATATCCGCAGATCCAGTTAACTAAATGATTCTATTAAATTTTCACGTAAGTGTTATTACAGTGGATATAGCAGAGACAAAAAGATTCTGGACTTTTCTTAGAGTGAATAAGAAACGAATTTATTTTTTAATTGGTTATTTATTATTGATATTGGAAACACAAAATAATACACAATCAGAGATGAAACGGTCAAAGATAGAAAAAAGTATTGAAAAGAGTAAAAAGTAAAATTCACCACTGATCTCGTTAACATTGAGTGCAGGTCAGATCGGATGCTTCATAGACCTGCCGGTTTTCCTAACCGCAGACGTTCACTAACAGATTAAATTTCCAGCTATTTGATACTTTAACCGCCGCTGATTTTCGAAAGTCAGTAGAAGCACGCGTAGCCTTATATCGCGTCTGTGATTTGGGTTCAAGCAGTGGCGGCTCTTTAATGAGAGGGAAACTATTGAAGTGTGCGATATTATTTTGCTAGAAATAAAAACTAGATTTCGGTATACGGGGCACTTAATATTAGCAAACTTAATTTCTTTTAAACAGTTCTCCTCTTTCCAAAAAAAAATTTCCGGAAGATTGCCTTAAAGAAGCAGTAAAATTTTATCCATGCCTCAATGAAAGCAGACTACGAACTGAATTAAGCGTTCTATATTCTAGAGAAGAATTTAGGCAAAATATAGAAGTCGGTGCTGTAGGTCTGCTAGGTCTTCTGCTGGATGGATTAAGCGACCCCTTTAATGAAGTTGTTACGCTTTTAAAATGGACTTCGTTTATCGTCAGATGTAATTAAACTGTGTAGTGTAATATTTACCATTCCCTCAAAACAAACTCTACAATGAACAGTACCTGTCTGGAACAGTACGTCGGTGAAATTTATAAGGATTGGGTAAGCGTTTTTGTATTACACTTTTTAATTTTGAAATTATGCACTCCCTATGTGAACCACCCCGAGCCGCCACTGGGTTCAAGTATGTGTCGCGTCAACTGCTAACCTTATTCCTATTCGTACAAAAGGCGGGAAAGTCTGTTGATAGATATAGTGATAAAAATATTTGTATTATTTATTCATAAAATCGCATATTCACATTTTCATAAGAATATATTTTTTATTTGTGCAAGAAGGATAACACTATTATGTAAATGTAGTTCATTATCATATGCCATTTCAAAAATTCAACTAACCGACAGTAGGAACTACAATGGCATTTATATGCTGAAACGCGCATGAATAAAAAATCACGCTAGTCTGGACCAGACCGCGTTTCCGTTTTCGCAGAAAAGCGAAGCACCCGGAAGAATACATAAATTGCTGTCCTTTGACGTTTACTGTCATCAATAAACATTACTTTGACTGGGGAGGCGCAACTTATTCCCAAACTATTAATCATTCATCAGACGCTTAGAAGCGGTTCCGGACGTGTTCCGGTTTAAATCAAGCATAGGGCAATGAACAGATTGCGCAGAAAAGTATTCAGGGTGTATTAATTTCAATATCGTATCTTGCTTTTCCACTTAAATATCAACCTAACATTTGGAACAAATTTTATATATTATATATTATTATATATATTATATATATATTATATATATATTATTGGGTATTTAGCTAACTTATTCAATTCTGAATAAAGTATATATACAAGTGTCCTGTATCGTTATGTTCAAATTTTAGGAGTGTAAAGTAGACTTCATTTCAAGTAACAAAAACGCAAAACTTGTATATCCATTTTTATTTGTTTCAAAGTCACAGATCTATGAATGTGATTGTCAGATCATGAAAAAAAAATGTAATCCTAAAGTCAATGCAAACTGATTTTATATTAAAAAAAAGTTATACGATTCAATAACAGGGCTGTGATTGTTAACGTCGTATAATAAAATGTTATCCTAAAATAAATAAACACGTGTCGTAGTGCATACAGTAATTTATTGGAGATCTACAAAAAAGAGTACTGGAAATTGATTTATGATAAAGAAGGTTCTTACTTATTTCGTAAGTGCTGAACCATGTATATCATACAATAAACAAATGTGCAGATGACTGTTACATTGCATTTTTTAATAAAAGATTACAATACGATTCAGTTCATACAGCAGCTTATTAGTGAGTGGACACATTTTCTTTATTCAAAATGCCTTACCGATTTTCTTCTCAAGAGTATGCGGGCATGCATTTTGTATATGGCTACTGTAACGGCAGTGCACGTCAAGCAGTTATTGAATACCAACATCGGTTTCCCGATAGGTGCATTCCTAATTACAGAACGTTTCTGGAAGAACGCAGACAATTAGGGAATACGGTCTGGGTGATTATCTTTTCGACCGAGGAGTAAATTTTCCAGCAGACTTAGAGGAAGAAGCAGTAGCTATTGTTTCAAGGGATCCAACTCTCAGTGTACGTCGAATCGCTAGACAACTAGGAGTGCCAAGAATGACTGTTTGGTGAATTCTAAAACGTGAGGGCTTATATCCATACCACTATCGCAGGGGACACGGTTTGCTTGAGGCAGACCACTATGCTCGTCTACCTGGATATTAAGACAGTCACGGCGTCATTTTAATTTCTGCAGAACAGTCCTCTGGACAGATGAATCTACGTTTTCGAGAAGTGGTGTTAGAAATCTGAGAAACCTGGTCATCAGAAAATCCCAAAGCTAAGCGCTCATCTAAATTTCAACATGAATTTTCTATTAACGCTTGGGCGGCCATAATTTATGACTTGTTGATTGGTCCTGTCGTTCCTCCTGGGAGGTTAAATGCGGATTCACCTTCAATTTCTTACTGACGAAGTGCCAGGTCTTTTAGAGGATGTCCCACTGAACGTTCGACGAGATATGTGGTTTCACATGGATGGGGCACCACCACATTTCGGAATTACTGTCCGTCAATTATCCAAGATGGATTGGTTGAGGTGGTCCTGTTGCATGGCCATCCAGATCACCCGATCTTGATCCCCTTGACTTTTATTTATGGGGGTACATAAAAAATTTAGTCTACGCGCAAGTTTCGAACACAAGAGAAGAGTTGTTGGATCGTATTCACCTGGCTGCCGAGCAAATTCGACAAAACAAGTGTGAAATTCAGATAGGTACATCTTCTGTTGTCTTACGGGCACAAGCCTGCATTTAACAAGGAGGTGGACATTTGAAAAATATTATTAATTGAATTTTTTTAAATAAAATCAGTTTTTATTGACTTTAACATTACATTTTCTTTCATGATCTGACAATCACATACATAGATCTGTAACTTTAAGACAAATAAAAATGGATATACAAGTTTTGCGTTTTTGTTACTTGAAATGAAGTCTACTTTACACTCCTAAAATGTTTTTAATATTTCCTAGCACCACTTGACACGTGCCTGTTTTTGCTCGTCTTTTAAATTTTGAGGGATTCAACGATTGGAAAGCTTCTTGATATGTCAATGATCGTGCAAAATCGTATCTATTTGTTTCGCGGCAATGCATAAAGACGCCTCTATTTCACTGTATATCACATGTCGATCTAATAAAATAATTTCACGCACAGCATCGATATTTTTTGCAACAGTAGAGGTGCATGGACGCCCTCCGCGAAGATCGTCACTAAACGTTGATTTTCCAAGCTTGAATTCTGCGAACCATTTGTAAACTATAGTTTTGGATAGTGCTTCATTCCTAAATACCGAACTAAGCTTTTCCACACATTACTTTGGTGTCAAACCGTATCGAAAATCGTAAAAAATCATCACTCGAAAATTACGATTCAAATTTCCATTTTTGACACAACTATTACTTTGTTAAATTCTGTTGAGACAAAACTGTTCGGTTTTAAATCGAACTGTCAACTGAATTATAGGTTAAAAATGTAAAATTTTACGAATATGATAATTGTGGAATGCTGCCAATTCAAGGAGTAATTGATTTCGCGAATTTTAGCAGTATACCTCGTATACGAAAAAAAGGATAAGATAAGAAAAGAAAAATAGATTTATAATATATACTTAATAATGGAACAGAAAAATAATACAAATATTCGCAATATTTTTTTATTGTAAGCCATTAATAAATAATAATCACACATAAAAAGCACTACCTGAATTTAAAATGTGAAATACAAAAACAAAGTAATGACAGGACAACCTTCAATCATTAAAAATCATACTGTATTGTTTAGCCCAGTGTTTTTCAACCCTTTTCATGACACGACCCCCCTAGTATCAAAAAATATTTCCCGACCCCCGACCCTTTTTTTTCATGTATGTTAAAAATATTTAATCCATACAAAAATTTTAGGCGTTTGCGTTATTAGGATTCGGATATAAATATACAATTAAGTACGTAAAACATATAATTTTAAATGGAATACGTGGCCAATTGATAACTAACAAACAAATACAAACATATTGTTAGGGCCGAGACTCCCAGCGTCATCTGTTGGTAACATTCGGAACTAGTACAGGTTCCGAGCGTTACCAACGGATGACGCTGGTAGTCCCCCGCGCGCTCCACGGCCCGCGCTAAAGGTCCACAAGTTTCGAGACGTTTCGTTACGCTTCGAGATGATTCTCTCTAGAATACGCTGGCCTATAAATAGGGCGGTCGACCGCGGCCACGGCAGTTGAGTGCAAGACCGCGAAGCAAGTGGTCGGGTCGTCTGCTGTTTAGTGGTTTGAAGAGCGCGAATCACTTGTTTTACGTATTTATTTGAGTTGTTTGTTATAATTGAAAATGGATAAATTCCTGAAAATATCATCAGAACCATCAACGTCTAAGTCTAGCGGCACTAGTGGAATAAAGAAAAAACGTCTTTATGACGACAATTACTTGAAATTTGGGTTTACTGTGATTGAGAATAAACCGTAGTGCGTAATTTGCTTTGAAAATTTGTCAAGAGAAAGCATGAAGCCATCGAAGTTGGTACGCCACCTAAACAGAAAACATCCTAATGAAAAAAATTAATCCGTGGAATTTTTTGAGCGAAAATTAAAAGCTCTTGAACATCAACAAACTGCTATAGGACAAATGTCCAACCTAAATGAGAAAGCGTTGCAAGCTAGTTATCGAGTAGCTTTTCGTGTGGCTAAAGCAGGAAAACCTCACAGTATTGCCGAAAATTTGATTTTACCAGCGGCTTTAGATATAGCAGAGATTATGTTTGGCAAGCAAGAGGTCGAAAAGCTCAAAAGTATACCTCTCTCTGATAATACCATTCAACGCAGGATAAGCAATATGGCGACTGACGTTCGTGATCAAGTCATAGAAAAAATTGAGAAAAGTTCTTTTGTGTCCTTGCAATTTGATGAATCAACGGATATTGCGGGTTGTGCGCAGTTTGTAGTTTTTGTGCGTTTTGAATTCAATGAAATATTAATGGAAGAAATACTATTTTGCAAGGTACTACCCAAAAATACTACAGGTCAGTGCTTGCATGACACGTTCCTTGAAGCTACGCAAGATATGAACATCGATTGGGCACAAAAATGCATTGCTATTTGTAGTGACGGAGCAAAAGCCATGACTGGTGCGAAGAGTGGATTTATTGCTAGACTGAAAGGACAGATGCCAAAGGCTTGTTGGATGCATTGCTTTCTCCATCGCCAAGCTCTGGCAGCCAAAACTTTGCCACAAGAATACAGTCAAGTTCTAAATATTATTATTAACATTGTAAATTCTATTAAAGGAAAAGCGTTGCAGACTCGATTGTTTCTAATCATTTGTGAAGATATGGGGGCACTACACCGCAATTTGCTTTACCATACAGAAGTTAGGTTGTTATCAACAGGCAAAGTACTGACCAGAGTTATGGAACTTCGCGCTGAACTATTAGTATATTTACAACAAGCCAAGTCACATTACTCTGAATTCATTTCTGACCCGGAATTCCTTTTGAAATTGGCTTTTCTTTCTGACTTATTTGAGCATTTAAATAACTTGAATAAAAGTCTTCAAGGGCGGGATGAAAATGTCATTATAGCAAAAGACAAACTCCATGGCTTTATAAAAAAAATTGAATTGTGGTCGTCATCTATAAATCAAAACAACTTTGATTCATTTTCGTCGACACAGTCTTTCATTGAAGAAGTCGGAAGCGAGATAAACATCAACTCATATACCGTATGAACGCCTGGGAGTGATTGATCTACCACAATGTAGTAAGACGAAGACGAATAGCGAGTTTATGTGGTTAGGGTTGAGAGAGTATATTCAGTCTGTTCTACTGTGTAACTGTACGGGCGTTCCCTTTCTTTATCCAACACATTCTACATACGATCTAAGTACGAATCAAATAATCTCTCTCTAACACATTGAATATTCCTATCAGTCGCTCGTGGTGTTCAAACAAGGCGAATATATTGAATCGGAAAACAAGCTTGCGACTGGCGATTCAGTTGCAGTTGCTCCTTGTCATCCGTACGTAGAGTACGGATAGAAATGTTAACAAATGTCCGTCGTAATTTTTATAACGGATTGGGTTACTGCTTGGCTCAAGAGGGTGGTTTATTTGAGCATTTACTAAATAATTAGTTTTTCTTTTTAGAATGTTCTTTTATTTAATAATTAATATTTATTACCAATAAAGGTATTTTAGTTAAATTTAATATTTTATAGGTAGTTTATTTAAGGAAACCATTTATTTATACTGGTAAACACTTTATTTATATTCTTGCAAGAATCGTTATTGTTTTGAAATTTTATGCTATTACAGAATACTTTTTATTTTAATTTTTTTCAATAAGAGTTACGGTTTTGTTTCATAATTTTATATTATTTATGTGTTTTCATTTGAATAAGAATCTTTTAAGTTGAAGCCACGAAGCTCTGATGCTTCGCCGGTAAGAATTATTATTATGCAGTAAACAAAAACTCTGCACTTTACGGCGGATTGTATTTGATGATACTTTCAACTATATTATATCATTTTATTTAAATTTAAATGTTAAATTTAAAGTATTATGGCCGAAGAGACATAAACAAAAGTATCCGTTATTGTAGGGACGTTGACAGCCGGCATATGACTAATAGTGCGAAAAGCAACGGTGTAGTCGGATAAAATATCCAAATTCGTACATTAACCATAAATAATATACTACAAATATTGTTGTAGTTTGTTAAACAATTAGTTATTAATTTGGAATATTTATTTTGATACATCATTTATTAATAAACAGCCATAACGCTTTCTTAGTTCACCACAATTAAATACGGCCTGTAGGAGTTTAACGTATGTAGCCCCTCCCACTTGCAGTTGGCCAGTCATTACTTATATATTCATCGATCGCTCGACGTTGTGCACACGGTATATATCCGGTATGAAAATTGTGTTAGATAATTTGAAGAAAGAATTGTGCCATTACTTCTCAGTGCAAGAGATATCGGATAACACTGGGCAAAGATGGATCTTAAATCCGTTTTTAAATGCAGCTATAAATGAGGCAAATTTATCAACTAAGTTCAAAGAGAATCTCCTGGAATTATCTGCCGATGGGATGTTACACTTGGAATTCAATTCTGAAAATTTGGATACCTTGAAGTATTTGATTCCATTTTCTACCTCGTACTTGTGCGAGTTGGCATTTTCATCAATAGCCCAAATAAAAAGTAAACTAAGAAATCGCTTAAATTTGGAAAACGATTTAATACTTAAAGTTGCAAAAACGGATCCACGATGGGAGATATTGATTGAACAAACTCAAGCGCAACCTTCACATTAAAATGAACGAGTACTCGAAGATTTTATTTTTTGTTAATGTGTTTGTATAAATAACATAACGAGTATCATTTTGTTAACTTTTTTTTAATATATCTACCTTTATAAAATTTATTGATTTTTTTACTGAGTTCTCTCGACCTCTCGCGACCCCCCTACAGAGGCTTCGCGACCCCCAGGGGGTCGCGACCCACAGGTTGAAAAACACTGGTTTAGCCCATAGCCGCCCCGGGTGTAGATTTATTGAGCATGCATCATTTACTAGTATATTAAGTATGACACAATTTTAAAATTTCTCAAATTGTAATTCTTTTAAATTTCTAAATTTAATAACTTCTTTCCATTTCAGAAGAAATTACATTCAAAAAAGCCTAAATTTCCTCAACATCAACTAAAACTTTTTTCTACTTAAATTTTTAAAGGAAACTGTATATAATTTTCGCGTGAAAGGTAGGGCAAAAGGGCGGTAAAGGAGCGAAACCAAATGAAAAAGATACCGGGATTTTCTACGTGCAAAGAACTTTAAAGTAAATTAGAGACTTTAAAAACTTTACGTCTGTTTTTTCGTCTCTTTCATCTGACAGCCGGTCGAATTTCTTACGTTTATGGCTTTACATCGTTTATATCTATTCTGTCAGGTTTTCTGCTTTCCTTCATTCCTTACTTTCTTTCTTTTTATCTTTTGCTAGTTTAACGTTGGGTCGCTGCCATGTATTTAATTTAAGAGCGTCTTAAGGACCTCAACTTTAAACTTTCAAGATCCTACCAGAGTTATATAATTTCTTAAACACTAACTATGACGTCTAGAAATCGCTTTATTTGGTTCGTAGTTATTTTGTTATGGAATAGTCTTTTTTCGTAATCCTCTCGGGCAATGTGTCACGTAATATATCTATAAGATGTTTGAAATCTATATTTGAATTCCATTTATAATTAGTTTTGGTGGTTAATGATTTTATTTTTAACGCAATATTATTCTTTTTACTGTATTTGAATTTACTCTAAATTTCTATTCACTTTAGTACATAATGTTTTAAAGTAATACTTCTTATTGCGTTGGCTCTTGTCATATTAAAGAATTTACTTTTTTTATTGCTTGTGACCATCTCTTCTCGTCTTGGTCGATGACTCGTATAAAAACTTTACGTTCTGGCGCAAGTAGACTGCTGATAAAGTTAATAAAATTCTAAAAATATATTTGATTAAAATTTTTTAAATACATGTAAAATAATTTGTTATGTGGATAATCTGAATGTATTATATTGTAATAACTGGAGCAGACAAATTTCCGTGCGCGCCATGAGCGCCGGTATGGGAGTGTAATTCGTAATATATTAGAATATGCTATAGTATAGCGACGCAACATGACCTTGCTACCGATATAAGTATAGAAGTAGAGACATTTATACTATCAGAAATAATTAAATATACATTTGGTTTTCTGCTATTAAAGTAATATGCATAAACACGTGAAAAATAAGAATAGTACATATTATAGCAGCGTTGTATGTACCTATAAATAAAATGAAAAATGTATGAAATCAGTGATTATGTGCACGACAGAGGATTTAAAAAGACACTTACCGTTTTAAGCGTCTTCCAAGGATTGACAAACTGGAGAAACTCGATTGTATATTTTCATTTTCAGGTGCGTTTCTAAGGTTATTTCTGTAAAACATGTTCGCCGTGTAAGGAAAAAATATGTTTATATTCGGAAAACGAGCGTTCTACATCTAGTGATGTTATATTCGCATACTCAAAATACTTTTTTAAACAGCTTAACGCATCTGTAGACGTGCCCTGACAAATACGTGTTAAGGTGTCAAAATCTGCATTTCTGTCTAAAACACTTTCAAATTTAATTAGAACACTTTCACTTTTTGCGTCTTCTACAGCACACAGTTGTGCTTGAACATCTTTAACGATTTGCAGTAATTCCTCTAACGACAGCGACGAATTTTCTAATTTTGTTGTTGCTTCGTCTAGTCCTAAATAATTCTCACGAATACTTTGTAAATACATTTATATCTGGGCATCTTGAAATTTTTTCTGGCTTGTATTGATAGCTGCACTTTCTTTCGGATCGAATGATAAAACCACGTCCTGAATTTTTTCAAAATGTTCATGATAGTAAAACCCCGCCCGTAACCATGTACCCCAACGTGTCAGAATCGACTGTGGTGGCTCAGGGGTATGGGGACACAATTCGTGAAATTTCCGAATACGTTTTGGAGATTTCAGGAATACTGCCTTTGTACTCGATATTAAAGCATCTACCTCTAGATAACATCTACGAACCTGTTCTGCCTCAAGGTGTAGAGCATGGAGTTTACAAGTAATATGTAACAAGTTAGGACAATATTTTGTAAGAGACCGGCCTACAGAACACATGGTTGCGGCACTATCGGTCATGAATATTAATATTTGGTCTTTCGAAAGTTTAAATTTTTCCAAAGTATCTAATAGCACCTCCGAAATTTTTTCGGCATTACGTTGCTCTAGTCGTCTGGATGCTAATAAAATTGAAGACGTTGGTTGATGTGGTTCTATATTACGCGCTATCACATTAACTACAGATTGATTTTTGCTGTCAGTTGTTTCGTCCACACATAACCACAGTTTTTATTCTTCAGTTCGGCTTTGATTTTATTTTCAACCTGTCTACGCACCGATGGTAAATTCCTTCGTAACGTTGTCGTGCTCGGTAATGTTTGATTCGCGTATTTATTCCAAAATGAAATAAATGAATCATTACATATCAAGGTAAACGGCAGTGTACACACAATCATAGTTACACATAGTTCATGTATAAACTGTTGTCTATTAATTTTATTATTATTGTGCTTCGATCTGCTTACGTGTTCTTTGCAATGTGTTTTTGATTAACATATTAGATATGTATTGCACACTAAACATTTAATTTTTGAGCCATCGTATATTAAGTCCGGGAAATCCATAATAAACTTATTCACTTCGTCTGACAACGGTCGTTTTCTCGATTTATGTGTCGACGACATTTTATTACGTATGCTTACACTTACATGCAGTCTAAGCAAGTACCAAACACATACTGAATGCTTTTTATTAGTTCTGATGCAATATAATCATCCTCACATCGGCGCACATGGGCGCACGGAAATTGGTCTGATCTAGTAATAACTAAACCAGGTGATGTATTCACAAATAAGCAATGTGTTATTCATTTCTTCAACATGACCTTCCTTTACTTATGATCTTTCGCCATGTAGATAAACATTTTGTAACCAGGTCACTAGGCCAATAGAACACACTCAGACGATATATAAACTACAAACTAAGAGGTCTAATCAATGAGAGATACAATCAGAGACAGAGTGAGTACCAGTCTAGAGCATTATATTACTATGTATTATTTTCTATTGTTATATTCGTTATTGAATGCATATTATGTGTACCACTGTACCTGATGTCTAAATGGCACTGCCTCGGCAACAATGTTACCTCCGGAACCAGGAGACATTAGATGGCGATCCTGCCATCCCACTTCTGATATTACATGTCGTCCGGGACCAGGTGACATTACAATAGTGTACGGTTCTTTCTACGGATCCGTAGGAAAGGCTTTTACTTATTTAAATCTGTAAATCTAGACTATTTTCGGAATCTCTTTTTTTATTGCCTAATTATTCAATTAATATACATACCATAAATTTCTATTTTATGAGATATTTATATAAAATCACTCCTTTGTAGCATCTAAATTTCAAAATTCATAATATACAGAGTGATCATATTCTTTAACAATATATTTATTTGTTTTATGATTGTTATTGAATATAATTTTCATTTAGCGTTGTCTTTTGATTAATTTGTTAATATACGAGTTAACTCTATTCTAGCCTTTTCTTTACCGTTTTTTATTTTTAGCAAGTTGGCTACTCTGAATTTTTATTTCCAGATTGCAGGTATCCTGCATTTCGCCGTTTTGAAGTACGCTTTTGTATTTAGTAGTGTCTAAGCACATGTACCTACGATCGCGCAATCCCTTTTCTCCGTTTTCAGATTTGAGCTTCCGTAAGTAAAACTGATTGGCGCTAACTACCATCCTTTATTTAGTCACCCACGCCGCCTCCATTGACTAAGGGCATAAACAATAAAAAGAAGCTCCCATAAAAATTTGTGCGATCCAACTACCAGTTTCGATCTGTTTTTGGACATCTTCATAACGCAATCGCTGCGCCGTAGGTAGCAACTCCATTAAATGAAACAAATTTTATCGTAGTTTTCTGTACATAAGTTAACCACATATAAAAACTTATACTGCACACTGGAGGTAAATATAATATTGCGATTTATTTGCTTTCAATAGATTTAGAATAGATTCAATAGATTCAGAACAATAAATTATTAAAATGCACGTTTTTTATATACAGGCTGATTCATTTTCGGCCCTCACCATGGGGATCTTTCTTATTATTGGAGATAGAGTATAGGTTTAAATTTGGCAAAGTTGTTAAATTTTGTGTTTGTTATAAATCCGTAAAGAAAATAGACCTGTGACAAATGACCTTCGTTATTAAAAAAAAAAAAACGCGAAAACCCATTTTCTTCTTTTACCTGTAGCACCGACATTTGGCCTTGTAGAGAAAAAATAAAAACACATCCTAGTGACCATTTCTAAACCTCTATCCAGTGGTGTACTCTAAATTTTTATACGACGTTTCGTTTCTTTCTTGCCATCATCAACTATCTAATTTCTTATAGGCGCCATATTGGATTTAGACATCTTCAGAAAGAGTTTTTTTTCTGATTTCAACCATGTACCACATGCTGACTAAAGTTTTTGACATTAGGTTTTATTTGAAAGAATAAATTATAAGATTAAATAAGGTAGCCTTTGGAATTTCAATCTGTCAAACATTTCATTTATTGTTCATTAATAATACAAAAATGTCATACACTAACGAAGAGAAACGAGATATGATAAGTATTTTTTATTCTTCGAAACGAAATTCAACAGTGGTGAGTACAAGATGACAAAAACATTAATAAAAATACATAGAAAAGTAAACAATAAACAATTACAGTAAATGTTCAATTATCTGGCCATCTCGGTAATGCACAATTGGGCACGCCTTCTGGCATTTCGTACTGCCCTTTGTATAGTTCTTCTAGGAACTGCATCGAAGGCATTCTGAAGTCTGTCTCGTAATACTTCAATGTTTTGTGGCGCATCTACTTTATAAATATTATTTTTAACATATCCCCATAAAAACAAATCTAGCGGTCTTAAATCAGGTGATCTCGCAGGCCATTCAACAACTCCCCTATTTCCAATCCAACGGTTTGCAAATTCTTGATTTAATAAATTTCTAACAACAGCTGCATTGTGTGCTGGTGCGCCATCTTGTTGCCACCATAAATATTGTAATTGATTTAATGGGATATTGTCCTCAAGATAGTCAGATTCGTATGTACATAAAATGTTTAAATATCTTTCTCCATTTAAATGTTCTTCATACATAACTGGTCCTAAGAGACGATTTGCCAAAATACCCATCCAAACGTTTATTCCAAAACGATGTTGTGGTCTTCTAGCCCTGTTTTGTCAGGGATTTTGTACTGCCCAATAGTGCTCCGTATTTCTGTTGAACATTCCAGAATTTGTAAATTTTGTTTCACCTGACCAGATGATTTTGTTTAAAAAAATTTCGTCATTTTCTATACTTCCCATTAACCAATTACAATATTATAGCCTTCCCAAATTATCTCCAGGCAGTAAAGAGTGACTAACATGGATCCTGTATGGTTTAAACCTACTTTTATGTAAAGTTCTCCAAACTCTGGACTGGCACAAATTTAATTCTGACGCTACTTCGCGTGTAGAAATTGATGGATTATTATTTATCTATAAAAATACAAGATTAACATGAAATTTGAAAACACGCTTTTAATTTACCATTTGTAAAATATCTTGTCGATTTTCATTTAAATTCCTGTTGTCTTGACCATTACGATCCATAAACGATCCATTCTCGACCAAATTTCTGTCGAGATATAGAAAAATGGTACGATGAGGCTGTTGTCGTTCTGGATATAATTGTAGATATCTTGTACTCGCTACTGTTGAATTTCGGTTCGAAGAATAAAAAATACTTATGATATCTCGTTTCTCTTCGTTAGTGTATGACATTTTTGTATTATTAATGAACAATAAATGAAATGTTTGACAGATTGAAATTCCAAAGGCTACCTTATTTAATCTTATAATTTATTCTTTCAAATAAAACCTAATGTCAAAAACTATAGTCAGCATGTGGTACATTGTTGAAATTAGAAAAAAAACTCTTTATAAGATGTCTAAGTCCAATATGGCGCTACAGGAAATTAGATAGTTGATGATGGCCAGAAAGAAACGAAACGTCATATAAAAATTTAGAGTACACCACTGGATAGAGGTTTAGAAATGGCCACAAGGATGTGTTTTTATTTTTTCTCTACAAGGCCAAATGTCGGTGCTACAGGTAAAAGAAGAAAATGGGGGTTTCGCGTTCTTTTTTTAAATAACGAAGGTCATTTGTCATAGGTCTATTTTCTTTACGGATTTATAACAAACACAAAATTTAACAACTTTTCCAAATTTAAACCTATACTCTATCTCCAATAATAAGCGAGATCCCCATGGTGAGGGCCGAAAATGAATCAGCCTGTATATTATAACATAGATATGAATAACTGGAAGAGAATTTTAAGAACAATAAGTCGTCTTTATTAAAAAACTTAAAATTCTCCCCAAATATTCGGGGAAAATTTTAAGTTTTTTAATAAAGACGACTTATTGTACTTAAAATTCTCTAATATAATAAACAAAACTGCTTTTGGTTTTTATTTGGAGCGAAAGAATTTCATTACATTCGAAATACTGGAGAAAAGAACAACGGTCGCGTATAAGAATTTAATAAACCTAAAAATTTGTAGTGGATTCGTCATTGCCTTTTTGGTATTTTATTACTTTTTAATATTCATGTTACACATGCGTATTCTTTCAGAATTTCTGAAATATCCTCGAAACATTTTGAATAGAAATAAATGTGTATGTGGGCATATTTCGAATTAATTTTCTTTGTTTGATATAAATCGTCTTTTCCTTTTCAATTATATTTATTTCCTCTGATATTAAAATACGAAGAAAATTTGAAATACCGACATATTTCAAAAGAGAATTTTTGAGGACATTGTTCGCCATTTAAATACGATTATCAAATTGAATGACGAGAGTCACTTAATATTTATATATGAGAGAAAGTTCGAAATTAATAAGATTTTTATTTTAAAAAGAAATCATTTCTACCTGAGACCAAAATATATCAGTGACATTAGAAGTGTTACACCCAGAAGGAATAATTTGTTCAACTTGATTTTTTGGCATCAGAATGACTATATTTAAAGTATGCTATGATAAGAATGTCAACTTTCTATCTTCTATAAACTTTGTCAAAAAAATCTCTTAGTTTTTTGTGAAGAAACCTGCTTATGAGAGCTGACTAGTGTAGAAATGTTTAGTTATTGAGCGTCAGTCTACGAGTGTTAAACGTAACAAAATGTCTAGAGTTCGAAGAAGTCTAAATTATCACCGTGTCAGTGACTTTGACAGGGGTAGAATTGTTGCCTATCGAGATGCTGGTTTGTGCTATTGCGAAATTAGCCGCCGCGTTAATTGTACTGCAATGACGATAATGCGTGTCTGTCGGGTGTGGACAGAAGAAGGTAGAGGAACACGAAGAAGGCGAACTGGTCTACAACTAGCTCTACGAGACCCTTTTTCTACTACGCGTCAAATCGCTGACCAATGGTTTGGAGAAGAAGGTAGATCAGTTACTGTACGTACAATATATCGCCGCATTCGAACCTTTGGACTTCTTTCATACCGTCCACGATTAGTGCTTCCTTTGACTGCGGACCACTGTCGTCAACGTTTGAACTGGTGCAGGGAACGGCAGCATTGGGAGACAGAATGGTATAATGTCGTCTTCAGCGACGAATCGCGATTCTGTCTAGATATGCACGATGGCCGTAGAAGGGTAGGTACGATGACGTCATCGTGGAGGGTCACGTGATTTTGGGTTTGCTGTTGAGAGGCATGTACACAGGACTGTTGGAGTAATGGTTTGAGAGGCTATTGCCTATGGTAGATGATCACTATTTCTCTTTATTCGAGGCAGTATGACAACTGCGCGTTATGTCGATAATGTCCTGCAAAATACTTTACTACCTTATCTAGATGGTCATCCACACAACCTTTTTCAGCAAGACAACGCACGTGATATTATGCTTACTGTTAAAAGACATGTACACATGACTGTTAGAGTAATGGTTTGTGGGGCTATTGCCTATGCGCAGTGTTTTTCAACCAGTGGGTCGCGACCCCCTGGGGGGTCGCGAAGCCTCTGTAGGGGGGTCGCGAGAGGTTTAGAGAACTCAGTAAAAAAATTAATAAATTTTAAAAAGGTAGATATATTAAAAAAAGTTAAGAAAATGATACTCGTTAAGTTATTTATACAAACACATTAACAAAAAATAAAATCTTCGAGTACTCGTTCATTTTAATGTGAAGGTTGCGCTTGAGTTTGTTCAATCAATTTCTCCCATCGTGGATCCGTTTTTGCAACTTTAAGTATTAAATCGTTTTCCAAATTTAAGCGATTTCTTAGTTTACTTTTTATTTGGGCTATTGATGAAAATGCCAACTCGCACAAGTACGAGGTAGAAAATGGAATCAAACAATTCAAAGCCTCGGTTGTTAATTCCGGGTATTCTGTTTTTCTTTTTAACCAAAAGGTATCCAAATTTTCAGACTTGAATTCCAAGTGTAACATCCCATCGGCAGATAATTCCAGCAGATTCTCTTTGAGCTTAGTTGATAAATTTGCCTCCTTTATAGCTGCATTTAAAAACGGATTTAAGATCCATCTTTGCCCAGTATTATCCGATATCTCTTGCACTGAGAAGTAATGACACAATTCTTTCTTCAAATTATCTAACACCATTTTCATACCAGATATATATGAGTTGATGTTTATCTCGCTTCCGACTTCTTCAATGAAAGACTGTGTCGACGAAAATGAATCAAAGTTGTTTTGATTTATAGATGATGACCACAATTCAATTTTTTTATAAAGCCATGGAGTTTGTCTTTTGCTGTAATGACATTTTCATCCCGCCCTTGAAGACTTTTATTCAAGTTGTTTAAATGCTCAAATAAGTCAGAAAGAAAAGCCAATTTCAAAAGGTATTCCGGGTCAGAAATGAATTCAGAGTAATGTGACTTGGCTTGTTGTAAATATACTAATAGTTCAGCGCGAAGTTCCATAACTCTGGTCAGTACTTTGCCTTTTGATAACCACCTAACTTCTGTATGGTAAAGCAATTGCGGTGTAGTGCCCCCTTATCTTCACACATGATTAGAAACCATCGAGTCTGCAACGCTTTTCCTTTAATAGAATTTACAATGTTAATAATATTTAGAACTTGACTGTATTCTTGTGGCAAAGATTTGGCTGCAAGAGCTTGGCGATGGAGAAAGCAATGCATCCAACAAGGGTTTGGCATCTGTTCTTTCAGTCCAGCAATAAATCCACTCTTCGCACGAGTCATGGCTTTTGCTCCGTCACTACAAATAGCAATGCATTTTTGTGCCCAATCGATATTCATATCTTGCGTAGCTTCAAGGAACGTGTCATGCAAGCACTGACCTGTAGTATTTTAGGGTAGTACCTTGCAAAATAGTATTTCTTCCATTAATATTTCATTGGATTCAAAACGCACAAAAGCTACAAACTGCGCACAACCCGCAATATCCGTCGATTCATCAAATTGCAAGGACACAAAAGAACTTTTCTTAATTTTTTCTATGACTAGATCACGAACGTCAGTCGCCATATTGCTTATCCTGCGTTGAATGGTATTGTCAGAGAGAGGTATACTTTTGAGCTTTTCGACCTCTTGCTTGCCAAACATAATCTCTGCTATATCTAAAGCCGCTGGTAAAATCAAATTTTCGGCAATACTGTGAGGTTTTCCTGCTTTCGCCACACGAAAAGCTACTCGATAACTAGCGAGCAACGCTTTCTCATTTAGGTTGGACATTTGTCCTATAGCAGTTTTTTTTATGTTCAAGAGCTTTTAATTTTCGCTCAAAAAATTCCGCGGGTTTATTTTTTTCATTAGGATGTTTTCTATTTAGGTGGCGTACCAACTTCGATGGCTTCATGCTTTCTCTTGACAAAGTTTCAAAGCAAATTACGCACTGCGGTTTATTATCAATCACAGTAAACCCAAATTTCAAATAATTGTCGTCATAAAGACGTTTTTTATTTATTCCACTACTGCCGCTAGACTTAGACGTTGATGGTTCTGATGATCTTTTCAGGAATTTATTCATTTTCAATTATAACAAACAACTCAAATAAATACGTAAAACAAGTGATTCGCGCTCTTCAAACAACTAAACAGCAGACGACACGACCACTTGCTTCGCGGTCTTGCACTCAACTGCCGTGGCCGCGGTCGACCGCCCTATTTATAGACCAGCGCATTCTAGCGAGAATCATCTCGAAGCGTAACGAAACGTCTCGAAACTTGTGGACCTTTAGCGCGGGCTGTGGAGCGCGCGGGGGACTACCAGCGCCATCCGTTGGTAACACTCGGAACCTGTACTAGTTCCGAGTGTTACCAACAGATGGCGCTGGGAGTCTCGGCCCTAACAATATGTTTGTATTTGTTTGTTAGTTATCAATTGGCCACGTATTCGATTTAAAATTATATGTTTTACGTACTTAATTGTATATTTATATCCGAATCCTAATAACGCAAACGTCTAAAATTTTTGTATGGATTAAATATTTTTAACATACATGAAAAAAAAGGGTCGGGGGTCGGGAAATAATTTTTGATACTAGGGGGGTCGTGTCATGAAAAGGGTTGAAAAACCCTGGTATCCGATCACAATTTCTCTTTATTCGAGGCAGTATGACAACTGCTCGTCGGACTATGGACTTTCCCCAAGAAGCAGACGTTAATGTTTTGCCGTGACCACCCCGTTTTTCGGCTTTAAACCCCATTAAACATGTATGGGATATCATACGGAGGAGACTGTCCACTTTGCACCATCATCCACAGACTTTGGCGCAGTTAATCCACGAAACTCAAGTTGCTTGGAACGAGGTACCACAAGCAGATATCGACTATTTTGACGATTTTGTCGATGCCTAGACGTTTACAGGAGTGTACTCAGGTATGGGGTCGCCAAATACATTATTAATTTTTGTTCGTATTACATGTTAATAAAATTTCTTGCAAATGTTATCGTTTTATTTTTTATGTAAAACTATCACATGGGCAAAAAATCAAGTTGAGTAAATTATTCCTTCTGGGTGGAACACTAACGTCACTGAGTATTCATAAGGAATATTCCTTCAAGATTAAAGATCCTATCAAAATCATAACATTAAATTCGATATAGCCCGAAATGACCTGTTTCTTATTTCTTTGTGTGTTTCCACTTCTTGTATCACGGTTTTTATATCTGTTAATTGAAAAATCGGAGACTGTGACTTTTAAGTGAATAAAAAATTAAAAACCCTCACCACAATAGAATTTAACAATTCTATATACGTATTTCGACAACCACGTTGTCATCCTCAGTAGAAAAAGCAGTGTAACACTTGAAAGCACAAAAAACACACAACACTCACTGAGCGCTATATTGTACGGCTTCTCGTTTAACACTGTTTTTCTACTGAGGATGACAATGTGGTTGTCGAAATACGTATATAGAATTGTTAAATTCTATTGTGGTAAGGGTTTTTAATTTTTTATATCTGTTAATGTTCTAAAAGTTTTCTTTGGGAAATGCTTCTACGAGGCGCGGCTATAAAATAACGATATTAATTCTGTAAATTCTGTAATTCTCTACTCAGGCTTATGATGTCGTATTTGACAGGTAGAGTAAACAATGTTACCTACAATGGCTATAAATCTAGACTTTTTGCCCGACTTCTAGAGTTCCGCAAGGTTCCAACTTAGACCCACTTATGTTAAATATATTTCTCATATACCTAATAGCAGCAATCAATACGAGCACAGCATTGGTATTCATATGGTTTTTATAGATTTTCAACGAGCATTTAACTCAATAAGAGATAAATTATATGATGTCTTGGGCGAAATGAGAGTGCTAAATAAACTGGTTAGGTTAATAAAAATAACAACAGAGGAGACCAATAACAAAGTTAGAGTAAACGGTAGAGCATATATATATATAATTCCAAACTTTGTTGGTTCTTATTTCTGTTAGTTACAATAATTAATTAGCTGAAATATAAAATAATTTAATGTCCATTAGTCGTTAGATATCAACTAATAATCATTACATCATTGCAAATGATCTGAGCGAGATCAGTACATATTATTAATCTCTTATAAATTGTACCATCTTCAGAGCATTTTACTGCATTTAACACTTTATCAAACTATATTTTCTATTACAAATGAAACAGACATGCAATATACACATCTGTAACTGTACACATGGACAATACACCTCGTATTTTTCAGCAATTACTTCTGCTTAAGACAGGTGTTTCTGCCATCTACTATTAGGCGTCATCAGTTAAGCTAGTGAAGTAATAGCTTAACTGATGACGCCTAATAGTAGATGGCAGAAACACGTGTCTTAAGCAGAAGTAATTTCTGGAAAATACGAGGTGTATTGTCCATGTGTACAGTTACAGATGTGTATATTGCATGTCTGTTTCATTTGTAACAAATGCGTAATACGTGCTAACGTATTGATATACTTAAACCTTTTTTGTATATATTTTCTATTGTTAAAAGCAAAATATTTAACAGCATAATTTTCTCATGTTTGTCTTTAATTATTTCGGGTGTATTCATTATTTGCTTGGTAATTAAGCACGGAATTAATATTCATTTAGGATTGTGACATTCTATGGTAATCTATCTTGAAAGTAATACAAATCCATCATTTGTCAAGTCAAAGCGACTCCGAACAAGTAAAACTCAAACACTTCCATTTTGTAACACACACCAACACACATTTAGAGGAAAATGGCGGGCTCTTAATATTTAATTATGTCGATTTATCATGCAAATTTGAGCACCGTCTTTCATTAGCTGTATGAGTGTTTTTGGTTTTACCTTCGGTTCGCACGCACTCACCGGGCGAGAAGAGACAAGCGGATTAATAAATTGATTTTTCATTAAGGGTGCCAGAATTTGGACGTGTACTGAAGATTTATGTAAACAACCATGACAATTTCATTAAGTCATTGAGAAAGGATGGCGGAACGAGTAAAGGTGGATTGTTTACCGAATTCATAATTACCGCGTTTTTTGCAAGTTTTATCTCGATATGGAGATTTTGAAAAATTAATTTCATATATTGTTTTTTTCTTATTTAATACCGTTTTTATATACAGACTTAGTTTTGTATAAAGTCCCGGAATACGAAAAATAGAATGTTGTAATTATACCGAACGCAAATATAAAACATGATGACTTTCTGAATACACTGAAATTTTTGAATACGGTTCACAACCTTCGTAGAAACACTATTTGATTTTCGTCAGGCAAGGTCGCAATAGAATATGTTATTATTTTGGAAACATAAGGGCTATAAAATTTTTTGGAATTTTTTGATACAAACTCTGTTTACTTATTTCGTGCTTTTATTATAAAATTTAAGATTGTAACTACAAATCTCGACTGTCATTAAATTCCTTTTAGATAGATTGTTGATATTGAAAAGAACTACTCGACGTTACAGAAAATGTTAAAAACATCGTCTTTAAGCACACAGACAGGCTTTTATATGGCAGCTCAAATTATCGTGTACTTTAGTAAAAGGTGCTGCGACTGTAACTTGTACTGTCGCAGCGAAAATGCGCTGTCGAAGATCTCCGCTTTGGACCTATTCGTGGCTATTATTCACTAATGCCTTCATGTCCCTATAAAAAAAATCTAACGGATTTAAATTGAGACTTTGAGAAGGCCACGGTACACGACCACTACACCCAATCCACCGAGGATAGTTGGCATTTAAAGCTCTCGAAGCTCGACATATATATCGAGAGAGGTATCCATTAAGATATGTTCCTAATGTTAGAAAATTTATTGACGTGCATAGACCTTTGGGAGAAGATGACTGTTTCAAAAAATCAAAAGTTAATAAGTGGGGTTACCAGAATGCATTGTACTGTTGAAAATGAAGAAGCTGTTTTGCAAATGATTCGAGAATGAGCACCAGAAAAATAAGTTCAGCCGTACGGAATGTTAACCGTGAAACAGTTAGACAAGTCTTCAAAGAACGGCCTGTTTAACAGTTTCATTTCGAAAAAAATCATCACCTATTGGAACAGGATTATTTAGCTTATGTACAATATTACCAATGGTTGCTAAATCAAGGAAAAAAAATTCTATCATTAATTTTGTTCGCCGATGGAGCAGGTTTCAGTCGCGAGGGTGTTTTGAACCTAAATAACTTGCACTATTGGAGTGATGAAAATCCTCATCAAACCGTAACAGGGAATTACCAGTATGAGTTTTCTATTAATGTGTGGGCAAGTATGTATAATCGGCAATTACCTAATTGGCCCATTTCGATTTCCCAATCGATTGGCAAGCGTTGTTCTATGGACATTTTTTGGAAAATAAATGTAACAATTTATTAGAAAATGTTCCATTGAACATTAAGCTAAGAATATATTACATGCATGACGGTGTGTCAGCTCACTTTTCTCATAGAGCAAGGAAATTTTTTCAAAGAAGATTTTGAAATAGGTGGATTGGTGGTGGACCTCGACCTTAATTCCCTAAATTTTTCATTTTGAGAGTTTACGAAAACATAATTGTATGCCGTAGAAATAAATAGTGAAGAGCAAGTATAGAACAGAATTATGGAGTCTGCTGATAGACTCGGTAATAATCCAGGAATTTATGAACGATACCGTCAATCATTAACACAAAGATTGGAAAAGTGTTTCCAAGAGCAAGACTATCAATTTGAACACATTTAAAGCTAGGTCCTTAAACATATTTTTTAAATTTAGTTGGCTCTTTTTTGTTATGTTATGTTGTTTTTAAAGTTCATGTCGACCAAGTAGCGACTTTTTTTTTGCTCTGAGCTATTGAAGAAAAATAAATTTTCTAATGAAGTATATTAAGATTACTTTTTTTAATCAACAAAATGTCAAATTTTGATAATTTGTTGGACTAATTAGGTTAACAGTTCTGCCATGGTAAGAAATTGAAAAAAAAACTTCAGACAAACTTTTAAGATCCTGTATCTTGAAAATGAAATGCGATCGGACTTTAGTGTATAAGAGTTTTTTTAGTATTTTATAGTCTTCTATCGCGTGGTACTATGCATTGCAGTTATTTCAATGTCACCTTATATATATATATATATATATATATATATATATACATCTATATTAAAAGGAGACATTTATAAAGTAATTCCTGAAGCCAAAATTTATACTAGACACTCAATTTTAAACTACACTACAAGTATTCCACTATCCGATGTTAGGCAGAAAAGATCATTTACAAACGCACGATAGTGAAGAAGGAAAGGCAGTAGTTAAGTAGTCAAAATAGGCTTTTTGTAATCTAGTCCAAGAATTCCAAATATCAGAGAGTACTAGAAAAAAAATGAAAAATTTATGTCTGCTATCTCGAAACGTTGATATACTAACATTTCGTTCTCATTAGAACTCGTCAGTACACGATATTCGGAGACATAACTTTCATTTCTATAGAGCGTGTATACAGGCTGATTCATTTTCGGCCCTCACCATGGGGATCTCTCTTATTATTGGAGATAGAGTATAGGTTTAAATTTGGCAAAGTTGTTAAATTTTGTGTTTATTATAAATCCGTAAAGAAAATAGACCTGTGACAAATGACCTTCGTTATTTAAAAAAAAAACGCGAAAACCTCATTTTCTTCTTTTACCTGTAGCACCGACATTTGGCCTTGTAGAGAAAATATAAAAACACGTCCTTGTGACCATTTCTAAACCTCTATCCAGTGGTGTACTCTAAATTTTTATACGACGTTTCGTTTCTTTCTGGCCATCATCAACTATCTAATTTCTTATAGGCGCCATATCGTATTTAGACATCTTCGGAAAGAGTTTTTTTTCTGATTTCAACCATGTACCACATGCTGACTATAGTTTTTGACATTAGGTTTTATTTGAAAGAATAAATTATAAGATTAAATAAGGTAGCCTTTGGAATTTCGATCTGTCAAACATTTCATTTATTGTTCATTAATAATACAAAAATGTCATACACTAACGAAGAGAAACGAGATATAAGTATTTTTTATTCTTCGAAACGAAATTCAACAGTAGCGAGTACAAGATAACAAAAACATTAATAAAAATACATAGAAATGTAAACAATAAACAATTACAGTAAATGTTCAATTATCTGGCCATCTTCGGTAATGCACAATTGGGCACGCCTTCTGGCATTTTGTACTGCCCTTTGTATAGTTGTATAGTTCTTCTAGGAACTGCATCGAAGGCATTCTGAAGTCTGTCTCGTAATTCTTCAATGTTTTGTGGCGCATCTACTTTATAAATATTATTTTTAACATATCCCCATAAAAAAAAATCTAGCGGACTTAAATCAGGTGATCTCGCAGGCCATTCAACAACTCCCCTATTTCCAATCCAACGGTTTGCAAACTCTTAATTTAAGAAATTTCTAACAACAGCTGCATTGTGTGCTGGTGCGCCACCTTGTTGCCACCATAAGCATTGTAATTGATTTAATGGGATATTGTCGTCAAGATAGTCAGATACGTATGTACGTAAAATGTTTAAATATCTTTCTCCATTTAAATGTTCTTCATACATAACTGGTCCTAAGAGACGATTTGCCAAAATACCCATCCAAACGTTTATTCCAAAACGATGTTGTGGTCTTCTAGCCCTGTTTTTTCGGGGATTTTAATAGTGCCCAATAGTGCTCCGTATTTCTGTTGAACATTCCAGAATTTATAAATTTTGTTTCATTTGACCAGATGATTTTGCTTAAAAAATTTTCGTCATGTTCTATCCTTATCATTAAACAATTACAATATTCTAGCCTTCTCAAATTATCTCCAGGCAGTAAAGAGTGACTAACATGGATCCTGTATGGTTTAAACCTACTTTTATGTAAAGTTCTCCAAACTCTGGACTGGCACAAATTTAATTCTGACGCTACTTCGCGTGTAGAAATTGATGGATTATTATTTATCTATAAAAATACAAGATTAACATGAAATTTGAAAACACGCTTTTAATTTACCATTTGTAAAATATCTTGTCGATTTTCATTTAAATTCCTGTTGTCTTGACCATTACGATCCATAAACGATCCATTCTCGACCAAATTTCTGTCGAGATATAGAAAAATGGTACGATGAGGCTGTTGTCGTTCTGGATATAATTGTAGATATCTTGTACTCGCTACTGTTGAATTTCGGTTCGAAGAATAAAAAATACTTATCATATCTCGTTCCTCTTCGTTAGTGTATGACATTTTTGTATTATTAATGAACAATAAATGAAATGTTTGACAGATTGAAATTCCATGGCTACCTTATTTAATCTTATAATTTATTCTTTCAAATAAAACCTAATATCAAAAACTTTAGTCAGCATGTGGTACATGGTTGAAATCAGAAAAAAAACTCTTTCTGAAGATGTCTAAATCCAACATGGCGCCTATAAGAAATTAGATAGTTGATGATGGCCAGAAAGAAACGAAACGTCGTATAAAAATTTAGAGTACGCCACTGGATAGAGGTTTAGAAATGGCCACAAGGTTGTGTTTTTATTTTTTCTCTACAAGGCCAAATGTCGGTGCTACAGGTAAAAGAAGAAAATGGGGTTTTCGCGTTTTTTTTTTTAATAACGAAGGTCATTTGTCACAGGTAAATTCTTTACGGATTTATAACAAACACAAAATTTAATAACTTTGCCAAATTTAAACCTATACTCTATCTCCAATAATAAGCGAGATCCCCATGGTGAGGGCCGAAAATGAATCAGCCTGTATATCCGAAACATATTGAAGTTAATGCATGTGAGTATTAATAATTATTAAAATCTCATCTTACACGCAATTGACGCTTAATTAATTGCGTTAATTCTACAATCTGACTAACTTGAAGAATGTAGGCGCAATATGTCGCGACGTCATGTTGCACCTATGAAAAGATAAATGAAAAATATATCAAAGGTACGAATATCGTTACTGACGAGTTCTTATAAGAACGAAATGCTAATATTTGCATGTTTCGAGATAGACACACGTGGCGGCTTTCATACGTTTTTTTTATTTATCCTTATAACCTAGATAGTTGAGGTCGCGACTTGTAGCGCGTACATTCTTTGGCAGTAGTAATCTTGTCAGCTTGTAGAATTATCGCTACAAATTAAGCGATAATTACAGGTTAGATGAGATTTTAATAATTATTAATTCTCACATGCTAAGTTTAGAAAGAACTTATTCGAAAAAAATATTAAAATTGCATCCCGGAAAACTGTATTAAACCCAACAGTATTATCATTAGTCGATTGATTTGCACAACATTCGAAAACATTACAAATTTTCAAATTATTAATATTATTCCTAGCTTTTATATTAATAAATCTCTGGCGCTTGAGTGTCGCACCTCCGTCTTTAATTCCAAATGCCGTCGCATTTGCAAAAATTACCATATTTTATTCAATTTTGTATCGCTGTCTACTCCTAAGTAAAGACCTAATTTAGTAGAAAATTGCATACATATTAAATACAGCATACAATTATCCAGACAACTTGGATTTAAAAGAACAGGGAAATTATTATTGTTACATAGAATTGGAGAGAAAAAGAAATTTCAAAAATTTAATTATTTATATTTCCTATCTTCTAATATTTCAATTATTGTAATTTATTCATGTATACTGATTTAATGTGCAAGTCATATAGGAATTATATATTAATTTATATTCCGCAGATAATATTATGCAAATAGTGAAGTGTTTATTCATCGGATTATGTAGATATCGCATGTAACTATCTATTTTCCTTTTTTTTAGAAAAAAAAAACGATTTGCCGTTGTTATTATGCGAAATGCTGGTACACATTCCCCAGTTATATGGCATGTTTTTTGTACATTTGATCAGATAACGCACCGATGGTATTTAATAAATTCGGGTTGCGGTCAGTTTCCCCTGTTACGAACAGGTCCGTTAAAATCGTGCCCCAATCGCCGCCTGGGATTTAATATAACGCGTAGACATTTTCAGGAGGACCAGTGGTTTTTATCATACGGGTTAAATTGAAATGGATGATGTTAATAGCTATTAAATCGAGAATATATTTAATTGAAAAACATACACAAAAGCGAAGTTCAAAATAAATTTTGAATATGTATTTTTTTTAAATTACACAAATTTTTATTAATTTATTTATCGATATGTAGACTATCATGATAGCGATTCGTATTTTAGATGCTACAGCCCTAAAAACCTTTAATGGAACTACTCATAAGTTACTCTATATTCTTCTTTTCCCTCGCATAATATTTTACTGAAATAAATATACAAAAATTCTTTCTTTGGAGACTGCGGTTAAGTAAAAACTTAAAAAAGGTATATAACCCCTTACCACAATTATTAATCGTATCCTAAATACGTATTTCGACAATTAAGTTGTCATCATCAGTATGTAAAAACCACTAATTAAAAAGTCGCACATGGGGCACAGTAAAGCTAGAAAACCGCTTACGCAACAACTACTTTACACCGCGTCCACGTATAGACTAATTTTAACATGCGAATATAAACCACGAAAAGATCGAAAAGCACTTACCTCTTAGGGAAAAGGCATTCACATCTGTTTATTCTCCAAGTTGAAATATACCGAACGAAAGAACGACAAACATTCCTTTCTTAAAGGAAACGGCATTCAACATGTCCTAATAACTTCAATTTTAAAACGACGATGACACAATTATGGTAATAAAAATGAAAAGAGACAACTGAAAGGAATCGGTGATCTATCGCTATTCATGGAATATTGTTTATTTTTCGCGATATGTATACTTTCATAAGCATCAAGTTCGCGGGGTTCATTAATTCCTTTGACCAGCTTCAACCCTGTAATCGACACATTGTGTAGTGTGCTTAAAGCGTGGTTGGCAACGTTAGATTTTTCCGGTCTATTGTATTTAATATGTGATATGTGTTCTTTAAAACGGGTTATTATTGGTCGTTTTGTTTGGCCTATATATTTCAAATTACAATCCTCGCAACTAATTTCGTATATACCTGATTTCGAATTAAAATTAACTCTATCTTTAGTATTCCCTAGGAGACTTTTGATAGTATTTTCGGATCGAAAGGCAACCTGGAGACCTCTTTCTTTCACAACTTTATTAATGTTTTTCGTGACGGGGTGTTATGGTAAACACATGTACTTTTTCTCCTGGTTACTTTGAGATATCAAACTTGTGGATTCGCGGATTGTATTTTTTATTGTTGGTTTTCTAATTAATTTATTGATTATTTCTGTGTCAAAGCCATTGTATGTCGCGATATTTTTTATGAAATCCAGTTCTATTTCATATCTCTCTTTTGTTAACGGAAAATTTAGTAACCGATTGACTAAGAAATTAAAGGAAGCTGTCTTATGTTGATAACTATGATTTGAATCCGCGGTGATGAATCTATTAACATTGGTTTCTTTCCGGAAAATATCGATTTCTATTTTATGTTTATTCCTAATCAGTAAAGTATCTAAAAATGGTATCCTGCCATTGTGTTCCTTTTCCACCGTAAATTTAATCGTCGGAAATTTCAAATTTAATTGATTAATTAACATGTCTAATTCACATTTCCGTGTATCAAAAATAGCGAGAATGTCATCTACGTACCTAATCCAGACTCTCGGGAAATATTTAGCGTTATTTTAAAATTCTACTTCAAATTGACTCATGAATAAATTGACAATGAAAGGAGATAGGCAGTTACCCATTGTTGTGCCTTGTTTCTGTTCATAAATTTTTTCTCCTACTTGGAAACAATTTTGCGTCATGCACAGAGTTGTCAATCTCATGTATTCTTTTATTTTTGAAGGTTCAATGTTATTCTTGTGGAGCAAGCTTTCTAAATATTTCATAGTCTCTGGAATAGGTTCGGAGGGGAATAAAGACGTTACATCGAATGAAACTAAAATTTCCTCGGTTTCCAGTTCATAATCTTGAATTAATTTAACAAATTCTAAGGAATTACTGACTGACAAATTTTCTGGTTTTACGGGTAAATTTTTAAATTCATTCACTAACCATTTGGAAATCAAGTAAGTCGGTGAGTTCATACCTGAAACTATAGGTCTCATCGAGTTACCCGGTTTATGCATCTTCGGCAAACAATACATTCTTGCCGAATTAATTACCGAAGGTCCGTATGTAGAAATTAAGAGAAACCCGTTACCTAAAATGATTTGTGACACAAAAGACGCGATTAAGAAATGTCCAATTTTAATAATTTCTACTCAAAAGTATAAATTGAATGTTAGTAATCCTGTAGTACCGAGAATGTATTGTTTGCCGAAGATACATAAACCGGGTAACTCGATGAGACCTATAGCTTCAGGTATCAACTCACCGACTTACTTGATGAATTGATGAATGAATTTAAAAATTTACCCGTAAAACCAGAAAATTTGTCAGTCAGTAATTCCTTAGAATTTGTTAAATTAATTCAAGATTATGAACTGGAAACCGGGGAAATTTTAGTTTCATTCGATGTAACGTCTTTATTCCCCTCGGTACCTATTCCACAGACTATGAAATATTTAGAAAGCTTGCTCCACAAGAATAACATTGAACCTTCAAAAATAAAAGAATACATGAGATTGACAACTCTGTGCATGACGCAAAATTGTTTCCAAGTAGGAGAAAAATTTTATGAACAGAAACAAGGCACAACAATTGGTAACTGCATATCTCCTTTCATAGCCAATTTATTCATGAGTCAATTTGAAGTAGAATTTAAACATAACGCTAAATATTTCCCGAAAGTCTGGATTAGGTATGTAGATGACATTCTCGCGATTTTTGATACACGGAAATGCGAATTAGACATGTATCGTTAATCGATTAAATTTGAAATTTCCGACGATTAAATTTACGGTGGAAAAGGAACACAATGGCAGGATACCATTTTTATATACTTTACTGATTAGGAATAAACATAAAATAGAAATCGATATTTTCCGGATATAAACCAATGTTAATAGATTCATCACCGCGGATTCAAATCATAGTTATCAACATAAGACAGCTTCCTTTAATTTCTTAGTCAATCGGTTACTAAATTTTCCGTTAACAAAAAGAGATATAAAATAGAACTGGATATCATTAAAATATCGCGACATGCAATGGCTTGGACACAGAAATAATCAATAAATTAATTAGAAAAACAAAAATAAAAAATACAATCCGCGAATCCACAAGTTTGATATCTCAAAGTAACCAGGAGAAAAAGTACATGTGTTTACCATACCACCCCGTCACGAACAACATTAATAAAGTTGTGAAAGAAAGAGGTCTCCAGGTTGCCTTTCGATCCGAAAATACTATCAAAAGTCTCCTAGGGAATACTAAAGATAGAGTTAATTTTAATTCGAAATCAGGTATATACGAAATTAGTTGCGAGGATTGTAATTTGAAATATATAGGCCAAACAAAACGACCAATAATAACCCGTTTTAAAGAACACATATCATATATTAAATACAATAGACCGGAAAAATCTAACGTTGAGAACCACGCTTTAAGCACACTACACAATGTGTCGATTACAGGGTTGAAGCTGGTCAAAGAAATTAATAAACCCCGCGAACTTGATGCTTATGAAAGTATACATATCGCGAAAAATAAACAATATTCCATGAATAGCGATAGATCAACGATTCCTTTCAGTTGCCTCTTTTCATTTTTATTACATAATTATGTCATCGTCGTTTTAAAATTGAAGTTATTAGGACATTTTGAATGCCGTTCCCTTTAAGAAAGGAATGTTTGTCGTTCTTTCGTTCGGTATATTTCAACTTAGAGAATAAACAGATGTGAATGCCTTTTCCCTAAGAGGTAAGTGCTTTTTGATCTTTTCGTAGTTTATATTCGCATGTTAAAATTAGTCTATACGTGGACGCGGTGTAAAGTAGTTGTTGCGTAAGCGGTTTTCTAGCTTTACTGTGCCCCATGTGCGACTTTTAATTAGTGGTTTTACCTACTGATGATGACAACTTAGTTGTCGAAATACGTATTTAGGATACGATTAATAATTGTGGTAAGGGGTTATATACCTTTTTTAAATAAGAATATGTATTAATTCGTTTTATTATTAAAAAGGTAATCATTTTTTAGAAGCTGTTTAAATTAGATAATACATTTTATCCGACTCTGTATTTTCGGTAAAAACTCTTGAAAATTAATTAAACCATAGCCCATTCTCATTATAATAAACTTGTTAGTAGTACGGTTTATAATTAATTTAATAACTATGTACCTATCCGAAAATATCATAAATTTAACAATCTAAACCATAATCGAAACTATTTTGCGGTTAGTATAGTATCAAATAACTTTTCAGATCATCGTGAATCTATAAATTGCGTTATACATTGGTGTACATTGTACATTACGTATACATATGTGACTGAACATACATTATTATACATGTATGCGTTTATGTATTTTGTATAATTACATTACGTTAGAAATTCAGTGGAAGTTAAATCTTTGCACATTAAACGGCGCTGTCCTAAAATCCACAGGCACTTGAATAGAACGCCGGAGCGCACGCTAATGGATTCCGTTGTTCGGAAACAAATTTTTATTGAAAGTGCGTACCGAACCGCAACGTCGAAAATTTGGAACTTATTGCTTTGACTCACGCTTTTATTAAATCTCCGATGGCCTACAATACATTAATAATGAGGGATCGACCTTATATTTTGTTGAAAATAATTACTTAATATTTATGAAGCGTCTTCTCACAACAATTCAGTATTACAATCTGTTTTACTTTAATATGTATATATTTAAAATAATCTTACATGTTTCGATAAATAATGCTTTTTTCAAAGAATTTTAAATTATAAATGATAGTATATTAATGTCATATTTATATATCTGTAGCTGTCATGGATAAAATTAAATTATTCAAAGATACATTAAATCATGCCTTAGCTACGGTTTGCCGAACCGTCGCTCAGTTGGTTAGAGCGACGGTCCGGCAAACCGTAGACATGGGTTCAAGTCCCAATGGACGAAATTTTTTCAAATAAAATTCCGTATAATTTGCTTTGTAATTTGTAGACAGCAATGTTTACATTGACATTTACTTCGCAAAATTTGAAAATATTTAAAATATTTAATATAAAAGTCGAAAATTCCAAGAATTTATCAAATGATGTCGATTATAAGATTATAAACTGTCAACTATAAAAAGGTCAATAATGAAAAAGTTAATTGCTTCGACTGTTTACAGAAACCTTTCGGAATTATATTCAAATGACGCAACGAGATAATAAACACAATGTAGTTCTAAAAGGAATTGTTTTTAAACAATCAAGATAGACGGAAAAAATGTAGAACACGAAACTAGACTTATTTGATAGGTATGTTTTCTTTCAACACCGCAAGTAACTATTACCCTGTTAAAAACATTTAGTATTGAAACGGAAATTATGTGTTTATTTGCCATGAATATCTATATTATCAACAACATTTACTATTCTTATGAATAGGAACTGTTATTGCGTAACAATATCTAGGAAACACATATGAATCGGCTTTAACTATATTTTTGATGAATTACAATGAAATTTATTTTTTGACTTTCAGTTAGACAATTATACGCTATTCAGCGGTAACCGCGTATATCTAAAATAAGTATAGCAAGCGCTAAATAAGATGGCAAGCGGTAGGATAATGTTTGCGTAGCATTAGAAATAATGGAAACTTTGCATTTGGTTTTACATAAAGTTGTAAGTAAGTGGGTAAGTGGGTGTGCGTGTTATTAAAAGCGAACTACGGCGCATCCCCACCGCTCGCCATCTTATTTGGTGCTTGCTATACAATATCAATAAATTACATAGTAGCTCTGATTAATTCATTAGTTACATATCATTTACTTACATATCACTTTTTCATAAACTCTAACAAATTTATTAAATTAATATATTGACAACTTTTATTTTGAAAATTCCAGTTTTTGCTTATATATATTGTAACAGGAAAAGAACGACAAGCATTAGCATAAAAGGTAATATCACAAACGAGATTTAATATAAAAACTCATTATGTAATACAAAACATGTACACAAAAATATTGTTAAGATCTCGATTATTATAATATTATTATTATAATAACACAGGCCTGCATAAAATTTGTGATGACGTGATTTTTGTTTGTTAAGCTCAGTTTTTATATAGCAATAACTAATTAAAATACAGTTGGTCTCTACCACCCACAGATTTTTTTGCACAAAAGAAAAAGAAAAAAATATAAAAAAAATCTTATAATAGGCGTTTTAATAAATTTTAAAATGAATGTACTATTTCAAATTCTAGGTATTAACCCAAAAATGATTTTCTGTTGTGGTTTTAAAGAAATTTGTTAAATAGGCTCTCATTACCTGATGTAAATCTTTTATTACATGTATTAATTTTAGACAAGACTTCTGGGAATTTTTACCTGCTAAATTCTATTTATTATGCTTTCACTTTATTAGTACTGCGAAGAAGGATTTCAAGTTTATCACTCCAAACAAAATGTATATTTTAATGTCATTTACTTCATTATAGCTCTGAGTGTCGATCAGTAAACAAGTAAAATTAATTTGTCTTTAGTGTTGTGCATGGTATTTGATAAATATACATTGCTTAAAAATATGTCTAGCCGGTGTTGCAAAAACAAACCATATGATTTCTGTTATATTTGTGGATATTTCGTCTTGTTTAAGAGACCAATTGGTGAATTAGTGAAAAATGCATATTATGCTTATTTCAAAATCAAATTAGGAGATCAAGATAAAGATTGGGCACCGCACGTTGTTTGTAAGGTATGTGAATAAGGTTTAAGACATTGGACCAAAGGGAATAGAAAAAGCCTTCCTTTTGGAATACCGATGGTTTGGAGAGAACCGCAAAATCATCATGAAGATTGCTACTTTTGTCTTTGTGATATTAAGGGGCATAATAGAAAAACTTTGAAACATATTTTGTACCCAAACAATATTAAATCAGCTATCAGACCAGTTCCTCTCAGTGATCATGTACCTATACCTATACCCCCCAACTTCCGGCTCCGTACAGATGGATAGTGATTTTGAACCATCAACCTCAGGTCAAAACCAACCTCAGCTATTTTCACAAGCCGAACTGAATGAATTAGTAGGAGATTTGGGACTTTCAAAAGATCTTCCTAAAGTACTGGAGTCTAGGTCGAAACAAAAAAATTTGCTTGCCCCAGAAAGTACCTTCAGATCTTCCTTTAGCTGAATATGACAGAAAAACAACCAAACGAAGCTTTTCTGAAAAACGGAAACATTTTTTTAAGAAGCTAAAGAATAAATAACAATTTCTAATAGTTTCTATGTGTATATTTTTGTATTTTTTTAAAATATAATATAAAAGTAGCTTATAAATGAAATAAATCGTGTTGTTTTTATATTTTTTGATTTTACTGGTTTGAAAAATAACCTTACGTGATACAAAAAATAAAAGCAGATTTGAAATCAGCGCTACCCAATTACTAGAAAACAGCTAAAATTTTTAAATCAACATTCAAAGAGTTGAAAAATGCAGGCCTGTGTAATTATTATATATAATAATTTATTTTTCCTAAATTCATCTTTTTAATTAATTTAATTAATTAAATTATCTGCATTCGTTTACATTAGATTAAATAATAATATCGAAACTAATTCAGATTATTAAATAAAATGCAATAATACTTTGAGCCGACACATATAAAAACATTTGGTTAACCCTTATACAAGAAGTAAAGAACATGTGTTATAATTACCGGAATAATCAAATTATTAAATAAAAAAACTCAAATATGACCCATCGAAAAATCAATTAAAAATTTTGACCAAATTACATTAATTAAACTATCATTACCTAAATTCTATTTCAATCAAGAAAGAAAAAGAAAAATATGAAGATATTTACCGTTGTCATGGAGAAAGCAATTTTTGTTTACACAGAGATTTTTTTCACCGACGCTTCCGAAAGCACGCATTTTGAAATCAACAAACTGAAGTTCAAAGAAATAAATCAAAATTCTATGAAATAATTTTCAGTCAATGTAATTAAATATAATCTACAATTTAAACAACAAAGACCGACCCTATATTTACCTACGAGAGGGCCAGATTCGAATAAAGAAAAATCATTTTCTCATTACTACGTGAATATTTGAATATGAAGGCATTATTCATGTGTTCACTCCTTTTTTTCTGTATCGCTATACAAGACTAAGAATATGTCTGAACTAATATAAATAATCTTGTCAATACATGTTGCAATCGGTTCTTGATGAAACATTGTGTTTAGATATACTTAATACAAATTATATAAAAAAACACTTGATAAGTTCCACTGTTTTATTTTGTTGTTCTGACAATATTGTTTTGTTAATTTCTCTAACATTCTCTAGAAAGATCTTTTTCAACTAAATGCAGAAGCACTACTTACTATGTAATATAATAAAAAGATAGGATTTGCAGAACATTGCATAAATAATAACACAATCGACTTTTCATAAATAAAATAAATAAAAATACTTTATTAGAAGCAAACGTTTTATCAGACAAAACAGAAATTTCAGAGGAACGAACTGCATACAGCAAACCCGAGAAAATATTGTCTGCACAGCGTTGAATTATAGGTGGCAGTTGGACGTTAAAATAACGTTATTAATTATCTCATAGCAGACGTGCAATGATTAATGTTAAGTCGTCCCTACGTTTCCTTTTTTTTCATCTCCTTTCACGACGGTTACCCTTTCCCGTTTAGCACCGTCTTCATGATCGCCTTTCATTTCTCTTCGTCGAATCGGTGTCGATTAATAATTTTTTTCCGCCGCACTTGCGACGTCTCGCAAAATCGTCGCCCTAAATCGTGCTTCTAGTCGTTGTCCTTCTCGTCTGTTTTTTTTTTAGCTTTCCATGGGCGTAAATATTGGAATAAGTAGAGGAAAACGAAAACGAGATGTTTTAGCTATTCTATATTTAAGTTTCGGGAATCAGTACTGGGAGCTAGAATTCACTCCTTGTTCTAAGTTTGGGCAATACATTGCGTATTATACATAGAATTGAATATTACAGCAAATAGTTTAAAACCATAAATATCTAAAATAAATTTAAATAATTTTATATACCAGTGTATGAGAGGAGAAATTCGTCTTAAACAGAACTTGAATGCTCAGAAATACAGGATATCTTGAAAGCTCAACCTATTTCGTATGTAAAATAGAACACAGAAGAGAAATTTAACTGTACTGAGAATTCTTAGTTCGATGTAAAGTACAGTTAGTACCATTACACTGGTCAAATTTTAGGTGTCTGGAATCCACAACTGTTATTAGCCTAACACCTTCATATCCACCACTCTTATTTACTTAAGGAATCAAACGCATAAATTATATTTACCTTTTTTTACTGTTCCATCTTGTCATTTTACAATGAACTAGTTGTGGACTAGTTGTTTTGGGCTACTTGTTTTGGGAATATATTGGCACTTAGACCAAGAAATGTCACTACTTTCAAAGTTAACTTATCATGCAGAAACATAGTTGGAGACATATGAACCTAAAAGCTATTCTTGGGTTTAATTTATAGGTTTCGCAGGGTTCAAATAAATTGATAATTATAAAAGCTATTCTTGGGTTTTATTCATGAGTTTTGCATTTTTCAAATAAATTGAAGATTACAACGGATTAGTTAATTTTTATCTAACGAAAACTTAGATGGAGAGCAAAATAAAGTTAAAATACGAAATCCTTGACTCTATTGTGTCCGTTTAAATGAACACAAATTTTTAAGCAATAGTACAGCCATAAAAAAACATATCAAACAAACAAAACACAGTTACAATTTCAAAAATACCTCTATAATTACATCTGAAAAAAATAGCAAAGGAAGAAATATATTAGAAAGCATCCACATACAAGAAAAACACAATTTCATAATTAATAGAACAGACATAAATAACCTCTCAACAATATACCTGCCTAATATATAACAATACGCGGGGGGGGGGGGGGCTCGTATAGTGACACTACAAACGTACAAATATAAAATTATATAATAAAATAAAAAATAAAAAAACATCTCCGAGAACAGTCTAAACCAACGACCCCCGTTTGGTGGGTGACACTGCAAACATTTTCACACGTCGAAACGATAATAAACGTATGCCCAATAAGAAAAAAGGTCTAAACCAGCAAGATACACGTAATTTAATTTTCGAACTAAATATTCCGAGAAAGGCAGTTCGACCCTATAAAAAGGTTCGACATGTCTGACCATACATATTACACAAAATATGTGTTTTAACACGAAATAAATTGTTCTAATCACTTGAAAAAGACTTAATTATAAAAAAAAGTCGAAACGTCGTAGTAAAAAACTGAAATTCATTAAAGGTCGCTAAACCAAGAAAAAGTCTATTATTTTAGTATTATGACACGACCAATAAAATAAATAAGAAATAAATTTTAATTCCTATTAACACTAAATATATATATATAGATATATATATATATATATATATATATATATATATATATAGTAAACCTAATCAGTAGGCGATTAAAGGTCTGTATATTACTTCAAAATATATGTATTTAAAAAACTCTACATGTTTCGGCTGTGTACGCCTTTATCAAGAGAATACAAAATATGAATGACAGGATATAAATGTCAAGTAATTAAGTTGCTATGGTTTAAATTATTCAAAGGTACATTCTAGTAATAACAATAAATCATGCCTTAGTATTCCAAAAAATAGATAACAAGGTGTGAACATATGTGTTGTTCGCTGCTAGCAATTTGTGTCTCCTTCTGGGTATGAACTTGTGTGTTGGTTGCTGCTGGCAGCTTGCGTCTCTCTATGGGTGTGTGGTTTTGTGTGAGAGCGTAAGTGTAGGGTTTTGTATGTCGGTGCGTTCGTGCGTGTGTTTAGTGATCGGTCGCATGAATTTAGAGAGGTCGGATAACCAGCCGTTGCGTAGGGCCGCCAACCCTTTCCCGACAACTTCTTTACAATTCCGTGCAGTACTTCGACGGCCTGACCCCCGCCCCAACGAGGCAAGGCGCAGACAGGCGAAGCGCACCCTGTACGGGGTTGCTCATCGCTAACTAAGGGAACACTCTTAGTGGCTACCTCGGTCGACGATGGTCACACTTGTGCCATCTTAACGTTTTCCGCCGAAGCGGGGGCATAGCACACACGTCGAACGTGTGTGTGCTGTTAACGGCAGCCTAGCCAGGTTGCCGCCCAGGACCGGTCCTAGTGGTGTGTGCATTGCGCGGCGACGAGATAGCGCCGCGTAGCATGGTTCCTCACTCTTACTGGAAAGGCGGAATGGCACCTGACTGCCCAACGGGCAGACCCCCCTAGAGTTTTGTAGCGCATATGCTAGGCTACAACCCAGTAGAGGACCACATCAGCAAAAAACAGAAAACAGGGATAGGCAGGGAAGAGCAACCCCGTACAGGGTGCGCTTCGCCTGTCTGCGCCTTGCCTCGTTGGGGCGGGGGTCAGGCCGTCGAAGTACTGTACGGAATTGTAAAGAAGTTGTCGGGAAAGGGTTGGCGGCCCTACGCAACGGCTGGTTATCCGACCTCTCTAAATTCATGCGACCGATCACTAAACACACGCACGAACGCACCGACATACAAAACCCTACACTTACGCTCTCACACAAAACCACACACCCATAGAGAGACGCAAGCTGCCAGCAGCAACCAACACACAAGTTCATACCCAGAAGGAGACACAAATTGCTTGCAGCGAACAACACATATGTTCACACCTTGTTATCTATTTTTTGGAATACTAAGGCATGATTTATTGATATTACTAGAATGTACCTTTGAATAATTTAAACCATAGCAACTTAATTACTTGACATTTATATCCTGTCATTCATATTTTGTATTCTCTTGATAAAGGCGTACACAGCCGAAACATGTAGAGTTTTTTAAATACATATATTTTGAAGTAATATACAGGCCTTTAATCGCCTACTGATTAGGTTTACCATGTCATACCAAGGTCACGAAGTTATTATATATATATATATATGTATATATATATATATATATATATATATAACAATTGATAAATTATTGGAGTTTTTCGGCTTTTATATGAAATATTTACAAATATCAAATTAGAATGTATGTAATTGCAGAGTAAGTGGGGATGTAAACATTGCTGTCTACAAATTACAAAGCAAATCATACGAAATTTTTTTATTTGAAAAATATGGTCTACGTTGGGACTCGAACCCAAGTCTACAGCTATCCGGGCTGTCGCTTTTACCACTAAGCCACAATAGACCCAGGTTCAAGCTATTTAGAAATGCATTATAAAGTAACAGTGTTAATGAATCAGATGTCAGTTATTGAATGTAGATGTCGAGTTGAAAGCAGAAGTCAGTTTTGAAAGCTCATGTCAGTTTTGAAAGCAGATGTCAGTTAGTGAAAGCAAATGTCAGTTAATGAAATCAGATGTCTGATTTGGAAGCAGGTGTCAGTTATGAAAGCAAACGTCAGATTAGAAAGCAGATGCCTATTTTTGAAAGTAGATGTGAGTTATTGAAAGCAGATGTCAAAAGTGACATGAGCTTTCAAAACTGACCTCTGCTTTCAACTTGACATCTACATTCAATAACTGACATCTGATTCATTAACACTGTTACTTTATAATGCATTTCTAAATAGCTTGATCCTGTGTCTATTGTGGCTTAGTGGTAAAAGCGACAGCCCGGATAGCTGTAGACTTGGGTTCGAGTCCCAACGTAGACCATATTTTTCAAATAAAAAAATTTCGTATGATTTGCTTTGTAATTTGTAGACAGCAATGTTTACATCCCCACTTACTCTGCAATTACATACATTCTAATTTGATATTTGTAAATATTTCATATAAAAGCCGAAAAACTCCAATAATTTATCAATTGCTATATTTAATAAACGGCTAAGAAATTATCTAAATTATCTCTCTCTCTCTCTCTCTCTATATATATATATATATATATATATATATATATATATATATATATATATATATATATATATATATATATATATATATATATATATATATATATATATATATATATATATATATATATATATATATATATAGAATAAAATAAATTAAAAGCGGGCAAGCGGTTTGTCAATTAAAAAACTCATTTATTAAGTATTTAGTATTTAATAAATGAGTTTTTTAATTGACAGATTATATTTGATAATTGATTTATATATATATATATACCGGGTGTATTATGATAAACCTTTGTGGCTGTAGCTTCCTTATATTTTATCTGATTTTAAAGAATGATATGTCAAATCAAATCGTTTTTAAAGCACTGTAACCTGTTTAAAAAAAAAAAAAAATTGACATTTAGTTTTTGACAGACAGTAGTAATTTTTTTTTTAGTTGTACTACATATTTTTTTTACTTATTCTAATAACCATTTATTTCCTGAAGACACCTCCATTAAATTGAGTGGCAAATTTGTTATTATTAAAAGAAAACTACGAAATTTACAGAAATCAAGCTATCATATATTTTAATGAATCAAATGTTCGAAATTGGCCCCATTTTGTTCCAGACACATTTGACACCTTCCATTAACTCCAACTGCTGCGTTTAATATAAGATTTGGTGGTATTTCATGACTTACTTGTACTATCCTTCTTACTAAATCAACTCTGTTATCAGGTGGAGTCAAATAGACATGATCTTGAATGTAAGACCACAGAAAAAAATCTAGTGGATTCAGATCTGGCGATCTAGCAGGCCATCGAATAGGTCCGTAAGTGCCCATCCATCTGACGCCAAAATAATTATTTAGAAAATCAGTATTCATTCGTGCATTATGGGGTGTGGCACCGTCCTGTTGGAACACCACCCTGTTTAACTCAGCAAGTGGCAACTCATCTAAATAATCGCCTAATTCATTGCGTAACAAATTATTATACTTTTCTTGGTTTAGATTACCCACCACAAAAAAGGCCCTACTACTCTATCGCCTAAAACGCCGCACCATACATTTATACTGAACCGATTTTGAAAATTGTGTTGCATCACAACATGGTTATTTTCAGTGCTTCAATGGCGATGATTATTTCTGTTGAATACACCATTTTTCCCAAAAGTGCATTCATCTCACCCCAACACACGACGATAAAAAATTGGATCTTCCCTTAGTTTATTCATGAAAACCGTGCAGAATTGAACCCTTCGTTGAGGGTCGTTTTCACCGAGAGCATGCACCTTCCGTGGTTTATAAGGAAAGAACTTGTGCTTCTTCAGAATGTACAGAACTGTAGAATGTGATACCTGCATGTAGTGAGCAATTTCTCGCGTAGACGTGTTAGGGTTTTCTTCCACATAGAGCAAGACACTTAATTCTAAATTTTGATCTTGAATTACACGTGCGTTTATTTTCGGTTTTTTGAATGATCCAAAATTTCGTAAATTTCGCGCGAGCCTTCCAAACTTATCGGCACTTGGACGCAGTCTGTCAGGAAAACGATTTCCATAAAGTCGCAAAGCAGCTGCTGAATTTGTTCCGCATTCAAAATATGTTTGAATCGCATCCACACATTCGCCATTATCCATTTCAATGACAAAATTTAGAAATAAATCATTGAAAATGTTATAATGAATGTGTGACTGACAGATATCACAGCTCTCTTCGAAAATTTACAAACACTGTAAATAAACACTGTAAATGTTGTTGTTGACCCACCGCTCACTTATAACATTGGTTTGTAATCCTTTATGGGCTATATAGTATTGAATGTAAGTGATTTTAAATGGTACACACATTTGCTGGTAATAAAATTAAATAGAGTATTTAAAATGCATTTAAGAAATCTCTGTGTTCGGAAAAACCAGAATAAATCGAACTAAAAAAAAACTTTCAATTTCTCGTTTTTTTTTCATACAAGGATATCGCTGTTTACAGTTTCATATTCAGAAAAAGTAATATATTTGAATAAGGAAAAAAAAAAAGTATAGTGCAATTTAAAAAAACACCGTTTGCAGCTGTCTGTCAAAAACAAAGTGTAAAAAAAAATTCAAAGCGGATAACGTTACAGTGTTTTTAAAACGATTTTGTTCGACGTATAATTTATTACATTCGGATAAAAAATAAAAATGTTACAGCACGAAAGGTTTTTCATAATACACCCGGTATATAGTAACTATGTTTTTAGTAATTTTATAAAAGTTATGTGATTTATATGATGAATTAGACAAAATACAGCATTTGTGTCTCAGTCTCAGAACTTAATTTATTGCCAGTTGAAAATAATATTTGGAAATATACTTTGCATTTTAAAGCATTTATTAAATGTATATACTTTAAGTTAGCGCCATCTATTGCGTAAAGTTATAATTTAATATATTATAAATCTACTAGTTTAGAATATTCAAATTTTTTTAATTTATTTTCTCTCTTAAAGTTATTATTTTAGCAATGGGTGAAAAAGTAACTTATTAAATATTCAAAATTTCGTAGTATGTAATATTTTTAGTTAGTATGAAGTAAAAGGAAAGTTTATATTAACACAAACCTCAATTAATAGCTATAATTTCCGAAATTATCGAATTGAATTTATAACATTCTGAGATTTCTTTATATCATTATCATGACATATTTCAGGTCAATTTGAAACAAGTTACAATTGTATAATGTATCCTCATCGGATCACAGATCAACTTATAAGTCTTATAAGCCGTAAATCTAGTTGACGTTCCTTGTAGACTCCAATCGTCGCTTGCCAGGCATCCCGACTAAGATATCTGTCGCGAGCAGTTCCTGTCACGCGCAAGATCTCACGGGAAAATCCCGGATGATTGGCATACAGCTCACTAACCCATACATACACGTACAGCTATGTACATACATCTCCCGGTTTGCTACTCCGTTCCCTTCTGCACTCATCTCCCAATATTTTCTTTTCTTTATCGTGTTTATGCAAATGATCTTTTCTGCCTGACATCGTGAAGCGGAGACGTGTAATAGTTTAAAATTGGTTGTCGGCCTAAATTTTGGCTTCAGAAATTACTTCGTAAATACCTTTCTTTAGTTTTTCGAAATTATAATGTTGATATAAAGGTTTTTAGTAAATGCAGACCTATTGTTTTTTACAAATGAATTTAAATGCCACTATTAATTCTTAAGTAATATTTGGTTTAGTTACATCAATCAATACAAATTAATACAAATATGTTAAAAATATAACAAGTGTTCATTTGAAAAATCAATCTAGGTTACTTTGAAATTTTTATAGAGTAAGACGCAAATATATTAGTATGTGTTTGTTGTTCCGTAAACGTAAATCCAAATGACATTTGATAATGTCAATCACAAATATCAGTTAGTGCATAAAATAATCGTGCGTCGATTCTGGTTTAAATATAACAATTGATAAATTATTGGAGTTTTTCGACTTTTATATGAAATATTTACAAATATCATCAGCAGATGTTAATATTTTGCCTGCAGTTGGTCTTTTGTTGCAAATTAATTGCGTTTTCGCGAAGTAATGTAAATGTAAATATTATTTTCTACATTTTACGACGCTAATCATTCGAATTTTTAATTAAAAAAAAATTCGCCCTTCAATTCGAATAATTAGAACTGTTTTTATTTAATAAAAAGTATGGCAGAAAACTCTAAATAGGCCAGAAGACTCTAAGTCGGTCAGAAGACTCTAACTAGGTCAGAAGACTCTAAATATGTCAGAAGACTCTAAGTATGTCAGAAGACTCTAAATAGGCCAGAAGACTCTAAATATGCCAGAAGACTCTAAGTAGGCCAGAAGACTCTAAATATGCCAGAAGACTCTAAGCAGGTCAGAAGACTCTAAGTGGTTTTTTCCTGGAATTCTTTTTTGTGATTTTAATATTAAAGAAAAATGTTTTTCTATTTTGCGTTCGAAATGAACTCATTATGAAACCCAAAACAGTATCGAAATGAGCTCCATTTCGATACGCTTTTTTTCATTTTTCAATGTTGGCGTTATTCGAATACATAAATAAATAACATTGCTGTCATTTGATTTTAAGAATTTATGTACATTTGACATATATGATATATGTCCGTATTTTACACAAACAACGTATTTTGTATACAATTGACAACAACATATATATGTTTCTATGTCCCTCATGTTTATATTTTTAAATGAAGTATCAAGTAATGTTAACGAAAATTAGTAAATAATATGTAATATAATATACTTCGCGGATAGCAAGATTTAAATTTGAAAATGTCAAGTATCAATGTGACCAACTGCATGCTTTATATAAAAATTAAACTCTGAACTTTCAAATTAAATAATTCCAATTTAAGCAATTTATTAATGTAAAAAACGCAAAATAGAAAAAATAGTATAAAAAACTCGTTTCATAAGGCCTTTTGCCGCACTCCCTCTTTAGAAAACTCGCCGCAAGCGGCTCGTTTTCTAAACTGATCTCGTGCGGCAAAATGGTGCCTTATGAAACTCGTTTTTTAATATACTATTTTCTCTCTTGAAATGCATTTTAAAGTAATTAGTTTTTATTCTATTTTGAAATTATTTTCTCACATAGAATATTGTCTTTCTCTTTTTATTCACATTATAATAAACCTTTTGTACAAAAAAATACTTGAATATGTACATCTGGGCAGCTTTTTAAAATGTAAACAATTCCTGGAAATTTAATTTGAATCGTGTCACAAGTATTTATATTTTTATGCTTGCTAATTGTTTGAAAAATATTTCTACTTTAAATTATATTATCATAAATGATATACAAATAATGGAACCAAGAATGTGTGGTATTAAATTTGTTAAAATAAGTTTTTAAAGAAATTAGATGTATTTGTCTTTTGTCGGACATTCGAATATTTGAACCGAATGATAAGAAATGAACGCGTTATAACGTGTGTTCATTTGAAAAGTCAATCTAGGTTAGTTTAAAATTTTAATAGAATAAGACGCAAATATATTAATATGTATTTGTTGTTCCGTAAACGTAAATCCAAATGACATTTGATAATGTTAATCACAAATATCAGTTAGGGCATAAAATTATCGTGCGTCGATTCTGGTTTAAATAAATTGCTTCTCAGTTTTAAAATGGCTTTCACTTTAGAACATAAATTTTTTTTTAGTCCAGGCTTATTTTCGAAGTGGTAATAAAATTGATGGTTTATGGGTTTATTCGGTTCAAGATAGCATGGTAGAATTTCAAGTTGAATTTCCACATTTTGTAATAGATTATATACAATTTAAGAATACTTTGGATAGAACTTTAAAACTTTTTTCTGAAAATGGTAGTCTCTTAAGAAAATCAGGCAGCGGAGCAGTTAAGAAACGTACACCTCAAGTTGTCAATCGTATTGAAGAAATAATGGAAAATGATCCACAAATATCTGTTTGACATTTGAGTCAACAAATAAACCGTTTTGTTGGTACAACTCACAAGTTATTAAAAAAAGATATGCAACTTTATCCATACCGTGTCACAGAAGTACAAGAATTGTTAGAAATTGATTACCCACGTAGACTACAGTTTTGTAATTGGTTTGTAAATATGAACAATAATGGAGAACTTTCGCAAAGAGTCATCTTTACTGATGAAGCACGGTTTTATAAAACGGGATACCTAAATTCACAAAATACAAGAATTTGGAGTAGTGAAAATCCACATGTAATTAATGAAGAATCGCTACATCCAGAGAAAATTGGTGTTTGGGCAGCGATAAGCCAAAGGCGAATCATTGGACCAATATTTTTCCAGGGAACGTTAACTGCTCAAAGGTACCGTACGGAAATTTTACAACCATTTGTCAATCAGTTGCATGATGATGAACTTCAAAATGCATATTTCCAACAAGACGGAGCACCTTGTCACTGTACTGCAGAATCTTTGGATTATTTAAGAGAATTTCTTGATGACCGTATAATTAGTCGAAATACTGAAATTGCCTGGCCTGCACGTTCATGCAATTTAACACTTTGCGAGTTCTTTTTGTGGCCTTATCTAAAAAATAACATATTTCGAACACCTATATTGAATTTGAATGATATGCTACAGAGAATCGAACAGAAATGCATGGAAATTAATAACAATCCAGTAATGTTGCAGAATATCATCAGAAATTTTGAACGGAGGATTTTAAAGTGCATTGATCTTGAAGGACAACATTTTCAACATTTGTTATAGTTTGCAATAAATACCTATTATTTGTTATTTATTTGTATGTATGAAACTGTCAAAATATACGACTTCGTAGGTTAAGTAGTAAATTTTAATTTACGACATACTTCAAAATGTTCTCAGTAAATCACATGCTACTAGATTGACTTTTCAAATGAACACTTGTTATCTGTATCTGTATAAATGGGCGTTGATATATATAAGATTGTGCTAATTTTACCGAAAAGAATGTAAAGCCGTCAACTTATAACTTCACTGAGGAAATCGTTAGATCGAAACATATGTTGATGTGATCATTGGTTAAATATGTTGTGTATGTCTATGTATACAGATACATACCGGGTTGTCTTTTTAATATTACACATACATTTTTCCTATGTGTAATTGTAAAAAGAAAATTGGCAATGAAAGTCGCAACATAGTAGGCTACCTGTCATACATTTATGTTTCAACGAGCGAGAATTATGTAGTACTATAGATTTAGTTCAACACATATAAAACAACTAGACTGTAATGCCGTTACTCTTAGTTCAGGGAATCAGCATACTCCGTTCAGGATTCTGCATTCTAGTACAAACTGGTACAAAGTTGGTACTGGTACATTTGTTTTTTGTCATTGAATTGTGACGCAATTACTTCAATTTTATAGTTAGATTCATTTCTTCGTGGGCGTAGATAGAAGCGTGACGATTATAACTTATTTTATTTATTGGTTTATATTTCGTAAGATGAATAAAGTACGGTGAGTTTGTTGTTGTTTTTCATTGTTTTAACTGTTAATTACATACTTCGTAATTTTCCTGTTTAATATCGTTTCATCGAATCTACTTCCCCCATTATTTTGACGTAAGTGTCCAGTGAATTTCGTTAAGTTTCAATAACTTAGGCATACATTTTTAATTTTCATTTATTTATTTACGCTTGTTTTCCAATTATATAAATAAAATTAAAAACTCTTTAAAAATACAAGTTTTTAATAGTACGCCCATGGGCGATGAGTCACGGGCTTCTCGTGTCCGGTTCCTAGCCATTGCACATAAAATTAGGTTTCATGAAAAATTTCGTGAAGGCAATGGATACAGATTGCCGTGGATTCCAATACCTTAAACAAAAATCTCTCAAAATCTCAGATGAAAAAGTTAAAGCGGGAATTTTTCTACGACCCCAAATTACAACTTCTACAACAAAATAAAAAAAATTGAAGAAACATTAAGTGACTTGGAGCGTGTTGCTTGGAATACTTTTAAAAAAGCGACCCATAATTTCCTAGAAAACGGAAAATCTGACATTTATATAGTATTGGTTAATGAACTTCTTAGAAGTTACCATAAATTCGCTGAAATAACATAAGTCTTAAAATATATTTTCACAGATGCACTCGTATCTGAATTTCTGTCCCCTGAACCTCGGCGACGTAGGGGAAAGTTGCTAGGAACTAGGAATGGACCGGTTCCTCGAATGGACCACCGTCAATTTACAGGTATATAGGGCTTAGGAAGCTGCAATAGATGGCGTGTGATAATATGAGCACGTGCCAGAAACGAATCGGTTGTGCTGTGAGTGGTCGGCGTTTGTTTTTAAAGGAAAAAAACTAAAAGAAAGCATTTATATGTAATTTTGATCACCTCTACTGTAAGCTTTGGCAGGTAAGGATTTTGAATTTTGCTGCATGTTTTATTTTTACGTAGAAAATGTGGGTATTGAGAATGAATTTACTCCGCCACTTAGATTCTCAGGTTATGTTTATATTGCTGACGCCTTCGTATTTCGAATATTAGTCAGTTTCCTTGAATGGACCATGCTCGGTTTCCTCAAATGAACTGGTCCATTTCAGGCAACTAATAAGATTCTTTGAGTTACAATTATTGTTTTTCTTTTAATTTAAGAGGAAAAATGTCGGATGCTAGGAAAAAAGGAAAATGGACAGGCGAAGAGTTTAGAGTTAGCATTAAGTGCTTTAAAACACAAAGTATATGGTTTAAACGAGTGTGCTAGAATTTATAACGTCCCAAAAGCAACATTAGAACGCCACTTGGATTCGAAAAATAAGATTTCTAATGACAGGGTTAAATTTTACGGTGGGGTTCCTACATTTTCTGCAACTATTGAAAATGAAATTAAATCTCATATTTTGAAACTGGAAGAATGCATGTTTGGGTTGACACTCACGGATGTCCGCAAATTTGCATTTGATATTGCCGAAAATAATGTTATACCTCATTCTTTTAACAAGGGGAAAGGTTTGGCTGGTAAAAAGTGGTATTACAGCTTTATGAAGCGGCATCCGGACTTGGCTTTAAGAACCCCAGAAAGTACTTCACTAGCTCGTGCGAAAGGTTTTAATAGAGAGAGGGTAACGAAATTTTTTGATTTGGTTGAAAAAATTTGTGATGAGAACGGATTAGGTGGAACACGAATTTTTAATATGGACGAAAGTGGATTTTCCACAGTTCAGAAAAGATGCCAAAAAATAATCGCAACCAAAGGCAAAAAGCAAATTGCAGGTCTTTCAAGTGGTGAGAGAGGAGTCAATACCACATTTGTGTGCTGTTGCAGTGCGTCAGGTCAGTTTATTCCACCTATGATTATCTTTAAACGACTTCGAATGGCACCAGAATTAAAGAATGGGGCTCCAGAAGGCAGCATTGTTGAAATATCTGAGAGTGGATACATAGATTCCATTATTTGTTAAATGGTTGGAACATTTTATTTCCACAGTACATCCTAGTAAAGAGCGAAAAATTCTTTTATGTTTGGACGGTCATACAACACACAGCAAAAACCTGAAAGCTTTGGAATTAGCTCGTGACTCGGGCATTATAATGTTCCAACTGCCGGCCCACACCACCCATAAATTACAGCCACTAGATGTAGCAGTTTTCAAGCCCCTAGAAACCTTTTATATTCAGGAAATGCAAAAATGGATGCGAACCAATCCTAGTATTCCCGTATCGATGTACAATGTTGCATCAATATTTACACCTGCCTACGGACGGGCAGCTACAATTGAAAATGCAGCAAGTGGATTCAAGACCACTGGTATCTGGCCAGTGGACAGAAATGTTTTTGGTGAAAAAGACTTTGTTGCTGCTGAAAATCTTCAAGAGGAAACTGTAAACATTCAAAGCGATATACAGATTGGAACACAAGGTTAAACAATTTGCTATTGTAGTTTTTCAATTTATTATTCTACTTTTTTATAGACAATTTCAAATCTCTACTTGGGAACAGTTCACTGTGTGTGTCCGTGGAAGCAATCTCCCCGATTCCAAATCCAGTCAACAGTGAGAGGACGTCCAAAAAACGAAAACGAAAAGATGCCCAACAAGCTTGCGAAATAACGAGCAGCCCTTATAAAGAAGAACTTGCTGGCAAGCAAAAAGTGAAGGAGGCAAAGCCAAAAAGTATATTTGGTAAAAAGAAATTGAAAAACTATCGATCTTCTAAACCATCCACTAGTTTATGCCCTGATCATGATGAAGCAGATGTTGGCTCCACATCATCATGGTATTGTTTACTATGTAAGGAGGACAAACAAATTGACATGATTCAGTGTCAAAAATGCAATAAATGGGTGCATGCACTTTGTGCAAATGTAAGTCCTCTGCGAAAATTTTATTTTTGCCCTATTTGCATTAACTTACCACATGTCTAGTGGTGCTGTAAAAGCTAATTTTTATTTACTTTTAAGAAATATCTTTTTGATTTACCTATGTGGTTTTATTACTTAAGAATATTTTGTACTTTGGTTTTTTTAATAAACAATTTTTAAGAATGTTATATGAGTTTATTAATGTTTATTTTCACATTATTGTGCTGTGGTCCAATTAAGGAACTAGAAGTCCAATCGTGGCAACTGGTTGCCCCAAATGGACCACAAGCAAGCTTTCAAAAAAATAGGTTTAAAAAAATTTGTAGCGTGCATGTTGCAATTATAAAATAAAAATTTGATACCTAAAACACTAAAATGGATGCACATAATTTTTGTTTGTATAAAAAATTTTTTGTTTCAACAGTAAAAAATAAAAAGCAATAATCGGTTCATTTGTGACAACCTTCCCCTAAGTGATGAACACGGAGGAAAGTTTCATCAAGGTGAAAACCCTTATCAGGGCAAGTGGCACAGTGAAATGCTTGCTGATTATTGTTGAACATTGATATCAGAAAGTGCCTGAAGAACAGTACAAAAGAATAGATAAACATTTTAAACAGGATGATACCGCATAGCTCCATATAATGTACACAACTAATTAATATTATTTCATTCACGTTTCGATATTTCTTTTTGCAAAACCTGAGGTGCCAGATTAAATTTGTTGTTATTACTATTGTTAGAACTATAAACGAACCGAAAATTGTAAATAGTTTCTAAACAAAAATTGTTGATCAAAAATCTGCTTCCGTATTTGAAGAATTACAAAATATAATATAATTGACAGGGCGAAAAATAAAATAGAAATCACTCACGAAAATCATATCTAAAGACACTTACAGATTTGCATAATTAATAGCACAGAATACACGCGCTAGCGCTAACTTATAACACGATCTAAATTACTATAACTTTATTGTCCATTTAGATAAGATTTAATAGGAATTTCTAGTGGTTACATGTTTATATGTGTATATACGTACAAACAAACATTTCCTGCAACTTTCATGTATAAACATGCACATGCAGTTTATGTAAGAGAATGGTAAACATATTTTGGTAACCACCAGAGAGTTGGAACACTTTTATCTCGGCAGCGAATCTTCAGGGGGTATAGCTAAGGATTTCCTGTAATCAATAATCGTCTCCCCCATCCGCATTATGAGTCCCTTATGTCTCACAGTTTGTGTTCGAGAGCGTATTTGTGTTATTGAAAGTTTCATCCGATAGGTTTCGGTTCCTAACTGAATTTCCAACACTCATAAAACATTATTTCGTCCGGAACTAGCAGTACCCGCGAGGGGCACGAGGAGAAATGCAGGTCCACTTAATGTATTAAGGTCCTCCTAGTACTTTCGGCGCCACACCAACGTGGACTTACCCCTTGCAAACCGAACTTACGATGAAATATTGTTAGCATAATACGTTACCTTATTAAAGTGGGGGTTCTTAGCGTGAAAAACAACCGCTGCGTGGGATCGGGTCCTGCGATTGGAGAAGCAAATTCACTGCCGGCGGTACTTTTGGTAATTTATGTTACACGTGGATTTAACCGTCGAATATCATACAGCGTATGTGAGAGTGGTGTAGATACTGGTAAAGTGCTCTATCTTTTGATATAGTAACCTACATTTTTCATGTTGGTAATTACCTTTCATATGGAATTTAGTGTGTGTTTTCACGTGCTGAGATTCTCTTTTTCCGTTATTAAAGTGAAAAATATCAATAAAATAAAGTTCTATGATGCTTGATTAGATTTTTAAAGAAGGTTGTGTATAATCTTTTAGCCACAGATTTGAAAGCGAAACAATGATGAACATGCAAATAGAATTTTTATTTAATTTCTTTATTTTGCTCATAATTCGCTCTTAAAGCAGTGTTTGTGCCTAAGCTCGTTACATTTTTTGTTGAATTCAAAATTTATTAATTTTTTAACAAAACTACAATACAAGAGCTAATCATTACACTAGTTTACAAATTTAAGTGTGCTCGCTGGGGTTTGAATTTAAATACATTCATAGACAAAAACCTCCGGACAGACAATGTCTCTTAGTACAAAAAAAAAAATTTTTTTTTATTTTTTTTAACAAGACATTAAACATTATCTACAAAGTAAGAATGAGAAATAAAAAAAAGGTACTTAACATTTTATTCAATTAGAAAAAGTCACAAAACAGTAAATTGTGCAAAAATTTGGGCGGATGTAATCTCACCACTAAATGACCAGTCTACTTTAATCCTATAGCTAAATTCCCCACCGCCCGTAAGGATTCACGTTAGTACCATAGGTATTCTCACCACTAGTTTTAATACGTAATTTTTCATTAAATTTTCTAGTGAAGGAAGAATGAATTTTTTACTGAGTGCCTGTTCAGAATCTATTATAAAAGTTTAACAAATTATAATTTTGCAAACATTCAATACTAATAAATGAAATTTGAGATTTTATTGAGGATAATAATAAAAAGAAGTAGTGATAGTAATATATATATATTTTTTGGCTAAAAATACAAAAATAACGAAAAACATCATATGGAATTCAAAACACAAAAATAAAAAGTAACACGTTACATAGCATGCACCACAGTAAACAGTAAACATTTATATACTTATACAGTAAAACCTCTAATTATGGACACCTCCGACAATCGGACACCTCTAAAAAATGGACATTTTTTGTGGTACGAAATTTTATAATGGGTTTTCTTAACAATAGTCACTCCTAATATTGGACCCTCCATAAATCGGACGCGGACACCCTTTATTTCACCGAAGCAATAAAACATCTGTAAATATATCTCTTAATTAAGGACAGACAAGACGGGCGGCGCCGAATAAAATTTTGCAATTATGTATGTATGTATGTACTTTTATTGCTCCACACGTGGAAGTATATCTACTCGAGTTTTTCCCATAATACAAAGGAACGACGGTTTACCACTGGCCTACTCATCAGGTGTTAAGTGGAGTGATATTTTGAATCAGTTTGAACTAGCCTTTGATAGTGTCAACATGGATTCTAGTAAAAGAAAGCGGTTAACAATCCAAGATAAAATTGATATTATTGCGGTTAGTGAACAGCAAAGCTTAAGTGTCCGAAAGCTCGCGGAAAAGTTGGTGTCGGAAAGTCGCAAATTAGTGATATAGTGAAAAACAAAAGTGAAATAAAAGAACTTTTCGAAAAAAATGGAAACCTAGCTCAAAAAAGGAAGTTTCCAAAAACTAGTGGTTTAGCAATCGACGGAGCAGTGTTCAACTGGTTCTGTAAGGTGCGAAACAAAAATACTCCCATGTCAGGACCCCTACTCAAAGAAAAGGCGCTGGAAGTAGCACAAAGTTTACAACTCACCGAATTCAAAGCGTCTAATGGTTGGTTGGAGAAATTTTGTCAAAGACATAAAATATCATTTAAAAGTGTGTGTGGTGAATCTGCCTATGTAAACATGCAAAATGTTGACGATTGGAAAGTCAAGTTGCAATCAATATGCAAAGATTACTCTCCGAAAGATATTTTTAATGCCGATGAAACCGGTTTATTTTTCCGCGCCCTTCCGACAAAAACATTTGCGTTAAGAAGTGATAAATGTGCCGGAGGAAAATCTGCAAAAGAACGACTAAGTATATTGTTGTGTTCAAATATGGAGGGTGATAAGGAAAGGTCGTTAGTCATCGGTAAAAGTAAGAAACCTAGATGTTTTAAAGGAGCTCATGTGGATAAGTTGCCGATAGGATGGATATCTAACAAAAAAGCGTGGATGACTTTGGATATTATGTCAGCTTGGTTAAAGAACTTTGATAACAAGATGAAGAAAGAAAAAAAGGCATGTAATTTTGTTTCTTGATAATGCCACTTCTCATCGGAAGATTTCATTGGAAAACGTAAAATTGGTTTTTAAGCCTCCAAATACTACCTCGCATTGTCAACCTATGGACCAGGGTGTGATTCAAAACTTTAAGGTAATTTACCGGAGCATGTTTGTAAAAAGGCTTTTGGCGTTAATGGATACTGAAAATTCACTAGAAATGGTAGAAAAAACATTACGGTAGTCACTGCATTAATATGGATATCAGCTGCTTGGAAAAAACTCTCGCCTGTGACCGTAAGAAACTGTTTTCAAAAATGCGGATTCAATCAAAGTGACAGTGATCTAAGTGCAGAGTGCGATATAGAAGATAATATACCATTAGCATTTTTATTTTAATTTATTTATTATTATTTATTATTATTATTATTATTTATTTATTATTATTTATTTATTTATTATTTATTTATTATTATTTATTTATTAATTTTAACATCACTAATTTAGATTTAAGCACATCCGCATTAATTGATAATGAGTTATTTACTGAAAATCCTAATGTTCCATTATAGATTGTATCGATGAAATTACTGATATCAGTGATGAAATGGAAAATGAGATTGAAGAGGAATTTGTAACTAGTATATCAAATATTTCAGAAGCCCATCAAAAATTAAAAGATCTTGAGAACTATTTCTTAAGCACTAACAGTTTTAACATTGCTAACAATATTTCTCAAGCTCTTCTTGAATGTGAATCTGAGATATTTAAACATAAAATGAAAAAAGCAAGACAAACAACAATTAATGATTATTTCAAGTAAAATCTAGCATAACATATGTATGTATGTATGTGTATTAAGTATTGTAAATTTTTTTCGACTTTCGTCTTATTATGTGTGATTAAATTGATATGAGAATGAATATTTTTTTTCGTTTTTTTTTCACCTCCACATTTTGGACACCTCCTTATATTGGACATTTTAGGATTCCCCGTCAGTGTCCATTATAAGGAGGTTATACTGTACATACTAAATACATATAAAAATAAATCACTAAAAAGTTATAGAAACTATTAGGTATATACATATTATATATAAAAAAAGCAAAATTAATTGGGTAACGAAGAATGACAAACACATTTTATGAACTCTAGCCTAGACAAATGACCTGATTTTAATCGATTTATACAATTTTCCAAATATTTTAATTTGTTTTTCACTTGCCTATCCTTTATTTTATTAGGAATATGTAAACTTTATATTTTGATGTCAGTGTCAACTTGGAATTCTTTCAATTTTTCGATAAACACATATATAGACGGATGCGTACTATAAAAAGATGCATTAAATCTGGAATGGAACGACTCGCACGCATTTGTAGTGCGGGTATTCGAGGCAACTTCTTCCGCCCATATATTCGTAGGAAATGTAGCATTTTCCTCTATACATATACGTTTCTAACAAATAATCGGCGTATTTATCTAACAGGCTATTGTCTGGTTTATAAGCCATCAAATCGAAAACAAAGCAGTCCGCAACATGTTCTGGTTGTAGATAAGTCATACCAAAGGTAAGTTTCAACCAATTTCCTATTTCTGAATTAATTTTATAATGTTCACTTAATCCAAGGAACTGAATTTTTCTGTACCATGCTTGGTGTAGGTGAAATCTACAGCCACTGATTTTTACACTGGGCCAAACATGAATTATTGCGGTATGTATTGCTTTTTCAAAATCAACATAGATCTCGCTAGGTTTGAAAAATGAATTAAATGATTCAAAAATGTTAGATTTCAACGACAAAAAAAGTGTTTTATATGTGGTCCAACTTTTGTTTGGCAACAAGCAATACAGTAGTGGGACATAGTGTCCATTCTGAAGTCCATGGATGGTAAAAAATTGTAGAAAGTATTTCGTACAATATGAGAATGTGCCGTCCATATACAAAGTATTCATTTTACACAATGCACGAATATTGGCTTCACATGTAAATACGATAATGTTATGTTCTGCACTATTTATAAACAAAAAGTTTTCACCTTTCGCGGTTTTAATTTTAGGAGAAAATAGATTTACAACTTCATGCACTTCGTTTATATTTGCAGGTAGGCGACTAGGAAATATTTTCCGACGGCAGTTATACATATTTCTTCGTACATAATTGACATCATTGGTTGTAACAGACTCTGGCATATTGGCACTAAGGACTCTTCGAATAATCTTTGAAGGTTTTTCCAATAAATCTTCTTCTGCTTTTCGCTTGCACAAATTTGTAAGCACTTTCCTGTTTGTTTTTTGCTCATCTACTTCATGGTTATGAACTATATCACTCCTCGATATTGTAAGCTCAGGACCAACAGTAAATACTTTAGCATTATACTTTCTTCTTTGGACACATCTCCAGAAAACTTCTCCGCTTTTCAATTCTTTTTCTTTAAAATACGTAAAATTCTCAAAGAGAAGTAAATCTTTACCCCGTATACTTTTTACTAACGTAGGTGACATCTTATAAATCGAATACTTATATTAAATTATTATCACAATAAACAACACCAATTGTAAGTACTAACCTCTTCTGTTGAGCAAAAGAAACTAACTTGTGAAACCGTAATAACTTTGGAAGAACATCAACATTAAATAGACATTAGGTAATATTAGTACTGGAAATTCCCAAATTACGGTATATATTGCTTTTATTACCTGAACTCTGTTAGTGGTGAAAATACCTGCCGGATTATGAGATTATTCTATCGATGCAGGTAGAGGGTAACATTTGCTGGTGAGATTACCTCCGCCGAAAAATTTGACTCTATTCACATGATTTTAGTTCTATTTATAGCTGATAAATATGTGTATATTTCATTATAAAGTCGACACTTTCTTTCAATAATCTGAAGAGATTCACAATGAATGTAGAAAAAATTCAAAATTAGAATAATTAGAATAAATATTTAAAATTCGTCTTGCATATTTGTACATAGCGCAAAACCAGTTACACACGAAATAAACTTTGTGACAGTTTCGACAGATCAGATTTACTTTTCAAGGCTTATTTCTACAAATTTTTCTTGGTAATTTTAATTTAGAAAATAATCAATAATAACTCTAAAACTATGAGATATAAATATAAGGAAAACTATACCTGTACGATGCAAAATGTTTATCTACTTACTATGGCGTGCTCATCTACAGGTTGTTCTATTTAAAGAAATCGATTTTTCTTTAATTAAAGATTACTTAAATAATCAATAAATTTCGAACACCCTGTAAGAGATTTATTAAATGTTTATATTTTACTCAGAATATTATGCCTTTCTCTGTATAGAAATATGAATTAGTTCAGATTAAATACGCCTGAGATATGTAGTTTTAAAAAGTACATTAAAAAACAAAAAAATTTCACAAAAATCAAAATAATTCAAAAACGGTTAATTTTTAACAAAAGAAACCTTAATATAAAGTGTTATAGTACTTTACAAGAAATCTAAAAGAAAACAATAATAAATATAATATTTCTTTTAAAATATCAAACTTGGCTATGACTTCCGGTATAACCGAAAGTGGTTCATGAGTGTAAATATTTTATTTTAACACATTAAGTATCAAAATTACATGACACAAATTTTCAAAAGTGTCCTAAGGCATTAATTTCTAATGAACGGGGTACGTGTAAAATAATAAATTTAGATAGTCGGCGATTTAAGGTCTGTTTTACTTTAATATGTATATATTAAAATAATCTTACATTTTTCGGCAATTACTGCCTTTTTCAAAGAATTTAAAATTATAAATAAATTAATGTCATATTTATATATGTGAAGTTGTCATGGACAAAAATTACTTTATTCAAAAATATATTCAAGTTTAATAATAATAATTCATGTCTTAGCATTCCCCAACAGTTTGATGCCAATTACAGTGGGCATTGGTAAGCTATGAGTTATTATTATGTCTACGCCCGTGGAGCGACTTAAGATGTTTAGCTGTCGGCATTCGCCTGAAACGATGAAGAAAACCACGAAAACTCGGACAGCCTAGTCCCGGATCTAAACTCGGGACAGCCAGCACTGGCTTAGTATGCAGATATTTAAATAACAATTGTATATATTCATGATGGTAAATTGCAGATCGTTACTTTACATTATTAAGTTATACTGCTTAGATTTTTTATGTAATTTTTGTTGTTAATTGAATTTTTTCTTGTTTAATATTAATAATAATAATTAATATTATCTTCAACAGGAGGTAATCTCAGTATTCAACATGGGCATACAGTAAAGTTAATATACAAAAAAGGTTTAAGTATATCAATACGTTAAGCACGTATTACGCATATGTTACAAATGAAACAGACATGCAATATACATATCTGTAACTGTACACATGGACAATACACCTCGTATTTTCAGCATTTACTTTTGCTTAAGACACGCGTTTCTGCCATTTACTATTAGGCGTCATCAGTTAAGCTAGTGAAGTAATTAAAGCTTAAATCGCCTATATAAGGTATAGCAAGTTTTGTCCTGTCAGTAAAGTTAACTCAAAAGAGTATGGTGGAGGTTTAATAACGGTCCAGTTAGTTTTACTGTGTCCACATGTTCAACACTGTGAATGACCCCTGAAGATGCCAACTTGGTTATCGAAATATGCAGCTAGGATATAAATACTAATGTGATATGTTTTCTTTCACCATTTTAAAACTTTTACTTAGATACGGTTTTCAATGAATAAGTTTTTTGGTATTATTGCCTAATTCGCTTGAGTACCAAACCGCCAAACCAGCAAACTAGCAAACTGCCAAACTACCAAACTATCAAACTATCAAACTACCAAACTGCCAAACTACCAAAATTCCAAACTGCTAAACTACGAAACTATCAAACTAGCAAACCAGCAAACTAGCAGACTGGCAAACTAGTCAACCAGCAAGCTAGCAAACCGCCAAACTATCAAACAGCCAATCTAGGAAACTACCAAACTAGTAAACTATCAAACTGCCAAACTACCAAATTAGCAATGTAGCGAAGTAGCAAACCACCAAACTAGGAATTACCAAACTACAAAAACTGCCAACTACCAAACTGCCAAACTACCAAACTGCCAAACTACTCAACTGTCAAACTACCAAATTACCAAACTGTAAAACTATCAAACTGCCAAACTACCAAAGTGCCAAACTACCAAACTACCAAACTACCTAACTGTCAAACTACCAAACTACCAAACGATCAAACTGCCATACTACGAAAGTGACAAACTACCAAATTACCAAACTGCCAAATTACCAAACTGGCAAGCTGGCAAACTGCCAAACTACCAAGCTGCCAAGCTGCCAAACTTCCAAACTAGCAAATTAGCAAACTAGCAAACTAGTAAACTAGCAAACTAGCAAACTGCCAAACTACCAAACTGCCAAGCTACTAAATTGCCAAACTACCAAACTGCTAAACTGCCAAACAACCAAACTACCAAACTGCCAAACTGCCCAACTGCCAAACTACCAAATCGCTAAACTACCAAACTACCAATTTACCAAACTAGCAAATTACCAAACTAGCAAACTACCAAACTACCAAACTACAAACTACCAAATTACCAAACTACTAAACTACCAAACTACCAAACTACCAAACTCTAGGTATAACAACAAATTATTATCTTAACGGTCTTATTTTAACGGGATTGGATCATTACACCGCACTGCATAATGTAGAAATATAATTGAGCTAAAAATGTAGTATTAACATGTGGATAGGGCTAGTATCGTTCCGTTATCAAGGTTTCTTTAGAGATAATGCGCGATCGTGAGTTTAAACAATTATTATCGCCTCTCTTACAAACCAGAATCGGCGCAGAACTATGATTTAAGAAATGCTTCGAATACATTAAGTAAAATTGATTATTTTGCAGATTAGAATTTCTAATTTTTATATCTTAGTTCTTTTTTACAGTGATTCTCTGAGTGTTATGGTGTTTTATATCGAAATTATGATCAGTAGTTATTTTTTAAATGTGTTTCTAAGTTGTCTATTAAATAGAAGTATTAATTTTTATTGTATACATATTGCCTATAAGCTATTTTTCCAAAATAATTAAATATTCTTAATTCTTCAAATAATTATGTCAGGAAATCAGATCCATGCATTCAAAGTTCCATTAAATTAATTTTACTGTAAATCCCCAGAATGTATCTGGAAAACATTTCAATTCCACCCTCCTCCCGCCAAGCCTTAAAAAGAAAAACCTTCCTTTCAGGAAAAGAGTACATTAGCCAACACAAAAGATGGCGTCGGTTTTCGTAACGTAACCGGATCTCCTTTTTCCTTTTCTCCGCGCTAATATATTCCTTGAAATGAAGTTGAGCAACTGTGATACGTCAGCTCGTGTCACATTCAAAATGCAAGCGCGTAGTGGAAAGGGGAACGCTAAGAGGCGGTTCCGCGTGTGATAGATGGATAGAGAGATGTAAGAGAGTTTACCTACCGTACACGTCTAAGCACCCCTGCTGGATCTTCATAATGCTGGTGTTAATCTGACACATGTAACAGCCGCGATCGGATTCCTTCAGTTGTCTGATTCTGAGCTGCCAAGTTCGCAGGTTGTCGTGGGACACACTAATGCGGGAATTATGTGTAACTACCATCGACTGTAAGCTGAGAATAGTTTGATCTTCCGCTCTAACCCAGGCGACCTGGAACACAAGAGATGTCAATTAAGTGTTTGTCGAATGTTGATGCGGATGTGGGAAGAACTTAATTTAAAGGCTTTAACAATGAATCTCAAACTAAAGCGAAGTTTGAGAAGCGATAGTAAAAGTTTTAGTTCAAAAAATATATACACTTCTTGTAAATTAATGAATACATCGAGTTTGCCTTTATTAAACTAAACTAACTTTACTCTCTTTGACGTTACCTTTCTTGAATAATTAGAAAGTAAATATATTTTCTCTGATGAGTAAGATCGTGCTGAAGTTTAAAGTCATCTGCAAAATATTCATCTATATTTATAATAACATAATTAATATTCGTGTCTTAAATTCGTATTTCGACAAAACTAAGTTGTTATCCTCAGTAGTTAAAATTTATATTTTTAATAACTTTTATTTAAGCAATCTACCGTGATGTTGTGACTAGTTTCTAATGCGTGACGGGTGACGCTCGATTTTTTCGGTCTATTGAATTTAATATGCGATATATGTTCTATAAAATGGGTTATTATTAGAGAACGGACACGCTTACCACATGACGCAAAGTCCAGTGCAGTACTGGCGAAAGGCTTTATTTCTAAAATATTAAATTTTATTTATATAATTGGAAAACGAACGGATGGTGATCTATAAAATTACGAAATACATATTTATTTGTTGAAAAGTTGTATTTTTAAAGTTTTTAATTTTTTTCTATAATTGGAACATTTTTATTTGTTCATTTTGTCGTTCAAGTTGAGTAAAGGAGTATTAATATTGACTAGCAATAGTTTCTCAAGGTTTTCTTCTGTCAATTTTGTTCTCTTTGAATTAAGTACATCCTTATAAATAGAAAACGTCCTTTCTACATCGCAACTGGTTATAGGTGCATACTGGAAATATTCTTTTATTTCTTCATATTTAGCCGTTAGATTTTGTGGAATTGTCTCCATACATAATTGCTGCAATGTAATTAAATCTGGATTTCTATTAAGAATTGCTTCAAACTTTTGCCGAAGGCCACATCCGAAGTCACTTGGAATACTTTTCAAATTATTAACAGCAACATCTAATGTGGTTAATCCGTCATTTAATTTGAGATTTCGATTTTCAAAATAAGTGATTAGTTTTGGCAATTTTCCAAAGTGTTCGTGAAGAAAGTACAACTGATTTTTTAAATTTGGGATTTGTGTGAGCTCCTTGCACTCATCAATACTTCTAGCATCCTCCTTTAGCAATGTTACGAAATGATTTATACTATCGAAATTCTCAGCATAATAACTAGTAGCTTCTAGCCATGTTCCCCATCTAGTTATTACTAGAGTGGGAGGCACTGACAGAGATGGAAATTTTACCCTGAAAAGAGCTACTCTCAATGGTGCTTTTCTGAAAACTTTTTTAAAAGCTGATACAAGTCTATCAACTTCCGGAAAAGTGTCTCTGATATATTCACAGATTCTGTGGAGAGCATGTGCTACACAAGTAATATGCAGCATATTAGGATATGTTTTCTTCAATAGTCTGCCTGTTTTTAACATATACGCAGCACTATCACTGACAAATAAAAGTATTTTTTCTTTGTACGTGGCGTCCGAATGAAGCATTTTTTGCATATTCTCCTTAATGGTTTCAGCAACTGTTTTCGCATCAACTGTATTTATAACACTTGTTGCTATTACATATGAGTTATGGGGAATAGTTGGATGTAGTACACCACCAACGACATTTACCACACAGCGTCCTAACATATCCACCGTTTCGGCGGCGCTTATCCATATGTATTGATTTAAAAGATGGCTTCTAATGCGTTCTACTGTTCTCGTATAGCACCTAGAAACATAATATTTGAGTAAAGTTGATTCATCAGGAACATTTCGACCAGTATATTTTTGAAGAAATATTTTTAAAGTGGGATTGCTAAGTTTATTTAATGGAATATTAGCCGCCATAAAAGTTTTACAGAGTTCAGATGTGTTTGCGATCCTAAGTGACGAATTTTTGACGATATTTTACGGATTTTGTAATAAATTTCGGAATCACTGACAATGGACATACAATCAGTATGACCGTCAATCCAACTCGCCATTGTTTTACAATGCGGTTCTCAACATTCTTCCATATCATGTCTGAAAAAGTAACTTAAACAATGCTCTAGATCTAAATAAATGAAAACTAAAAATGTGTGCGTAAGTTATTGAAACTGAACGAAATTCAATGCACACTCTTACGTCGAAATAATTGGTAGAAATAGATTCAATCAAACGATATTAAACAGGATCTATCACAAAAATTACGATGTAATTAACAGTTAAAACTATGAAAACAAGAAACTTACTCACAGCACTTTATTTATCTTACGAAATATAAACTAATAAATAAAATACATTATAAAAACCCCGTTTCTATCTACGCTCATGAAAACACTTTAAAAAGCACTATATTCTCGGAATACAATAGCTGGCTTGTCAATTGTTATCGCGGCGAGACCAGGTGTCCGAGTAAGTCAAACAAATACTTCATTGAATTACGTCGGGATGTACTGAGCGACGTTATACACAATTCCAATTGCCGATTGCGTTTTATGAAAATTGCGTCCGTTCTCTACATAATATAAGTGATCTTGTTAATAACAAAGCAACGGAAATAAAAAACAAAATTAAATTGGAAATATCAAACAAAATTATTTCAATTAAAATTGATTCTGCTTCTCGTCTTGACAGATTTATTGTAGGGATAAATATTCAATATATTTTTGACGGAAAAATAAAACTACGAACTTTGGACATGCATGAGGCTCAAAATCGTCAGACAGGAGCCTACATAAAAAATCTTATGATCAGCGTTCTTGATTGTTACGACATAAAACTGCAGCAAGTATATTCAATTAAATCAGATAACGGAAAAAATATGATCAAAGCTGCTGAATTATTAAAAGACGAGTATGAAAACTTTGACATGGAAGATGGATTTGATGCAGCTGAAGCAAATGCGCTTTCTTATATTGAACTGGAAGGAGCAGAAGCATTAGCACATTCACACCCAAATATTATTCATTTCAGATGTGTTGCTCATAGTTTCCAGTTGGTAGTGCTCGACACAATATCTAGTCCTCCTTTTAAGAAAATTCTTGATCAATGCAGAGCCATTTGCAAAAAATTGCGAACACCAAATATTTCTTCTTTAGCTAAGAAGCTAAACTTGAAAAACGCCGTACTAGACTGTCAAACTAGATGGAATTCCAGTTATGACATGGTTCAAGCCTTATTGGAATACAGAAGTTTTTGTTCGGAATTGCTGGATGCTGAATTAACTATGACTGATGGTACATCATTAATGAGAACAATGACAGCTCCCAAGAAATACGAGTCAGAATAGAACAGGCGAGAAGCAACTTTACAAGGATGAAAAGGCTTTTCTGCTGCCGAGATATAAACCTTGACTTAAAAATACGGCTGATGAGATGCTATGTGCTGTCTATACTACACTATGAGATGGAGGCCTGGACGCTGAAAGTAACCGACATGAGGAGACTGGAGGCATTTGAGATGTGGGTATACCGGAGAATATTGAAGATCTCATGGGTAGAGAGAAAAACTAACGTAGAAGTGAAGAGACGTTTGCATAAGGAGAGAGAAGTGATTCCGACAATTACGAGAAGAAAACTGCTGTACATGGGACATGTCATGAGGGGAGAAAAATATCAAATACTACAAATAATTATGCAGGGAAAAATCCCGGGCAAGAGATCTATAGGAAGAAGACGGAATGCATGGCTGAAGAACCTTAGGGACTGGTTTGGATGCAATAATAATGAACTGTTTAGAGCTGAGGTTTCAAAAGTAAGAATTGCTATGATAATTGCCAACCTTCGAAGCGGAGACGGCACCTAAAGAAGAAGATGGTACTTGGAATATTTGTGAAGAATTCGTAGAAGCTTTTGCACCTGTTAAAAAAATAACGCTGAAACTACAAGAAGAACAGATGAATTTAGGCGATTTTTATAGAATCTGGTTTACTTTTAAATTGGAGCTAACAAAAGATGACAAAACAAAATCATTTTCAAAAGAATTATATTTAAATATTATAAAAAGAGAAAACAACTTTAATAACAATCCACTTTTGATTGCAGCAGTATATCTAGATAGCAGATTTAAGGTCATTCTAAGTCCCGAAGATGTTGAAAATGCTAAAAAACATATTTTGAAAACAATAAAAATTTTGAAAAATTTACAAATGGAAAGAGAAAAAGAGACTTTTGTGAGAGAATCAATATCTTTTTCTTCAGATGATGATGAAGATATGCTCGAACAAGTTCTAAAAAAGAAGGAAAGGTTTTATAAATCAAATTCTTCAAATGTAAATGTCACCGCTTCGATTGATAAATTAGTTAAAAATGAATTTGATATATATGAAAAATATCCAAGATTGGGAAAAGAAAAAAACATTTTACTATTTTGGGAGCAACATAAAACGGAAACGCCATTATTGTATCAAACGGCTCAGATTATATTCGCAGTACCTGCTACGCAAGTAAGCGTCGAGAGGGCCTTTTCAGCCTTGAAATTCATTTTATCCCCACAAAGAACAAATTTATAAGAAGAAAACTTGAAAAATATATTAATTGTAAAATTAAACGAAAATTTCTTTGAAAAATAAATTTTCTACTAATAAACCTTTTTATTTTGATTAACCCGAACCCGAACCTGAACCCATTTTTTTCATGGTTTCAGTCCCTGATTTTCTAAGGATTTGGATTAGGTATGTTGATGAAATTTTCTTGATTTTCAACACACATAAGTGTGAATTGGACATATTCATAAAACAGCAAAATTTGAAATTTCCGACTATTAAATTCACGGTGGAAAAGGAAAATAATGTTAGGATACTATTCTTAGATACATTAGTAATTAGAAGTAAGCATAAAATAGAAATCGATATTTTCCGGAAAGAAACCAATGTCAGTAGATTTATCACCGCGGATTCAATTCATAGTTTCCAACAAAAAATGGTTTCTTTGAATTTTCTAGTCAATCGGCTGCCAAACTTTGCGTCAGCAAAAGAGAAATACGAAAAAGAACTAAATTTCATTTAAAACATCACTAGATGCAATGCTTTGACACAGAAATAGTTAATAAATTAATTAGAAAGATTAATTTTTAAAGATAATCAGCGATTTCACATATTTGTTACATCAAGAAAATTAAATTACGAAAAATCTATAAAGTTGTTAAAGAACGGAGTCGCCAAGTTGCTTTTCGGTTCGAAAACACAATTAAAGCGCTTCTTGGTAATACCAATAGATTTGAAGCAGAAAGCGGGTATATATGAAGTTAATTGCCACGATTGTAATTTGAAATATATAGGTCAAACGAAACGTTTAATAATAACCCGTTATAAAGAACACATATCGGATATTAAATTAAATGAATTGGAAAAATCAAGTGATGCACGTCATATATTAGACATTAATTATAAATTTACGGAAGATTGTTTAAAACTTATTAGAAAATATAAATAATGCGAAAGAACTGGATATATATACGTATACATATAAGTAGAGCTGAGGATCTTTGCGGTACGGCAGGACCGTATGTAGTGCATCCCCACATTTAACTATTTATCTAAATATTCTCTGAAATGATTTGCCGGATCTCATAAATTAATAGAGTGATATTTTAGTATGCACTGGATATTGTTATTATACAAAATCATAATAGCCATTTGTATTTATGGATCATAAATAATAATACGCATGTATTTGTATTTGGTTGTGAATTCAATTTAAACTTAAAACGAATCGTAATATTTTAACGACAAGCCGTCCTTACAATACATGCATTCGAGACAAAGTGTGCAACTCTACGAATAACTTCCATAATTGATCGAAAATGGACATTTTGGAGCTGAAGTAAAGCCCCTATTCTTAGAAAATTTTATTACTGTCGTTAAGAACTATTATTATAAACAACAAAGGCCTTTTATTAGTGTTGAAGTTTTAGTTTCATTGAATTTCCATGTTGTAAGTGGTCAATTGTAAAGTGTTCATTCACAATATTCTAAAACAAGGTGTAAATTTAACTAAAATCCAGAAAAACACATTCTGATAATATATTACTAGATTAGAAGCTGTGTTTATTACTATTTATTATATTATTTTTATAACCAAATGCAATAAAAGCTACGAAAACAAAAGAAACCTCGATTTATTAAAATCTTGTCACACAGCCTTTCAAAGCCTGGCAGCACATATTTTGCATATATTTTATATATACTACCTACTTGAACTAGGTGAATGAAGTTAGAAGTTATAACTTATAACTTCTAAGTTCATTCACCTAGTTCAAGTAGGTAGTATATATAAAATATATGCAAAATATGTGCTGCCAGGCTTTGAAAGGCTGTGTGACAAGATTTTAATAAATCGAGGTTTCTTTTGTTTTCGTAGCTTTTATTGCATTTGGTTATAAAAATAATATAATAAATAGTAATAAACACAGCTTCTAATCTAGTAATATATTATCAGAATGTGTTTTTCTGGATTTTAGTTAAATTTACACTTTGTTTTAGAATATTGTGAATGAACACTTTACAATTGACTACTTACAACATGGAAATTCAATGAAACTAAAACTTCAACACTAATAAAAGGCCTTTGTTGTTTATAATTAAAGACGGCAGACTATGTGCCCGAACACTAAGTAAACTAACTGCCTCGGTATACGTATTTATATGATCGTCTCTTTGTTCTTTTCTGCGTTTTTTTTTAATTTTGCCAACGCCAATAAAAAATTCAAAACATTTTAATAAATACAATTTTATAAATACAATATTTTGAAAATATAAAGCATTTATTAATGCATACATATATATAACAATAACATATATAACAATAACATCATGCGTTTGAAATTCGTTTACGTTAGACAACCTAAATAAACACACATATATGTATGGATGTTTTTATTGATTGTTAAATATAAAAAAAAAACGCAAAAAAGAACAAAGAGACGATCATATAAATACATATACCGAGGCAGTTAGTTTACTTAGTGTTCGGGCACATAGTCTGCCGTCTTTATTTATAATAATAGTTCTTAACGACAGTAATAAAATTTTCTAAGAATAGGGGCTTTACTTCAGCTCAAAAATGTCCATTTTCGATCAATTATGGAAGTTATTCGTAGAGTTGCACACTTTGTCTCGAATGCATGTATTGTAAGGACGGCTTGTCGTTAAAATATTACGATTCGTTTAAGTTTAAATTGAATTCACAACCAAATACAAATACATGCGTATTATTATTTATGATCCATAAATACAAATGGCTATTATGATTTTGTATAATAACAATATCCAGTGCATACTAAAATATCACTCTATTAATTTATGAGATCCGGCAAATCATTTCAGAGAATATTTAGATAAATAGTTAAATGTGGGGATGCACTTCATACGGTCCTGCCGTACCGCAAACATCCTCAGCTCTACATATAAGTATTTATATCGTTAAAAACAAAAATAATATTTTCAACGCGAACAACAGTTCTGTCACATCCACTTGTCTCACGAATTCTTAGAAAAGAGGTAGGAATCGGAGGGCGTAAGAATAAATGCGTATTATTAATTGTGACAGGGGGTTTTAAACTATTTTTTAGCTTTTACTAAATTTGATAATTTTCAAACTTACATCGTTTTTGCAATGTATTTATTTACATCTGGCAATTTAAGATATTCAGCAATCATTCTAGGCATTTATTTTGACATTTTAATACAATTATTCGGAGCAAAGACTAAATTTTGTGCGTGACGACGGATTTGCATCTTACACTAATCGGGCTCACACTAATCTGTGTCGTATTCTAAAATATTTAGGGGTTAGTTATTCCAAGAAAACAGGGAATTTTAATTTGGATTTAATATTTGACCATCGCTTAAGCTTTTCCTAACATATCTTGAGGGTTCATAATGCAGCACATAAATCACCTAAATTTGTTTTTGGTGTATCGATTCAAAAGGCTACATGAAATAATTTTTTCATATTTCGTACACAAAATCAGAACAGATAAAATTCAATAAAATAATAAATTCGATTGAGGTAGATGGAATATACCCAAGGAATGGGATAAGGACTATTGGTAACGAAAGTATATGGAACAAGGTGTAAGTTGAAAAAGAAAACGCAGATTGAAAAGATAATGATTTCTGAAGATCAGAGCTGTAAAGGAGGAAGAGATACTATGATAATATGAGATGTGATGAAAGATTGATGTAGATTGAGGAAAATTATTATCATAAACCAGGCCAGAGCTGTTACGTACGAAGCGGCATTGATATTATCATAGGAGATAGTATTGATAACTGTCAGAGAATTGGCAAGGTTATTGAAGTTATTATAACCTTTAAACTTATCCTTTCTTATAATTGTACACAGAAAATTCATAAATAAGATTAACTTTAGTATTAAGACACTCAAATTTAGAGAAATGAAAAGTTGTTGCAGGAAATAAAATATTAAGTGCTAACACGTTTTCAAAAAACCAAAATTCTAAGACTAACATTAATCAAAAAAGGTGAAAAATGTTGTTTTAGATAATTACGTAAAAATTCCATCAATTTCAGGTATAATTTTCAAAAGATAAATAAATGTGGAAGTCGAATTTTATTGTTTAGGTTATTCAGAAAAACATATATTTTATTATTTGATTTTATTTTGTCACAGAGTCAATATTGCTTTGTTCTATTATTTTAAGTAATACCTACGGATATATCTTGAAATATTATTAGATATATTTAGTATTTCTATTATGATTACTTTGGAAAATTCAGTTTGGTTATAGCCACTGTCAATATCCACACAGACATTGTAAAGGGTTTATCGTTAAACTGCCAAATACAGAATCTGATCAATGTAACGTTGGTGTCGCTTAGGGATCCATAATCGACCTATAAAATGAAATTACATGTTAAACTTTGCAGATAACATGTCAATAACAGATCTAATTAAATAGCCTTATTATATATCGTATTATAGTTTCACAGAACAAAGGATAATTTATTCAGATATCCCGATATGTATATATAATCATCAAACGCGGTCTTCTGCAAACACAAGTCATTGCGTGTCACTTTTTTGAATAAATACGCGTAATAATTCTTTATATACAGGGCAATCCAAATTAAGTGTTCACCATTGGTAACTTTGTTATTATTAAAGATACAAGATTGTTTAAATTAGCAAACTAGTAGTACTTTTAACGCTCTTTAAGATGGAAGAATTAAAAAAAAAAGAGCAACGCGTTTTCGAGTTTTCCCGAAAAATATGTTTTTTTCAAATGGAAACCCCTGTATATTATATCATTTTCTGTTAGAAATTCAATTTTTAAACAAAAAATCTTATAAGAAATTTTTTACTGGGATTAAAAATACTTGAGTTATAGTGAATAAACAAAAACAGCTAAGTCAAGTGCATTTCTATGTTTCTATGATAACGACGTTAATTCTTTCTAGTAAACGTCAAATATTAGTACAGTTTTATTAGTCTTTCACTCATAAATTTCATTTTGCTAGTTATTAATTTGACAAAAAAATGATTTTTACCCATGCAGAAAAGTGTGATATGTTAGAATCTTATTTAGTGTGCAGAAAATCCTCTAGGAGGGCTAAAGAACACTACGCTGAATTATATCCACTCCGAACACAACCAAATGAGCAATTTTTTCTGAGACTGTACCGAAAATTTAGAGGCAATGAGAGTGTTTTTGCCAAAACAAGAACAAGAAGGACTTTTATAATAAGCGAGGCCACGGAAATTCTAGTTCTTGCATATTTTGAGGCCAACCGTGAGAATTCCATACTAGATATTATCAAGGAATCTGATTTGAGTCACGGTACTGTGCATAGGATTCTGAAGAAACACAAATTCATTCCTTATAAGTACAAACCAGTTCAAGTTTTCTTGCCAGGGGATCCAGAGAGAAGAATGTTTTTTTGCCACTGGTATCTTAACTTTTCTCGCCAAAATGTAAACAACTTTCGTTATATTTTATGGACCGATGAATCAAATTTCTCAAATTCTGTAATGTACAATACAAAAAATCATCATTCCTGGTCAAAGGAAAATCTTCTTTTAGTACATCCAAGACGCCCGCAAGTCCGTTACAGTTTTAATGTTTGGTGCGGTTTAATTGGTTCAAGGATTGTTGGTCCTTTCTTTTATGAGGGCACTCTAACTGGTGAAAGGTACATAGAATTTTTGACTGAAATTTTGAATAATTTCTTAGACGATATTGATCTCATAAGTAGACAGAATCTGCATTTTCAGCAGGATGGCGCACCTGCGCACAACTACAGAGGTACTCATCAAATTTTAAATACTATTTTTAACAATTCATGGATAGGAACAAATGGTCCTATTCAGTGGCCTGCCCGATCGCCAGATTTAACACCGCTTGATTTTTTTTATGGGGTTATTTAAAGACAGAGATTTATAAGCAAAGGTATGAAAACGTAAACGCCCTAAAAATTGCAGTTAGTGAAAAGATAAACCAAATAGATGGTAGGACCATACTAAAAGCAGTTCGACAAGTTCAGAAACGTGTTCAAAAATGTATTGAACAACAAGGTGGTATTTTTGAACATCTTCTATGAAAAAATCAGTGATTTTTATTTTCTTTTAATGATATGTTTATGTATAAAATAAAGTTTATAAAAATTATTTAGCTGTTTTTGTTTATACATTATAACTCAAGTGTTTTTAATCCCAGTAAAAAAGTTCTTATAAGATTTTTTGTTTAAAAATTGAATTTCTAACAGAAAATGATATAATATACAGGGGTTTCCATTTGAAAAAAACATATTTTTCGGGAAAACTCGAAAACGCGCTGCTCATTTGTTTTTTTTTAATTCTTCCTTCTTAAAGAGCGTTATATATACATACATATATATATATATATATATATGTATATATATATATATATATATATATATATATATATATATTGTACTGATATTATTCTTTTGTTCCACGTTGATCGTCAATAATCTCGATTAAACAATGATAATAAATAATTATAAATAATTTCTTCTAAACGCATGTCGATAATAATATGTTATAACAATTAATTCGACACGTCTAATGATATATCGAGGTCAGTACTACCAACAATACGGTCAATAAACAGATCAATAAAAAAAAATGTCTTCCGAAACTAACCTTTGTCGAAGAGAAAGAGAATATTATCTTTCTGAGAGTGAGGTTCTCTATAACTATGTTAATTTTAATAGGTAAAGATCTTTTTAAATAACATAAAGTTTGTAGGTCGAACTAAATTGAATTCAAGAATATAATACTTCAAGAATGTATGTTTATTTTCTATATGAAATTAAATCTGATATAGTTATTTACATCTGTGGCTATTTCTAATATTATAAAGACAAATTTTATTTTAATATTTCAGATATAACAAAATTTATGAAGAAAGATAAAACCTCTGCAAGAGCTTTGAATCTAAGAATTTTTTAAGAATAAATGACTATATTAAATAAAACTGGTAAATTGATATTATTCAACACTTAATGATGAATTCTTGGCCTTAAATATTTTTAGTTTATCACTTACATGATTTGATTTATTGTGATAATAATTGAAGAAATTTAGATACACTCGAATCAACTGCAATACTGCTTCTACTACGAAGAAAATTTCCAATAAGTACACTAGCTATTGAAGAATCTAGTAGTTAATTTGAAAGTAACCAATCCTTAATGTTATAAATGGATAAATTTGATCGAACAGCTAATGTGTATCCAACTCCTCCGTTCATAGACCAATTATTAATAATCTTTTCGTAGCCAGGAAATTATTTTCCAAAACACCATATACATCTAAATGTGGTCTGATATTTAAATTAATGATGATCCAGCCTTCTGGGCCCCTCTCCAGGTATTTAAAAATTATAAAATTGCTATTTTTAAATTCACATTCCAAAATTTCTGTCTTTTTCAGAGGTAAAACTAATTCTTCCTTCTTTTTTTTTTCAAATGCTATGGTTATTCAATATACTTTCATTTTCATCCAAGTAAGTTAGTTTTTTTTAATGCCAGTTTTATATTCAGTAAATCTAAATACCTTTTTTTTTTTAAATTCAAATTTGAAAAAATGACATATTCATATAGTTAATTACGAATTTTAAAGCACTCACTTGCATATGTTAAATTTTACAATAATTTATATAAATTTACTAAATATAATTTTCATGATTATTCAACTTTCAAAATATAATTGACTAAAAATATCTACCAAGATTCAACTCTAATCTATATTTACAAAGCTAAGTTATTAAGAATAAGATATTCAATAAATAAAATATCAATTATAACCATATCAAATTCAAATAAATCAAAATATCTCTTGCATATTGCTATGGACTTTTCCCCGCAAACATTTTGAAAAGTTATATTATTTTATGTATGTACATTAATTTTGGATGCCAGTGTATAATTTTTGAGATTTATTATCTATGAATGTATTTTTATTTTGAACTGATACTTAATATTTTTGACTTGCGTAGTTGTAGTACGCCGGTTACTTTGATATTTCGGCAGACACTAATGTACTCTGAAGTTAGAAGGTCGTGTTTTTGAGAAGATAAATTCTTTATCTTTTGTAATTAACTTCGTCATTTGATTTAATTGTGTTGGTGTTTTATTTCATTACCGATTTATTTATACGAGTTTGTTGATCTCGTAGTTTATTTGTGGGCTTTCTAACTCAAGTTTCTCGAGAAAAATTTATATTTTTTTCATTTACGTAAGTAAATTATTTAATAGATTTATAATACAAAGGTATTTTTAATAATATAAAATATTATTAAAAATCTGGTGTGAAGAACACCAGATTCACAGAAAATATTAATAGTGAACCTGCATTTGTGTTCTTCACACCAGATTTTTAATAATATTTTATATTATTAAAAATACCTTTGTATTATACAAAACTGGTGGGGTTTACCTACTCATGTATGTTTCAATTATTCTGATACATTACACATGCGGTTAAGCCGTAGTATGAGTGAAGGCACAAACAAAATGCAGTTTTCTAGAGAGTTGGCTGTGCTAACCTTTGGAAGAGCGTTGTTACTTCACATTAATTATGTGGACGGTATGCGAGGTACTTCGGCTGTCTGACAACAGGTAGCGCCGAATTTACTTCTGCGCTCGGTCTGGATAATTACGGTGATAGGGCGAGGTGGTTCTTTTCTGTAAATGTGTCTGGAAATATCCTTTCTCCAGCAGGGGCGTACCGATGAGCTTGTAGAAAAGCGAAATACGTATCTACGTCTCTGGCGATAGGATATATTCGGACATGTTCACAGAAAATATTAATAGTGAACCTGCATTTGTGTTCTTCACACCAGATTTTTAATAATATTTTATATTATTAAAAATACCTTTGTATTATACAAAACTGGTGGGGTTTACCTACTCATGTATGTTTCAATTATTCTGATAATAGATTTATTATAATTTAAAAGAGTGTAATACTGTATTTTCTTAGGTATATTTATTTTCGTATTGATATTTAATTTTAGTTTATGAAATAAATGACAAAGAAGGTTTTTAAAGTTTCTAGTTAAAAAAATCTGTAATTTTATACGTTGGTATATCAAGGGCATTTTTTTCATGTGGATTGCACATGCGTTTAGAGTTTGTTTCGGGCTGTCATATCACGTTGTTTACTTTGTTTATTGAGGGAGAAATTGAAAAGCATCTTTGGAATTTATTAGTTCTAATTTTGCTCGGTTGTCACTGTGATAACTCGATGCACAGTCATGTGTATACGTAACACTTTCAGCAAGGCTACAGCCTCGCCTGTTAATACAAACATTAACGTGGTATCTAAACACGACCTTACTCTGTGTTTGTTGCATACACAAGACTATGTGTCAGGGTTGTACATGTGTTCTAGAAACACATCATAAGTAAGGCAAGGATCTTCTCTAGTATATATAGACAATAGTTTAAGTAAGAGGGACAGTCAGAGTCACAGTGATAGTTACGACGAGAGTTACAACCAGTCAGTGATGCGAACTGTGTTACATCTAGTAACCACGTTCTGCCCTGTCTGAGTTGAACCTAGTATACTATGTACATCATGTAAATATATTGTTAATCAGTTTGTAAGCGTTAAGTTAATTATAGAATGTTACCCGAACTTCGTGAGTGTATCATTTAGTACTATATTCCGCCTGGGACCTGCAACCCGATGTGGCCGCCCAAACGGCACACATCACATGGCGATTCTACCTTATTACATGGCGCTCTCTGCCTACCTTAGGGCATAGGCCCCTACATTATTATATGGCGATCCTGACCAGCCCTTTAGGGCATAGGTTATTACATCACTAAGGAAGTTTAATTATATGCTACGGTCATTTTCATATAATAATTTTACCTTAATAATATTGTTTAATGACGCAATATAAGTCTTTATATTTCATAAAGACATATTTTTTTGGGATTTTTTTTATTGTTGTATTAAAGTTTCATTTTAAGTTTACTGTACTTTTTATTTAACATTACTTCAAGAAGTTTACAAGTAACTTAAAGCAATTTAATTAAAACATTTGTTATAACTCTTTTACTGGCGCTATATAAATTTGTAGAAGAGAAAAAACACGTTTTCCAATTGGAACCCTGAAGGAAAAGCAGTCTCATCTGGAATATAAACCGACTGAATATCTAAGCTGGACAGATTGGTTGTGAATTGTGAATATGCAATATTTAAAATCATAATTCATAGCAATACGTTAAAATTTTAAAATCGCACAGAGATAATATTAGAAATAGCTCATCAAGCAATATGATGGAGGTTTATCCCATTATAATATATATATGTTTAGTGTTAATAAGAATTAAAATTTATTTCTTATTTATTTTATTGGCCGTGTCATAATATTAAAATAATAGACTTTTTCTTGGTTTAGCGACCTTTAATGAATTTCAGTTTTTTACTACGACGTTTCGACATTTTTATATTATTAAGTTATTTTCAAGCGATTAGAACTAAAAAATTAATAGAAGAAAGGTAAGAAATATATTTAAATTTGTATGAATGAATTAAAATTAAAATTAAAGATAATAATTAAAGTAAGGAAAATTAAAGGATACAAGACTCACCAATTTATTTCGTGTCAAAACACATATTTTGTGTAAAATGTATGGCCAGACATACACAGTTCGACCCTATAAAATGGTAATTTTACACAAAATATGTATTTTGACACGAAATAAATTGGTGAGTTTTGTATCCTTTAATTTTCCTTAATTTAAAAAAGGTATATAACCCCTTACCACAATTATTAGTCGTATCCTAAATACGTATTTCGACAACTAAGTTGTCATCATCAGTAGGTAAAAACTACTAATTAAAGTCACACGGGGCACAATAAACTAAGATAAACGCTTCCGCACAACTACTATACACTGCAACCCTGTAAAGACTTTAGTCTTTACAGGGTCTTACATTATCCGCACAGGTGGATGGCTAACGTCGCGACGTGTTTGCGTCTACATTCTTCGGCAGGAGTAATCTTGTCAGATTGTAGAATCAATTGCACAAATTTAGCGACAATTACATGTGAGAGGAGATTTGAATAATTGCTATTTCTCACTCCAATTAAATTCAATATATATATATGTATGTATATAAGAGCTGACCCGGTGAACTTCGTACCGCCTAACAGTCCATAAATGTCGTCTTAACTTTTAGCTAAACTTAAGTTAGGATTTTATTGACGTAATAAAATTAATACAAAAAATTTATTAAGTTCAATACTTTATTAAGATAATATATATAAAGAAAATAAAAATTCAATTAAAGTACAAAAATCAAGTATTTCAATGGCGTGTCAGCAAGGCATTTGCTTTATTGAAGCTATGTATTTTGCTGCATGGGTTCCACTCGGGTTGATTCTCTTCATTGAAGGATCTTGTGATATACGACATTTTTCGTTTTGTTATCAGACGCAAGAACAAATAAAGCGCATGGTTTGCCGACACGTGAACATGCCACGTACAATTGACCATGAGAAAACATGCATTTTCTAGATTCAAATCACAAACACTCAAGGATTGGCCCTGTGGCCAATCGGATTAAATCCGCGTTCTGCGATAATGTCTACCCCAAATGTAGTAGAAAGCAGCCATTGTTCGCTAGAAAATGTCGTGATTCTAGTGTTTCGCCACGAAGCAATGAGTGTAATGGCTCAGGTGTCCGAGTCAACAATGACAATTTCACTTTTCCGTTAAGGTAGCACAATCCAAGCGTTTCTCCAGCAAACTCCGATACGCCACAATGCTCGCCAACAACGTCCATTGGACCAATGCGAACGAAAGGATGCGAGATGTAATCAATTGTGCAATCGTATAGAAACGTTTCGCGATTCAAAATAACCTTGAAGCATTTCTTCTTGCGCGTTGATGATTATCTCGTTGTTGATCTGTGCGATAAGCTCGACGATTTCTCATTGCCAACCGAGCCGTTTCACGGGCTGCCTTTCTTTGCTCTTGTGTTTGAGAAGCACGTCGGGCCATACTAACGCGACGCTCTTCTCGTGCGATTTCTCCTTCTTCTTCAGTGGATTGATTCGCAATGTTCCGAAGCCTAATCGCTTTACGGTTTTGTTGGGAAAGATTAGATCTTCTGAGTCGCGGCATCGTTAATAATAATACCCGCAAAATAAGATTTATTAATAACACTCGCACAAAACAAATAAATCGACCGGTAACCTTTATATACTTTTTACAAAATAAATGACAGACAAAATGAAACCAAAAAAATTTATACTTTTATGTCACTGATTTGCAATGGATATCAATTATTACAAATAGGCTATAATCGTGCACGACGTAAGCTATCAATTGCGGAAGATGACGGACTTTTCCTTCCCAATTATATCAGTCAATGGGTATTTAATTTAAGCAGTTTTAGTCAAGCAATGCTTTACTATTGCTGTAACGTTTCTTTTTTTAAAAACGCTTAAACGTTTTTCTGGCGACGATTACTCGAAATTGCATTTACATTTCGCGTAAATATTCACGGGTTTCAGCAAATAATATGAACGGAAAACCGAATATGGTGCCGCGAATTTGAGAGAAATTTGCATATCCGGAGAAGTGTGAACGTTACTTTGTTACCAAGTCCTGTAATTCCCCCTTTTAATACTGGTTTAATTACCTACCGGTACTTTTTAATTCAATTTTCCTTTGCCAAAAGCCTCTGGCACTTTGAAAACTAGCATTCCTTATTTTCACCATACAAATACGTGAAGATTCAAACCGAGTATAAAATGAATTATATTTTACTAATAGAATACAAATGTTACGGTTTCGAAATTATATTGCAGACATTTACGTATGTTTCACCATACTATGATCGTCTCAAGTGGATAAAAGATACAATTTCGTATTTTTCATCAATAATTAGAAGAATTAAAATTTATTTAAAACTTTTTAAGTTAAATATTATTAATAAATTTAGATCCTTGAAAATGATAAATAGCAAGATGTTTACCGATCGAATGCCGGAGTAATATGCTATTGGATAATTGGATAATTTTGGTAATATTTAGAATATGTTTGATAGTTACTTGTGTATTAGTTATTCTCGAGTGTGTTGTAGGTGAAAATGTTACATAAAAGAAAATACGAGTTTCAAGAGTTACAGGAAGCTAAAATACATACATCGGTAAATCAGAGAAGTAAATTTTCTTTGAAAAATCAACATTAACTTCCTGCTGCTCTAACACCTAATCTGCGTAAACTCTATGCTACCCATGATCTCTGGCTTAAAGATTGTTAATAAATTTTATTATAGCAATAAAGAAAATTAATGTCAGATAACTTAAATATTATCTCATTTACTTTTTAAAAACTCAAAAAATGTATAAAACACCTTACTACAATTAATAATCGTATCCTAAATACGTATTTCGACAACGAAGTTGTCATCATCAGTATGTAAACCCACTAATCAAAGTGTCGCACATGGGGCACAGTAAAGCTAACACATATAATAACGCAACAACTTTACACGGCCTCCACGTATACACTGACTTAAAAATAAAATTATACAGGCTAAAAATTACGACAACTTACCTCTGTTAAGAAAATGTTTATTCTCTATTCGCACGCCCTCAAGCTTTTTAATTCTCTTCTAAGAATGATAAAAGACAACTCTATGGGATCAGACGGTTGTCCGAGTTAATCGTATTACAGCAGACCGATTTTCATGTGGCCGGTTAGAAGTACCGCCCTCGACATGCGCACGAAATTCATAGGTAGGGGAACCTCTGGCATTCAGTGTTTTACATCGTTTTAAGCGATAAACACAGTAGTGCAGTGCCGTATTAAGGTAGTGAGTAATGGAGTTTAAAAGTAAATTAAATAAATGTGTTTTACACAGTCAAACTCGTGAAGTGATCTCAAATGTATTTAAATATATGCAAGATGAAAAAACTTCAGGGGTACTCAAAATTCCACTGGATCAGTTATATGAGCGCGTTATTGCCGCAACGGGTGTTTCTGAGAGAAGTATTAGACGGATTGTTAAAGAAAAAAGTGAAATAAACGCAGGTGCCGGTTCATCTTTTACATCGCCAAAGAAAAATTAAAAAAAAAACCAAGCCCAAAACCGACTTAGACGATGCAGATAAAGGTGTGCTGCGTAGAACAATTTTAAATACCTTTACTGTTGACAAAATTGTGCCTACAATGCCAAACATTCTAAGAAAATTTAAATAAACAGGATACACTGGAGGAATAGATTCTCTTCGGAAAGTAGTAAAAGATATGGGCTTTCGTTGGAGAAAAACAAAAACCAACAGAAAGTTGTTAATGGAAAAGCACGACATTCGTCAGTTAAGAGTGTCTTATTTACGTACCATTCAAAGCTACAGAAATGAAAAAAGACCGATTATATATATTGATGAAACTTACATCCACAGTTCTCATACCGTGGCTACTTGTTGGAGTGACAATTCCAATGAAGGATTAGCAAGGCCTATATCAAAAGGTCTAAGACTAATTATTGTTCATGCTGGCTGCGAGACGGGATTTATTCCGAATGCTAAATTGATTTTTAATTCTAATACAACAACGGGAGATTATCATCACGAGATGAATTATGAAAATTACAAAAAATGGTTGTTAGAAAAATTAATTCCAAACCTGCCTCCAAAGTCTGTCCTAGTAATTGACAATGCTCCTTATCATAATGTCCAAAAAGATAAACCACCGAATTCTAATAGCAGGAAATCAGTTATGATAGACTGGTTAAAGTCTAAAAATATTTACTTCGACAATTACATGCTCAAGCCCGATTTATATAATATTATAATTATTAAAGTACATAAGCCAACATTTAAAACGTTCGAGATAGATGAAATGTTAACACAACGTGGCCAGTGTTTTGCGATTACCGCCATACCACCCAGATTTAAATCTGATTGAGTTAGTATGGGCATCTCTTAAACAATATGTGGCACAAAAAAATGTATCATTCACTATTAGATATGTTCAACAGTTATGTGATAACTTTTTCGATGAATTTAGTGCTGCTGAATGGAATAAATGTTGTGACCACGCGATAAAGTGGGAGCAAAAGTTTTTGGAAGCGGAACCTCTCATAGACGAAGTTACAGACCAGTTCATTATTAATTTGGGTGAAGACTCTGAATCGGAGAGCGAAGAGGAAGTCAGTGATAGTGATTCTGCATAACTTTTTATATAATTATATGTATAATTTACCGTAATTTTTTTGAAACTTAGATATTGTTCATTATTGTTTTCTCCTATAATTATTTTTGAGTATTTATGTATTATTTCTTATTGTAATTATTATTTTCATTGTTATTTCCAAAAATATTAGTATTGATAATATTCTTTTCTCCACGACTATTAAATAATGTTATTACAACACTCGCTTACGCTCGTTGAAGGATATACTGTTCTTTTGTACATATAGAAAGTTTACAATGAGATTATAATGAGAAAGAGATTAGCATAAACATTATTTGCCAATAATTCAGTTAATTATCCAAATTAGTATTACTTAATCCTAAGCCTTTCTACCGTTAAATGTAGCTAACAATCTTATTCAGTCATCCCCTTAATGTGATGTTAGTACGCTATTAGCTAGTAGATAAGGTAAGACATTTTAATTAAACATGTTACATGAAACTATGCGTTTTATTTTACTTCTATTTGCCTTAATTTAGTGAAATACAAACCATTATAAACATGTTCAACAATGTGATTCTCTGAATTTATCCCTTGCTACGTCCCAATGCACGACTCGCACAAAGAGTTTGCATTTAATTTTTCCGAATACTGTCTCTATCTAACACTGACCCTTACTTGACGCACGTACAAATTCTCCCACCGGCCACATGAAAATCGGTCTGCTGTACGTTTGTTTTTAACGATATGAATGCTGTCAAATGCGTCGAGATCTCTGGAATTGTAGATGGCTTTGACAAGTTTTAATCCTTTAATCGACATATTGTGATCTGTGTCTAATGAATGATTGGTCACGTTAGATTTTTCTGGTTTAGTAGAATTTAATATGTGATAAACAGGTTATTATTATTGAGCGTTTCGTTTGGCCTATATGTTTCAACTTACAATAATCGCAATTAATTTCGTATATACCTGATCTGAAATTCAAATTAAATTTATTTATTTATTTTATTTATTCATTGTACATTACAAGAAAACAAATTCCAAATAGTACAATTCCATACAAAATAAAAAATAAAACTTACACAAGTTTGTAAATTATAATTATAAATGTTATAAATAAAAAGAATTAAATTTTTTTAGGAATTGCAGAAAGGTGTGGTTTAAAATATTTTGCAAAACAAATCCAGATAAAAGATTCAGTTCTAATAAAACTCGATCCATGGGGTTATGCTTACTATATTTAGTTCGATGGAAACGAACATGAAACGTGTCACCTGAGCGAGCACGACACGGTAAAACATGGAAAAGCAACAGAGAAAGAAGGACAGAACAGTCTATGTTATTGTGTAACAGCTGATATCCAAGCAAATCAATATAATCCGGAAGCGCTCTACGGCCATTGCAAGAGCCCACACATTTAAATATTTTCAAATCATCTGCGTAGGCCAAGAAGTTGGAACAAGTGAAGTATTTATACGAATTATTTATAAAAAGTAGAAAGAGAATTGGTGCTAAGTGGCTGCCCTGGGGAACACCGGAAATAACCGATATAGGTCTGGATGTTTTCGATGACAACTTAACTATCTGAGACCTATGAGATAGACAAGAGGCAATCCACAAAATCAAGCTACCACCAATTCCATACAGACCAAGTTTAGTCCGGCTACCTTAAGAAGCTATTTCGGGCCCAAGTTGATAGGAACTTTTTTTCATACTTTTGTATGTTCAATCAGCCCTTTAATTCTTTTGGGATTGTTCGTGGACACGCTGTATAATATTTCCTTACATAAAAGCCGTGAACTTTTGTAAAATTTGTTACGTTTCCAAACATTTACTTAGGCTACTTTCGATTTATGTAATTTTTATTATAAAAGTTTCCTCTAAACTTGATTTGAAAGACAAAGAGACTAACTGAAACAAACTTTTCATTTACAACGGCGAGAACACTAAAAGATGTAAGGCGCACCAGTTATACTCGACCCCAAAAGCGTATTAATTATTCATAGGAATTTCAGGACGGTTCTTTGGAGGCGACATTCTGCGTTCTGAGCAGTTCCTCTTCCTTGCACCTCTCTCTGGGTTTCCATTCCACTTTTCGATTTTAATCCATTATCCGACCATTACATTAACACCCCGCTTTCTTTCTCTCATCAATTACTCCGCCGGCAGTCGTCCTTCCTTCCGATAAACTTTTTGTTTGTCCTCTGGGATGGATTAGAGGAGTTGCGAACGGTCTGGAAAAGTCCTTTAAAACGTGAAAAACCGATCGAGATTCAACGCTGCTAGTTGGGAGCTTGCATGTGAATGTGTGTGTGTTGAGTGCGCACGGCATTTCAGTATTTCCCTCAATGGAAGTGGGGCAGAAGACCAGAGGGGGGGGGGGGGGGGGACGAGGCGAAATTAAAGGAAATTGCAGACATTCTCCCCGCTCTTCTTAACCCCTCATTTCAATCGAAACGGTGAATATTCGGATGGCGGTTCGCAAATGTTGCGGAATATTTGTCGAAGAATCATTGAGAAGCGCTAAGGGAAGAAATAAAAGGAAAAAAACAACGGGAAAAAAGCGAGAGTGAAAGGGACCAAACGACTCGGAAACGTAATCAAATTACAACGGAAAATTACTTTGTTTCGTTTTCGAAAGTTTGTTTCTTTCTTTGTATTTCTGTCTCTGGATTCTTTCGTATGGTAAGTTCAGATGATACAGCTTGTGTCTTGCGTTATCAAGTGAAATAAAATAGTTATTAATTCGTATAGATAATAGGAAGTGGTTAAAAAGCAAAGACTAAATAGTTTAGGTGCCGGAAATTTATTGCTTTATGCTTTTTTATGCAATTTTATTAGATTTCGGGTACAAAATTGGGAAATTTTGCTAGGCAAAAATCGAAAAAACAACACTGTGTAATATCAGAAGTGGCTGGGAGGATCGCCATGTAATATCGGAAGTGTCTGGGAGGATCACCATGTAAGATCAGTTCAGCTAGTGGCAGGGTCGCTATGTGTGATGTCCCCTGGTCCTGATTATGGCTTAGTTTCCGAAACAGCCTCATTAAAAGCCTCTTTTATGGGTAGTATAAATGACACATACAGGAACGATTAAATAATAACATTTAATAAATAAATAAACAATAACAATTACATTATAAGCTATTGTGTTTACTTATATAACAACATTGCGATCTGATACACAAGACTGAATGACTCGAGTGACTTCTGCGTTGGTTTATATATCATCTCTACTTCTATTAACCTAGTTAATGTGACCTGGTTTATGTACTCGTATATTCGATGACGTGTTAACCCAGATACATGAACTAGATTGTCGAATGATAGTACTAATTAAAGGATATGTTGCGGTAAATAAATATTACATTGAATGTTTGGAAATAGGTGTCCTGCTTTAATTATCGCAACTGGTTTACAGTGTATTTGGGGTTTAAATAGGAGCATGCCAGTTATTTTATACATGTTTGCTGATTAGTAGATTGCTTAAAGATTTTTCAAAATTTAGTAGCAACGTATTACTAAGATATGCGTAAATACGAGGGTGAGTCTCTTTGTTCCACCCCTGACACCCACTCACAATGAAAAATTTGCAAATATCTAACTTTCATTTTTCAACATAGTCTCCATTAAGGTTAACACATTTTTCCTGTCGACGTTCTAGCATTTCTAATGCTACTCAAAAAAGATTGTTCAACCTCTGCAAAACACTGATTTACCGCACATATCACATCATTATCTGACGAAATCGTTTACCACGCAAATTTAAATTTTGAGAACAGTAGGTTATTGCTGGGTGCCAAATCTGGCGAATATAGCGGATGTTCAACTAATTCGAAGCCTGCTTGAGCTATTGCAGCTATTGCTGTTGCAATGGCGGGCCTGTGATTGGGTGCTTTATCCTGAGATGCAAGAGAACACCTTTGCACAACTGCTGTCGACGTTCTTTTATCATCAAGTCACATAATTTAGGATTTAAATAATAAATACCATAAATACCACCAGTAATTGTGGGCGCCTCCAGCAGAAAATCTACTAAAATTACGCCTTCAGCAATATACGGATGGCATGACCTTCCCTGCTGAAGGTTGCTTCTTGAATTTTTTTCGGCGGTGGTGAACCGCGATGTGACCACTCCTTAGTGTGTATTTTGGTCTCTACATCATAATGGATAATGGATAATGGATAATGGATAATGGATAATGGATAATGGATAATGGATAATGGATAATGGATAATGGATAATGGATAATGGATAATGGATAATGGATAATGGATAATGGATAATGGATAATGGATAATGGATAATGGATAATGGATAATGGATAATGGATAATGGATAATGGATAATGGATAATGGATAATGGATAATGGATAATGGATAATGGATAATGGATAATGGATAATGGATAATGGCTAATGGCTAATGGATAATGGATAATGGATAATGGATAATGGATAATGGATAATGGATAATGGATAATGGATAATGGATAATGGATAATGGATAATGGATAATGGATAATGGATAATGGATAATGGATAATGGATAATGGATAATGGATAATGGATAATGGATAATGGATAATGGATAATGGATAATGGATAATGGATAATGGATAATGGATAATGGATAATGGATAATGGATAATGGATAATGGATCATGGATCATGGATCATGGATCATGGATAATGGATAATGGATAATGGATAATGGATAATGGATAATGGATAATGGATAATGGATAATGGATAATGGATAATGGATAATGGATAATGGATAATGGATAATGGATAATGGATAATGGATAATGGATAATGGATAATGGATAATGGATAATGGATAATGGATAATGGATAATGGATAATGGATAATGGATAATGGATAATGGATAATGGATAATGGATAATGGATAATGGATAATGGATAATGGATAATGGATAATGGATAATGGATAATGGATAATGGATAATGGATAATGGAGTGTTTCTTCTCGAATAGCTAAGCTATTACAGGAAAAGAAGAAATACGCATATTACTGTGAGTCCATTAACTCGTCGCCAGGTGGCGTAGTATAGCAAAAACAAATTGCATGTCAAGCGACAATTCACATCAAGCTTTGATACAAAATAATACAAATCTGTATAAAAACAAATTTGTATCTGTACATACATGGACACCGTGTGTCCATGTATATAAAGATGTATATACAGATACAAATTTGTTTTTATACAGATTTGTACTATTTTGTATCAAAGCTTGATGTGAATTGTCGCATCGACATGCAATTTGTTTTTGTGAGATTTAAAACAGAGCATTGAATGTGTTCTGTAATTGAATCATATATAATGGTGGAAATAGTCTAATAAAAAGGGTAATAAACTTGTAAATACAACGGATATGGATTCTTAGAATAGAAAGTTTTATAATTTAAATAAGATAAATTAAAATTGCGATCTACAGGGTGTTAATTTGAAACGAATTATTTAATTCTACAAAACTAAACTATACATATATTTAAAGAAAATAAACAAAAACAGACAAAAAATATTGTTCTCGCGCTTAACACCAGCATATAGGCAAAATATACTTTTTCCTAATGGTCTAATTGATATAGAATAATCGTATAACTTTATTGATTAATCTTATCGCTTCTATTCGTACAAGAACTGTTTGTATTTTCAACTCACATAACATTAAATCCATTGGTAGGTGCTTGATTACCAAAAGGAAATCCCTTTCTCGTATGGAATATCAAATAGGGTTTCTTCAATTTATTCGTCCGCTTCTTTCCAGAAAGTAAACTTTTCTTTAACAAAAACATTAGACACAATGACGTTTCTAGTCGATGTTGATAAGAATATGCAGTCCTTGTTGCAGTTAGTTTTTAGTGATTAGCAAGTTTAACGAGCTGTCAAAATAACAGCTTTGTATTGTTATGGAATATTTGTAATTAAAAATATATTACATGAAAGTTTATCAGAATTTCAATAGTAAACGACCTATTATATTGTTCCTATTTCCTATTCAAATAGGTACATTATTTTTTAAATTTTATAAAGCGATATTTAAGTTATATTATTAATGCATTTAGTTTTTCCTTGTGCCTAGAGAAAATTTGTTACGCCTCCTTGTCAACAAGCATTGCAAATACGTTTACCGTTTGTTTGTTATGTGTTCTGTGTGGCGCGTGATAAGGCCACATCTGGAAGCGCTGATTTCGTGTAATATCGGCTGACTACACAGGTCTACAAAAAAAATCTAATCAAATGTAATACTTATGTTTTAAATGAAATATTACAAATATGAACGGATTGACCTACTTTTTTGTAACACCCTGTATATATGCATTATTTTCTACTGTTGGATAATAGCTTATTATTATTATTGACTTAAATATCAGAGAGAGATATAGAAATCTCCCATGTCGGTTCTGTTGCATTATGTATTACATCAGGTGGAATCCGCAACAATCCAATTCCTTATAAAAAATTAATCTTATATCAAAGGCGGGGTGATAAGTTGTATCCTCCTCAACTCTACCAGATCCAATTGTGTATTAGATACCTTTCTTCCTCTTCCATATAAAATATTGATTTGCGGTAGATAACATAACATACCGGGAATGGTATTAGGTAGAGGGTAGTATAGCAGACTAAGGTCATTTTTCAATAACGTTATTGACTTCGGTTATTCGGGGACGTGTTACCTTTACGATTTCCTCATAAAAAAAACTTTTACGGGGCCAATATTTCTGAAATAATAATTTCTGCCCCGTTCAATGGCTTCCAGCCAATATATTTTATTCAGATTCTTTACTTCTTTTTCGCAAACAGGGTGAAGCCTAGGTAAATATATGGTGTTTTTTCTTTTTTTTTGGTTATTGGATATCGAGGAATGGAAAAATAATATTATTTTTATTATGAATAGCAAGAATTAATGAACTGTGATTTTAATGGGAAAATGCGAAATATTTTTGAGGCAAGTTCTTTTGACAGTACGGTGAGTTTCCACTAGAGGGCGCTAGAATCATCGAGATTAATACGTTTTTGACGTTCGGTAACTTTAACAAAGTTACACACAATATTTCAAGTAGATACGAGATTATCAAACAGTTATTGTTTCTGATGCTTTGAAGAAGAAAAAGTTTGTAGCGAGTGTGTTGATAAATTACTACTTTCTGTACGGAACAATCATTAGAAGAAAACCCAAAAAATGTTAAAAAAAAGTGACATTTTAAAGGACGAGAAAATTATTTACGGCCGAAGCGTCAGCCGAGAACGGAATTACTTGCGAGGACCTTTAAACACACTTTTAGTTCGTGGTGAATACAACGGCTTATTTCATACTGCAAGTTTAATGAATTTTAAATAAAAAGAAATGAATTTATTTCATATTTATGTCAATAATGACATTTGAATCTGACAGAAATTATTCGTAAAAATTAAGTAAGCTGTAACTAATATTTCCATAGCGATGCGATGGAAGTTTGTTACAGATAAAAATGTAAAAGTCGATTCAATTTTCTGTGTTTTATTCGATTGTTTCTTTTAAAATGAATACAAACGAGAAATCGCAAGATATTCTAGATGAAGCTGATCGCGTGAAGAAGAGAAGAATTTGATGCCAGACAAGTCACGAAATCAATACGAATAAATTTGAATTATTCCTGTCAACAATTGACGTATAATTTTCAAAGCATTAGACTTTAATATTTTACTTTTTTGTACCTAAAATAATCCGGAAACACCAGTATGAATTGCGAAAATATTATGGGGATTCTGTTATTTTCCATAGAATGATCTAAAGATTGTCTTTTGCATTGTGATCCTACAAGTACGTATAAAGCTGAGCGCCTAGACCTTTCATTTGCAGTGACTACTAAAGAAATGATTGGCAAAGCCTTGATGTGATGGGTGTTGAAATATTGTCAATTGAAGATGCTCCACGAACATTTAAAGGTATGAAAAAATTATCGGCGAAAACGATATCCCAATGTTTGAATATGTGCAAACTCAATTCAAGTTTTCACCGAGATGTACATATAACTTTGAGAAGGCAATGTAAAATCTAGAGAGAGGGAAGTGGTACATAAACATCTAGAAATGGATGCGAAAAGGAAAGATGAAAACAATGCAGAGAAGCAATTGACAGTAGAAATTTGGCAAGGCGGAAGATGCTGGAGAAATTAAACAATGAACAAAAATACGATACGAAGCAGCAAAGAAAATCGTGAAAAGTTTATGCAGAACCAAGAAAGGAGATCAGACTATTAAAGAATTACAAGAAATTCGGGAAAGATGTAAGAAAATTCTACTAAGAAGCCAAAAAATAAGCAAAAACCCTATACAAGCCAACCAAAGTTTTTTTTAAAGTAAATACTATTGGTGTAGGAGAAATTGAAGGAAAACTAAGTAGATGGAGGGAACATTTCGAAGATTTGCTAAATGGCGAAATGACGGAAAATAAAGAAGACTAAACGGAGGAGGATCAGGCAGAGAATTTGCTGGGTTGGGTAATGGAAATTCCTTTCGAAGAATAAATGAAAGGGATAACAACAAACCTGAAAATAATAAGATTACAGGACTCAGGAGCTAAATCAAGATAACAGAGGAGCTAATTAAACACGAAGGAGAAATATTATTGGTAAGGTTATATGGACTGATAAAATGGATATGGGAAGAAGAAGGAAAAAATGCCTGACGGTTAGATATGGTTTATATCAGCTAAACAGGAAGCTTATTTGCCAACCGCATATCAGAACATCAAAGAAGGTATACAGATAAAATACCGAATTAAATCTTTGCAAATCACTGCATAGCACATTATCATAAGTTCAATTGCAATTTTAAAATCCTGCATATTCAAGATAAAAGTGAGGAACCGGATCCACTTGGAACACTAGAAATTTATAGGTATAAAAAATTAGATCTTAGCTTTAAATCACCAAATTGATGAGGCCCTAGTATGGTGAAGCAATATTATAGTGATATGCAATAAATACTTTTAAACTAAATATAAATAAATATAAATACAGTATATTTATTTATGCAAATTTATTGCATTTTCGCGAAGTAAAGTGAATATAAATATTGTTTTCCACATTACGGCGCCAATTAATCGAATTTTTTAATAGAAAAAATTCGCCTTTAAGCAGGATTCGAACCCACGTCCATGGCTTGCCGGACCATTGCTTTAACCACTAAGCCACCAAGGGACTGTAATTTGGAATCATTGTGGGAGGCCTTAATTCGCATTAAGGAAACAAGTGATAGGGGAGATCGGGGCAAGAAGATCCCCATAATAATTTTGGTCTTAGATGTCACATCCACTGAGAGTTAGGAGTTTGTATTTTTGCAAGCACCTAGTTTCATGTGTTATTTATACGTTGTTTATATTTTTATAATTTCATGTTTAGTTCATTTTGAGACTTTAGTCAGTATGTAGATAAATGCAAAATAATCGTTTTGCCCCGCTACTCGGGGCAAAATGGTTTCCAATGCAAAGTATATGAAATTTTCTTGTTTTTTTTTCTAACGCTAAATTTGCGGATCTAAACCTAGCAAGTCATTTGCTAAGCATAAGCCTAAAAGTAATAATTTTACCCCGCTACTCAAGGCAAAAAGCTAATCTAGAATTGAATTAATGCAATATAGTTTTTACTAGTTTTACAATTAACATCAAACATAAACAAGTGTTCATTTGAAAAGTCAATCTAGGTTACTTTGAAAATTTGAATGAATAAGACGCATATATATTAGTATGTGTTTGTTGTTCCGTAGACGCAAATCCAAATGACATTTGATAATGTCAATCACAAATATCAGTTAGTGCATAAAATAATCGTGCGTCGATTCTGGTTTAAATAAATTGCTTCTCAGTTTTAAACTTTCACTTTAGAACATACAATTTTTTTAGTCCAGGCTTATTTCCGAATTGGTAATAAAATTGATGGTTTATGGGTTTATTCAGTTCAAAATTGCATGGTAGAATTTCAAGTTGAGTTTCCACATTTTGTAATAGATTATATACAATTTAAGAATACTTTGGATAGAACTTTAAAACTTTTTTCTGAAACTGGTAGTCTCTTAAGAAAATCAGGCAGCGGAGCAGTTAAGCAGTACACCTCAAGTTGTCAATCGTGTTGAAGAAATAATGGAAAATGAACCACAAACATCTTTTCGACATTTGAGTCAACAAATAAACCTTTCTGTTGGTACAACTCACAAGTTATTAAAAAAAGATATGCAACTTTATCCATACCGTGTCGCAGCAGTACAAGAATTGTTAGAAATTGATTACCCACGTAGACTACAGTTTTGCAATTGGTTTGTAAATATGAACAATAATGGAGAACTTTCGCAAAGTGTCATCTTTACTGATGAAGCATGGTTTTATATAACGGGATACCTAAATTCACAAAATACAAGAATTTGGAGTAGTGAAAAACATGTAATTAATGAAGAATCGCTACATCCAGAGAAAATTGGTGTTTGGGTAGCGATAAGCCAAAGGCGAATCATTGGACCAATATTTTTTCCAGGGAACGTTAACTGCTCAAAGGAACCGTACGGAAATTTTACAACCATTTGTCAATCAGTTGCATGATGATGAACTTCAAAATGCATATTTCCAACAAGACGGAGCACCTTGTCACTGTACTGCAGATTCTTTGGATTATTTAAGAGAATTTTTTGATGAGCGTATAATTAGTCGAAATACTGAAATTGCCTGGCCTACACGTTCATGCGATTTAACACCTTGCGATTTTTTTTGTGGTCTTATCTAAAAAATAACATATTTCGAACACCTATATTGAATTTGAATGATATGCTACAGAGAATCGAACAGAAATGCATGGAAATTAATAACAATCCAGTAATGTTGCAGAATATCATCAGAAATTTTGAACGGAGGATTTTAAAGTGCATTGATCTTGAAGGACAACATTTTCAACATTTGTTATAGTTTTCAATAAATTCTTATTATTTGTTATTTATTTGTATGTATGAAACTGTCAAAATAGACGACTTCGTAGGTTAAATAGTAAATTTTAATTTACGACATACTTCAAAATGTCCTCAGTAAATCACATGCTACTAGATTGACTTTTCAAATGAATACTTTTTATAATTGTCGTCGTTGTCGTCTTGACAAGATTGCGGAACGATTTCATTAGAATCAGGTGTGCAATTGCGGTTTTCTGGTGACTCTTGGAGGGGTTCGGCTCTAGAATGGCAAGCTCTACATGTACTCAGAATAGATTCTAAGTTATTATCTTGGGTTGCCAAGTCTTTAACTAGCTCGCTTTCTGGAACAAGAGCCATATCCGGTAGAGCAATATTAATCACTTCAGCTGGTGCAATATCAAGATCTGTGAAAAGGTTCATTGTAAGGAAATATTCCCGTTTTATGAAAACCTTTTAAGAAATTTTCTGAGGTGCAAGATTTGAAATAAGCCTCACAAAAAATGGAACTCATCTGGCAAACAGAAACTGTTCGAACTGGATCAAATCCTAGTGCCATTTTAAACTAGTATTTATTATTTTATAATTTTGAATAAGGTGTTCTTTTGTTATTTTCTGCATTATATGAGTTGAACTGTGCTGTTATGTTTTTTTATGACCAAACATTTATATGTGGAATAGTTTAGATATTCAGAAATGACATTTTATGGAAAAAAGTTGGTGTTGCGATAATTATTTTGCGGAGTGTATTTATGTTGGATAAAGTAAAATCTACAAAGATCATATTATTTAATGACGATATTGGCGGACATCGTAAACGAGATTCATTTATCATGTTTATTAAAGTTGAGATTGTAAAAGAAACTATTGAAAATACACATTTAACATAAACATTGAAATAATTGTTTTGCAGTTATAAAAGGAACGCTAGCTACCGTATTTTTATATGAAATGCTTTTTAAGACAACAGACCGTAACTTATTTGTCAAAATAATATAACATGAAAATAGGCAAATTATAAATATATGTAACGTATATGTATTTTAAATACTTAAAACATTACAATTATAAAATTTTAAATAAGAAAATAAGCTGCAAATAATATTTAATATTTAGATTATTCTTTACGCTTTTCTTATTGTGCCGTAAGTTCTCGGAATGGGAGTGGCTTAACAACGGAACGGCAGACAACGTGACTACGGCCGCTAATAATCAACCGCCTACGTATGTACTTATATCAGGTCAATGCCCTTGCATTAGAAAAAATTCAGGAATTGTTTTCGACAATTGATTTTATAAAAAGTAGGTCAGAAGACTTTAAGTTGGTCAGAAGACTCTAAGAATGTCAGAAGACTCTAAGTTGGTCAGAAGACTCTAAGTAAGGCAGAAGACTCTAAGTTGGTCAGAAGACTCTATAGGCTTTTTTCCTGGATTTTTTTTGTGATTTTAATATTGAAGAAAAATGTATTTCTCTCTTAAAATGTATTTTAAAGTAATTAGTTTTCATTCTATTTTGAAATTATTTTCTCACATAGAATATTGTGTCTCTCTTTTTATTCACATTATCAAAAGCTTTATGTATCAAAAATATACTTGAATGTGTACATCTGCCCAGCTTCTTAATATGTAAACAATTCCCGGAAATTTAATATAAACGGTGTCACATTAATTTAGATTTTTTTTAAGCTTCCTTAATTGTTTGAAGAAATATTTTTATTTGAAATGTAATTATTCTAAATCAAATATAAATAATACAACCAAGAAAGTGTGGCATTAAATTTCTTAAAATAGGTTTTGAAATGAATTAGATTTCTAGCTTGTGGGATTATAGTTAGACAATTCGGTATTTGAACCGAATAGTAAAAATACAGAGTTATAGTAAATATTATTAAGAAAATACCTATACCCTACGTTAACAGATTTGGCCATGAAATTTTCAAGTATGTCTTAAATCAGTTATAAAATTGTACTGTTGTTAAGTATCTTGCTGTTAGCTTTATTTATGCTTGTAATCACTTATCAAAGAATTATGTAAATTCAAATTTAAAGTTTAGTTTTTAATTTTTGTTGATGTTTGAATTGAGATAATAATTTGAACGTTTTCAATTGATTTTATCAACGAATACCGGGTCTATAGACAATTTTCAAACCCGTACTGGTACAAAGCTTATATAAAATAAAATGAATGTTCAAGAATATATTATAAATTGAATCACCGTTTCCTATCGGGGCAGTTAAGTTTTAACTACGGACAAACGAACGTTATATTGTTTGAATTGTAATCTGTGAAAAATCAATATTTCGTCGTTCGAACTTGGCATCTACCTACGTAACAATATAATATCAATTTTGATATGGATAAACCAGGCCCCAGTAAAAAACGTAGTCGTAAGATTGAAGATGAAAATCGACAGTTTCAAGATATTTGGACCCAAAAATACTTTTTTATTTCATCGCATAACAAAAGTGTCTGTTTCTATACCGAAGGAATATAATGTGAAAAGGCATTATGAAACCAAGCATCATACTTTTACCTAATTAACCGGCGAAAATCGAACGCAAAAAAATTCCACTTTACAAAAGGGAACTAATAGGCCAGCAAGCTATGTTTACAAAACCAATTCAAGGATGCCGAAACAGCTACTGAAGTTAGCTTTGAAATATCTCGAATAATAGCGAAAACTTGTCGGCCTTTTAAAGATGGTGAGTTTGTTAAGCAGTGTTTAGATATCGCCGCAAAAAAAATGTGTCCGAAAGATGCAAAGAGGTTTGAGAAAATTCAACTAAATCGGATGACTGTTCAACGAAGACTTACCACATTAGCAGCTAATATAGAAGAGCAATTAGCTACGAACTCGAAAAGTTTTGAGTATTTTTCTATAGCACTCGACGAATCTACAGATATAAATTCCACTGCTCAACCCTTAATATTTTTACGAGGTGTAACGCAAAATTTTGAAGTGAGTGAGGAACTGATTGGTATGAGTTCTTTGACAAGTCAAACCAAGGGGAGTGACATGCTCAAAGCTCTTCTGGAAAAATGTTCTATAATGGATTTGGATTTAACGAAATTATCTGAAATTACGACTGATGGAGCACCTTCAATGGGTGGAAGTAAATCTGGGATAATAACTATATTAAAACAGGATTTACAAACTAAAAACATAGATACCAAGGAATTAATGCAGTTTCATTGCATTATACATCAAGAGGCCCTCTGTTCAAAATTATTGGGATTTGAAAATGTGATGAAAGTTGTAGTACCTACTGTAAACTTTATAAAATCACGAGGTCTCAATCACCGACAATTCACACAATTTCTCGAGGATATTGAAAGCCAATATGGTGATCTCCTGTTTTACACTGAAGTAAGGTGAAATAAGTTGTGGGTTGTCACTAGAGCGGTTTCTTAACTTGATTGAAGAAATCAAAATATTTCTGGCGGAAAAGAAAAAGGACGTCTTCGAACTCGACAATCCTGATTGGCTGTGTGACTTAGCGTTTCTTGTAGACATCACAAATTACTTGAACGTCTTAAATACGCGACTCCAAGGCAAAGATCAATTGATTTCGCAGTTATACTCTCATGTTTCGCCCTTTCAATTCAAATTGGGTCTTTTCAGGACACAAATCAATTCAGCCAATTACAGCCATTTTCCGAACTACAAAAAAATTATGGAGAAATTCAATAAAACTGATGTCAATTTCGCTTATGTTGAAAAAATTTATATTTTAATACAACCTTTTCATGACCGTTTTCTAGACTTCAAAAAAGTTAAAACTCTATTAGACATTTTCAGCAATACTTTCAACATTTCAGCCGAAAATGCACCGGAATCAATACAGCTGGAATTGATAGACATGCAAAATGATGATAATTTACGAAACAAGTTTAATGAAGGCAATTTACTCAACTTTTACTGTTGCGTTGACAAAACCGCTTATAAAGAGTTACGAATAAATGCATTGAAATGCGCAAGCTTATTTGGATCGACGTATATTTGTGAGCAAACGTTTTCAGTGATGAAACTTAACAAAACAAAAAATCGAAACCGTCTGGCAAATGAAAATCTGGAAGCAATTTTACAAGTAATGTGGAGCCAAACATAAACAAAATTGTTAGGTCAATGCAATGTCATGCATGAAAATAATAGAACATTAAATATTACATTGTAATAATTAGATTACATACGATTACATAATTACAACAAACATTTTATTTTTATCATTTGTAGTAATTCATACTATTTAAAAATAAAAATATTTGTGTTAATAAGTATTCTTTGTAGTGGCCCGTTCTTGGCTTATAATTTTCCCGAGTGGCCCCTGTTCCCTATAAGTCTGTGCATCACTGCTTTAAAGCAAAGTAATCGTAATGTAAATTTTATATTTATCACCATAACGGTTTTTGTGTTGTATCTGATTCCTTTACAGAAAATATCACACGTCCTGGTGCCGAACAATTTTAACAACACAAATAGGGACGAAATACTTTTTACAATCCTCACGTTTACTAGAAACGCAAATTGTACCCGCAGCATTTTGTACCGGTCGCAGTGGTGATATTCTCTTCGTCGTTCGTAAAGTAGATACCGGCGTAATTGAATCTGTTGTCGTGATTCGAATAATAAAATATATATGCGCCTGTTCCGTGTTTGTCGCCATTGTTATTGCGTCAAATTCGGCACTGATAGTAACTTTATTACAACGGACGGAATTCAAACATATTCGCTTGGGTAATTCATTTCGTATGGACATCAAATTACGCAGATTATACGCATGAGTTCCTGGATATTTCCACAGCTTTTGTTGTACTTTTTTTTATTGGTTAACAAAAACAGTGTTCATTTTCAGGGTAAGCAATATATGTATTTGGAACTTTTATTGTGGAAATGTTAAATTCAAGGTATTAAAAAGAATTTTCGGACTTTATCTCTAACACCACTACACTATTAATGTTAAAAATGTTATAATATACACTTCATAAGCTTCTTATCACCACCTATTCGTTTCAGGATTTAATTATAGACGGTATTATCCTAGCTTGTCTGATAAAGCTTGTATGTACAACTTGTTTGTTATTTATATCGTTGTTTTGGCTACGGGTAAAGCACTGTAACAACATGATGTAGAAAATACTTAAATTACCAAATGACGATGGAAAATCAAATATTAACAGCGAAGAAAGTCGTAAGAAAATAAATTGCGTTTTTTTTAATTCATACTCAAAGATAGCTTTGGAATTGCGAAAATGTGAACCAGTCACACTATATTTGCACATTAACTGTCAAAATGTGTTTCAGTTATGTAGAATTTGTTGTTTGTTACTGTTCACAATGTACATTTCATGATTTATTTTGAGTAGGAATTTAAAAAACACCTCTTACTAAAAAATGAAAGGAGAAAAATCAGTTGTCCTCAAAAGATATATTTAAATACAAGACATGGGCAAAAAGAATTCGTTTCGAAGAATCTATGCAAGCTGCTGTGAAAGTGTTTACAAACCTGTACTAGATGGCGTAACTGTAAGTTGAAAGTATTTTTTCGAATAGTACTAAATGTCATCTGTTTTAACGACTAATTACTAAATATTTTAACTGTTGGTTTTATTAAGGTGACCGGGTTAAATTCCATTTAATTTATGCTAGTTATTTGTTGTCCGTACTAAGCACAACAAATAATTAAAAACAAATATGACATTTGTTTTTAAAAGGTTGATGTTAAACCAATAGCTAGTTAATTTAATGTTTTAATATAGACAATAAATTTTAATATGTTTAGTTGCGCTTTTGCGAAATTTCAACTCTTTACTTGATCTCCTGAAGAAGTAAGTAATGATGACGAAATATAGAGTGAAATAAATTAGTCTTTTTATTTGACAGCCCGCTAACCCGTTCAATTAATTATTCACTATATATTTTGTGGTGGGGCATACCCATCTACATAAGAGGCCCTGGAACAAAAATACAGGACAAATCTAAAGCTTATTACATTAATTTAGAAGATAAGATTTTGTTGGAACTGTATATTTCACATGTCATATCAATGAAGTTAATTCCGCGTTTTTAATTGCTTAAAATTTGTATCATGAACTTTATTAATTTCTTTTAGTCATTTGTTTTAGTAATTTTCATTAATAATATTGTATTACCGAAGATGTTTAACTTGATTGAATGAATATTTTATAGACGTATACTTTGGATATAGCTGTACCTATTTGAATTGTTTATGGCGCGAAATATCCCAACTTAGTACAGGTATCTAGCTAAAGATTGTACATTCCAAAGATAATTTTTTGTATCACAAAATTAAATTTATTATTTTTGTAAAATATCCAAACGATTTGTTATAGTAAATTACTCCATTTATAATTATTTAATATTAAATTGAAAAGTACAAACAAGAATCACGAATAAGAAGCCTGGATATAAAACAAACGAGGGTTAGCGTCGTTGGATAAAATAATTTCGCACGCGTCGACATATTCTAAAAAGTGTTCCAAGAATTTAGTGAAAAATTATTAAATAAAGTATAATTATCATACCCAAAGATATATCTTACGTATCACCAACCTACAAAGCTACGATTGACACAAATTCCGCAACCTAACTCCTTTCTGGTAGTTTTTAAACGAAATTCCTATTCCGAGGGACGCTACCTGCATAATACCTTTACCAGAACCTTTATCCAGAGGAAAAAGGATCCTGAAAACATTCCGTATATCCAGTATCCACATTCAATTAAACTTGAGTATCTTTTTATTTATATTTCCTATAACATTGAAATAATTTATATTAATTTTAAACACAATCGTTGATCTTATCTCATTTTTGCAAACATTTTTAATGCTGATATGTTCACCTCAAAACGGAAAAATACAGTTCCCTTGCGTTTTAATTAAAGTAATTTTAGTAAAATTTGTTGCATTATCTCACTCAAAATATTTAAGCTAACAATTATAAGTTTACTTGATCACGTGACTATTTATAGGTTAATGCATCACATATTCATGTTAACACCTACCTTTTTGAATACGAATAGTATTTATTAAACTATTTATTTATGCTCTTCACTCTCTTGTTTTATTTATTATTTTATTCATCCAGAATCATTCGATATATAACAACTTGTTTATTCACACACATTTATATTATACTAAGTACCAAACCCGCACTTTAATTATTATTCAAGTATAATTTCACTCTCATCACTTCAGCTAGCCGGCGTTCATACAAAGATACATATAAGATATTAACAATAAGATTTTGCACCTGGAAGAGGCCTATTAAGTTAAGTACAAGTTGTTTATTTACATTTATTTATGTCTTGTAATTTAGTCAAGCGACATCTGTATAACTTAATGCTTAGCTACATCTTTAGGTCGTATTTTGAACTACACTTGCGAATTCAACATTATTATTAAATTACTTAATCAATTAATTCATAACTTTGCATTTTATTTTATATATGTTACTCTTTTTCAGTTACACCACTCAAGATAACAAGATAATATATACATATATACAACTCAAATCTTCAAATTATAATTTGTATATACGCGATGAAACAATATCTACGTGACCTTTCATAGATCTTAGCTTTGAATTATTAATTTTAGGTCACTCGGGCTAGTATAAAGTCTAATTTACTATTGTTCACATTGCTGTACTCGTAAACTGGGACTCGTCTTGTATTGTTCTATTATTCGAGTGCCTTCTACAAGCTAAATATGGCAGAAAGAGCAATTTGCATTTTTATTACATGCCCGACGTCTTATTTAAATACAACCTAAAATAGTTAATATAAACATGGCTCGCCTTGCCAACTACAATAAAACGGCCATGAAAAACAAACGCCAGGGAATACTAACTAAGATCTTCTTTATGAAATAAGAAAGGCCTCAAATACTACATCACAGAGATAAATTGCCATCTTTCCTTTTAACTTATTAACTCGGCAATTTTCTAAGTGAAATGAGAATTGTGAAGATAAATTTATTTACATAACTTTCCTAGTAAAGCGTTTAAGGACTTGATTTAACTGACAGAAATGAAAACAGTATTTACGTAATCTACACTACGAAAGTTGAAGATATATATTCTGAAATTATGAAGAAATAAATTTTGATGTGTAATAGTTTGTATAACTTCAAGGAAGTTTAGTGTTATAAAAGTGTTCTGTTTATTAGATTTAATTAGAAACTTCATCTGAAACTCCGTGGAAAATGGTTCAATGTTTCTTTTTGATAAAACAGTGACATATTTTGTGTGGATGTCTGCTCGTTTTACATTTTATTATGGATCTTTTTATTTTTATTATGGTGAAATGTAGGGTTTAAAACGAAACCATATCTGACTCATTAGGGTAAACTATGTGTTTTACTGGAATATAAATATCAGGAAATTTTTTAGGAGTCAAAAGTACGTAGGAATACCTAATTACAATTAAATCGGTGACATGATGAAAATTGACAATTTTTGAAGTGGTACCCCTTCGGAAATTTTCGATTTTTTGGTCAGTTTGGGAACACGCCAAATATTCGCAATTTTCTCGAGAGAGAGCGTTTTATAGTCAGCTATAATGTTCGGTAATATTCGGAAATATAGGGACGTTAGGGACGTCGCGCTTATTGCTAGCGCTAGCTGCCAAACATATCTGGACATTGCAAAGTAACATTAGTTTGGTGTTGGCTGTTGAGTAATTCTATTTATTATTTGCAGTTATCTAATATCTTAATTTGTGAACGGTTGCTTCTCTCGCTTTTCGGTATATTGATTATTATTTCTGTTGATACAGATTTTATATTTAGCTTGGAAAATTTTTTGGTTAAAAAAGAACAACTTGTTATTAAAATTAAATGCATCATCTTGGTCAGTCAACCAGACAAATTACACGTTCATTTGAAACGTAATTTGGAAAAAGCATGGCATATGGGACAGCGCATCATATTATTAATAATTTTGAAAGCTACAGTTGCTTATATCCACAACAACATAAAATGAACTGCCAACTGTAAAAATTGCTTTCTCCTGTAGTTTTCTCAATTCAAAGTGCTTTCAAAAAAGAATCTACCTAAAATATTGTCACCAATATTTCCTGCACATACGTTAACTTTTTCAGGATGCTGTGTATGAATTTCATGCATCCAATGGGAATTTTTTCTCTTGTCCAATATTTTCAATTCTGCTTATTCGCCGTTTCATTTAAACAAAATGTTACTTCATCAGAAAATAAAATACAGCGAATAAACATTGGATCGGGAAGGCAGATTTACCATCAATTTGGTACATAATTCTTGCCCACAGTTAAAGTAATCTTCTGCCAACTCAGGTATCAATTGAAGACTATATGGATGAAATTTTTGAGCATTTAAAAGTTTGAGAATTCAAGGCTTCAATTGTAGTCCATAGCAATACTTCTAACGTGCTTGAATGTGGATTTCTTTCAGTTTCCAGTAATACATATTGTTGTGCACCTTTATTTAACAGCGCTGGACGTCCGTTTTTTTTGGAAGATTCTTTACAACACCATGTTTTTGAAATTCACTTTCAATCTTACTAACTGTTGATTGACTCACGGCCTTGTCCGGGTACTTTTATCATATTTTTTGATATGTTCTTGTTTTGTCACCGTAACTAAACATTAACACTTTAATTCTTTGTTTCTCGCTCAATTGTACTATTCTTATTAATAAAATAGTTTACTAAATATGAATTCTAATTTAGAAAAAGCAAATGACACTTACTTAACGTGACATTTATAAATTATTTAGTTCTGACAGTTCTGTCTTATAAAACAGTAACTTTACACATTTTCCCAATTTAATGAATTGTTAATCATTGAACTTTGGAACTCATTTTCTCAAAATTTTTTTCAAATATAACATATTGAAAATTTTATGCCATTGGAAACATAATAATAAGTACTATCGAAATCAATAAATAAAAATATAGGTTATCATTTAAAAGAAATATTCACGACGTCATAACATGAAAAACAAATAATATTAGTAACTAAAGATATTCTGAAAATATTTACTACAGTTAAAATCGCTATACCTCTGTGAGATTTTTTCCAAAGAATTAATATTAAAGAAGTTACAGATATTTATTCGTCACTTAATTTCCACACTGTATAAGTATCTAGCTTAACAATACTATATACTAAATAGAAAAAGCTATTTATATTTTTTATCCACAGAAACTTGGTATTTACTTGAAAGCTGTCATCTATCAGTAGGGATTTGGTAAATTTCGTCTTGATGTTTTTTTTTAGTTCTTATTATCTATTGTATAAATATCTAAGTTAGCTTGAACAGCACACCAGATGTAATCCGTGTTATCCCTCCTATTATATTGATGTGTTGTGTTATACTGGTTCTTTATATCAGTAGAATGTTCGAGTCTTTCTAAACGATATATAAATCCTTATTTAAAGCGATGTTCCGATTGTAATGTTTCCTAGATTAAATAACGAATATATTCTATTTCCGATGGAAAATTTTATTTACGAGAACAATTCAAATTTGATCTGCATTTTATTTTTAACAAAATAAAAATAAAAAAGCAATATAAATTAATTACCACTTTATTGAGATAAAATTCCATTACAATTCTTTACAAATTAAACCTAAAGGATGTTGACAAATTTATATATTACCGGGATAAAATATAACAAATTTTAACCAATTTCACTACTTTTTACTTCGCAAAGTTTTGATCGTTTCACTCACACAAGAGCTTCGTCAGACATATAACTAACTTATGAACCTAACATTTCTCAAATTAATATAACGTAACAAATACCCGTTTTGGATATTTGAAGGGATGCGTAATCTTTATTTGAACGAAAACTTTACAAAAATATTGAATAACAGTTTCTATAATACAGTTCATAAAGTGATAAAATTAAGAGTCTATATTATATTAAAGAGAGGTAGAGCAGCTCTTTGGAAAGTATAGAATATATGACAATCTGAATAATCAGATAAATAAATTAAGTAACGGTGAATTATTAATTTCTAATTGATCATTGAGGATATTATCAATCTTCTTTAATTTATTAATTTTAAGTGACTCTAATAAATTAAGTTTTTGCCCTTATTTTCTATGTGTAATATTTTAAATTCTTTGTTAAAGTGATTGTTTGCTAAATTAATATGAAGAATTACTTTTATTATTTCTAAAGGCAACTACAAAAAAAAAACTACAAAAGTGGCTCTTCACATGCGTCTCATATTTATTCTTAATATTTCATGTCGCCAATATTCTTTTAGTACAATGAATGTTTTCAAGTTATATTTGATCAGATAAAACGGCGGAATTAGTGACAAATCTACCTTACAGCTTGCTTGCTGATATTGCTCGAGGATAACCTGTCGTAATGGCGTCATTTTCGTTTCCTGGTCCCCGATGAAACTTTTATTCCACGTGGTCTGATTCACTTCTTCAATAAATTCTCAAATTTCGTTGGCTTTTAACTCGAACGGCAAATCTCAAAAGCCAATTAGTTAAAAAACCATTAACAACCCCATAAACCTGGTTTTTAACCAGGTATCTAGGTTTTTGACATTATAATTAGTCGGTAAAGAGAATTACTGATGAATTAGAGGTGCATGCCCATATTGCCGCCCGTATATTTAACTGCGACAGGGTCCGAGTCGAATAAAGAAAAATCGTTACTACGTGAACATTGGACCACGATTTTTTGTATGAGGCGTTACTCACATATACCTTTCATTTTTTTTTCTTCTTTGGCGCTATACACAACTAGCAATGTATAAGTTTAATTCGTACATAACTACTATATCGGACTACACATTCACATACAACTTTGAAAAAAAAATCTAATTCAGACGTTATTTAATTAAACATGAAATATTTTTGACTAGTATAACGCTGAATTTTGAAAAGAATAGATACTTTTCAGAAGTCTGTGTATGTTGGAAAAGGTGTGTAAAATCATCTTGGAGAATCGCTAAATTCCGCTCTGGGTAACTATGTTTATAATTTATACACTTGTATAGAAAGAGCAAATAGAACTAACTATGTAGATACATTATTAATCACTGTTGCATTGGTACGTATATTGAATCAAATCCGTTCCTTACATGACAGTAATGAGTAATAAACGTGACAACTGGAATGTATGTTTCCGAGGTTAACACTGATTTATATATATATATATATATATATATATATATATATATATATATACATCCTTCTCTAACAATAAACCGAACCTTCAAGGATTTTGTAAAGTAATTGGTGAAGGAAGGAACGTGAACTGTGTTCACTAGGAGCAATAACAAAATACGACATGTTTCGTGCAAGTTCTCCGTCTAATAAACGTCTAGATGTTTACTGTAATATACCGCATAAGTAAAAGTTTTAACATCAAGTAACATGTCACGTAACTTTAATACGAATTTCGCATCGCTCTCCACACTTTCTTTGTTTGACAGTTTCAATGCTACACAATAAGCTACTTAATTTTTTTTTCTGTCTGCGTGATAAGATAAGTTTTTAGTAATTATATTAGGTCTGGTCTCTGACATGGCATAAATTGCAAATTTCTTTCCAAAATATGGACGTACATAAGTGGTTTTTATGTTCTATGTAAAGGTACAATATTTTTTTTAATATAAAACTAGCTAAATCAGAGGAATTAAAATGGAATTGGAGATAGTCGACCAGTTTATTGACAACGTAATCAAATATGTTACCTAGTAACAATTATGAAAAATCCTCCTGGACGACTTGCAACATTGTTCTTTTCTTGAATGCCGTTTTAGATACGAAATTTTTTCTTTGACATTATTTATTTGTCATTTTATGGTAATTTTTCTTTTTTTTCTCTGGCGCGTAAGCTCTGGGAACTTTATATAATTTCGAATGCATTAACCATTGTATTCTGTTTTTTTGCCCAGTTCTGGATATGATCAATTGTGCATTTGATACATTATTAGTTTTATTATTATTATTAAATGAGAGCTCCTTTCGAGATAAAGGAAGAAAAAGCTGTATATATGGCCGGGAGGTAGACATAATAACATCTATCCTGCTTGATATGGAAGGAAACATTGTTACAAATAAGAACGTTGATATTTTGACTATGTTTTTTATAAGGATCGTACATATATATCTCTTGGATCTACAACAGCGCTTTTATTTTGGTTATTTCCATGTTTTTTATTTTTTTTAATTAAAAAAAAAAATATTTTAATTTTCTTTCTTTTTTTTTATTTATTTATTTTTTTACAAAGATCGTACAAATATAGCTTTTAAATCTACGATAACGTTGTTGTTTTGGCTATTTGCAGATGTTTTATTTTTTTTTTTTTTTTTTTTTTTTTTTAATTTTTTTATTTATTTATTTTTTTTACAAGCATTGTACATATATATCTCTTGGATCTACGATAGCGTTGTTATTTTGGCTATTTCCATAGGTTTTTAATTTTTTTAATTTAAAATTTTTTTTTTAAATTTTATCTTTATATTTTTATTTATTTATTTTTTTTAGAAGGATCGCACATATACAGCTTTTGAATCTACTATAATGTTGTTGTTTCCATTTGTTTTATGTTTCATATTTTTTTAAATTTTTTTAATTTTTAATTATGTTTAGATTTTTTCTTTAATTTTTTTATTTATTTTTTTTTTACAAGGATCGTACATATATAGCTTTTGAATCTACGATAATGTTGTTGTTTCCATTTGTTTTATGTTTTATATTTTTTTATATTTTTTTCATTTTTTAATTTTGTTTAAATTCTTTCTTTAATTTTTTAATTATTTTTTTTTACAAATATCGTACATATATAGCTTTTGAATATCCGATAATGTTGTTGTTTCCATTTATTTTATGTTTTATTTTTTTATTTTTTTTTTTTCATTTTTTAGTTTTGTTTAAATTTTTAAATTAAAATCTACGATAATGTTGTTGTTTCAATTTGTCTTATGTTTTATATTTTTTTAAATTTTTTTCATTTTTTAATTTTCTTTAAATTTTGTCTTTAATTTTTTTATTTATTATTTTTTTTACAAGGATCGTACATATTGCTATGAATTGTGGTTTTTATATTTACTGCACCACCATCCACAACTAATCTACCCAACTAGGATACTCAGTCGGTTAATTTTCAAAAAATGGGACTTCTTTCTTCTCAGGGTTCCAATCGGAAACGTGGAAAATAAAGTTATTTAGGCGCCAATCAAAGTTTCTTGATAAATGTTATAATTATACTTCTTTAAGTTACTTATTAAAAATGCACGATGAAAGGTAAAAGAAATAATAATCACAATATAAAATTTAAATGAATATTTAATACAAAACAAATCAAAAAAAGAAATGGATCTTTATAAAGTATAAAGACTGTGTAATCAAATTTACAACTAGAGGTAAAAGAATTCACTGAATATTACAGCTAAGCGAACCCAAACATCCTCTAATGATTTCCGATCAACTTAATTAAATAACAAAGTTTATTTTTAATTTCTTCCCAGAGAACAACATAAAATAAACAACCTTGAAAGCACGATCAAGAATCTAACACATGTGCAAACATCAAACACATGAAAAAATATAGCCTTGACCTCCCAACGTATAAAATTTTACAGTTATAATTTTTTATTACGTAGAAATTTTAAAAATATTCTTTGTCATCTATCTCAACTAATTAAGAATAAATCTCTAAATAACAATATTAATACAATTGAAATACAATAATCAAATCTTATGAATTAATAAGATATCTTTTAAAAATATATATATATATATATATATTTTTACTTACATAAAAAATTATATAGGCACATGACACGCAGACAAGAAAACGTTGTTTAATCAAATATAATCAAAATTACGAGAACACGAACTCGTAGAATAAACGAGAATTTATTATAAACCACCAACAACTAATAAACTCAATAAATTCAACCCTAATTACTTAAATATATAATTATATATTTTTTAAAATAAAAGAACGTTCTAAAACTAAAGGTTTAATTTCGTCTGTCTCTCAATATCGACACTACGATCGCTTTCACATAAAGCAGTCCTTCAAAAATACTAGTTTTTGCTTACACATAAATATACAATCATGTTCAAAAATAATGGTACATACATTTTTAATAAATTTAAAATATAGTTTAGGGAAAAAACATAGCAATATGTAGCTTTTGAATCTACGATAATGTTGTTGTTTCCATTTGTTTTGTTTTATTTATTTTTTTTATTTTTTTCATTTTTTAATTTTGTTTAAATTTTTTCTTTAATTTTTTTATTTATTTTTTTTTACAAGGATCGTACATACGTAGCTTTTGAATCTACGATAATGTTGTTTCCATTTGTTTTATGTTTTATATTTTTTTAAATTTTTTTTTCATTTTTTAGTTTTGTTTAAATTTTTAAATTAAAATCTACGATAATGTTGTTGTTTCCATTTGTTTTGTTTTATATTTTTTTAAAAATTTTTTAAATTTTTAATTTTGTTTAAATTCTTTCTTTAATTTTTTTATTTATTTTTTTTTACAAGGATCGTACATATATAGCTTTTGAATCTCCGATAATGTTGTTGTTTCCATTTGTTTTATGTTTTATATTTTTTTGGAATTTTTTTCATTTTTTAATTTTGTTTAAATTTTTAAATTAAAATCTACGATAATGTTGTTGTTTCCATTTGTTTTGTTTTATATTTTTTTTAAATTTTTTTAAATTTTTAATTTTGTTTAAATTTTTTCTTTAATTTATTTATTTATTTTTTTTTTTTACAAGGATCGTACATATATCTCTTGAATATACGATAGCGTTGTTATTTTGGCTATTTCCATAGGTTTTTTTTAAATTTTATCTTTATTTTTTTAAATTTATTTATTTTGTTACAAGGATTGTACGTATATAGCTTTCGAATCGACGATAGCGTTGTTGTTTTGGCTATTTACATATGTTTTATATTTCTTGTTAATTTTTTCATTTTTTTAATATTTTTTCTTTAATTTTTTTATTTATTTATTTTTTTACAATGATCGTACATATATATCTGTTGGATCTACGATAGCGTTGTTATTTTGTCTACTTCCACAGATTTTAAATTTTTTTAAAATTTTTAAAAAAATATTTCTTTAATTTTATCTTTATTTTTTTAATTTATTAATTTTTTTACAAGGATCGTACATATATAGTTTTCAAATCTACGATAACGTTGTTGTTTTGGCTGTTTCCATGTTTTATATTTTTTCTAATTTTTTTAATTTTTTAATTTTTTCTAAATTTTTTCTTTAATTTTTTTATTTATTTATTTTTTTTTACAAGGATCGTACATATATATCTCTTGTATCTACGATAGCGTTGTTATTTTGTCTACTTTCATAGATTTTTAATTTTTTTTAAATTTTTTAAAAAATATTTTTTTAATTTTATATTTATTTTTTTAAATTTATTTATTTTTTTACAAGGATCGTACATAAATAGCTTTTGAATATACGATAACGTTGTTGTATTGGCTATTTCCATGTTTTATATTTTTTTAAATTTTTGAATTTTTTAATTTTTTTCTTTAATTTTATTTATTTATTCATTTTTTCTTTTCAAGGATCGTACATATATATCTCTTGGATCTGCGATAGCGTTGTTATTTTACCTTCTTGCCTTGCCTCTCTCATTAATCTACGCAGACCGTAGGGGGGGTTTTAGTTCGCGTTTTCGTATGGAGATATGATTTCGGTGTATGATGTGGTGTTCCTGGTTTTTATTATGTGTTCTGGCTCAGTACCTGTCGCACAATGCCAGTTGACTCTAGTCTTTTGTAGTTGTTTGTATGTCATAGGATGTACATTAAGGGTCTTTAAAGCCTTATGTAGTGTCATAGGTATTTCTCTTGTAGCACCGATGATGATTGGTACTACAATTACTTTGTGTTGGTTCCACACTTCTTCGATAATATTGGGCAAGTGGCAGATATTTAGCGATCTTGTCTCTGTGCTTCGCCTGGATATTCGTTGGCGCTGGTACAGAGATGTCCATGAGATATGTAATTCTCTTATCATAGTCTTCTAACGTAATATCTAGCCTGTTGTGTTGTACAATTCTGTCAATCTGTATTGTTCGATTCCAGTGTATTATGGCCACAGACAGGTTGCCTGTATACAGCCATGCCTGCGACGCTGAGGTGTAAAAATTTTCAAATTCGATTGTTAACGGATATTTACCATGTAGAGATTTATTTTTCCATCTCTGTTTCTCTTGGGATATACTTAAGATTCTCTTGGATGGATTGAATTCTTCGTTAGCCAGTTTGAGTGGCGTAAAATTGTCGATTTGAGCAATCGCATTATGTAATCTACTTTCTCTCGACTTTTTCAGAAAGTCGTAAATCATTTACCAGTGCATAATGCTTGCAATAAACACTCGGTATTCCTCTACCACCTTACTCTTCTTGGTAGGTGAAACCATTCGATCGCACTATGTGGGTGATGAATTCTAAATTTTCTGGCTTCTACTCTTGTCTTGATGCCTATTGCTTCAAGTTCAGTATCAGTCCAGTTAATTGTTCCAAATCCATAAGTGAGTGCGGCAGTTGTAAAGCTGTTGATTGCCTTGGACATATTCCTTGCCAACAATCTGGTTTTCAACAACGATCGCAACCTAGAGAAATACTGATCTTTCGCTGATTCTTTAGCAATATTGTGTTCTATTCCTCCAGCCTGCAGATAACCAAGATACTTATAATATTGGTTGTTCCTCATTCCAATAACTAGTCCTTGGCCTCCTTCCACTTCGAACCCTCGATGTTCAACCCATTGCCCCTTTTCCGTGCAACTTATTTTGCATTTGTCCAATCCAAATTTCTTTTGAATATCTCTACTGTAACGACCAACGCAGTTTAGATCGTGAAGATGATTATTATTACTATTATTATTATTATTATTATTTCCTTCTGTCGCAAGAACTTTCAATTTGTTCTTGGTTGCCAGTATGATAAACCATCGGTTTATTTGAACAAAATGGTTCGCATAATAATAATAATAATTATTATTATTTATTTATTTATACTTTTAAAAAGACATTCCCTCGTCAAGTCATCCCCATAATTTCAAATAGATCTCGAATATAATTTCTTACTATCAAATTACTTCTAAGACATGTTACAAAAAAATTTAATCACTCTGAGTGCTAGAAGACAAAAATCAAGGCAATTTAAAAGATATGACGAAAAAAGCTCTGTACTCGACTGATAATGACTTTATTCAACCTAAAAAAAAACAAATTTGATCAAAATTCTCATTGAAAACCTCCAGAATGATTTTAAGTAGTATAAAGACCTGGCGCTTAACCAGATATTGCGTATATACAAGATAAAATTGTCGCATGGAATCGGTTTCTTATTAGAAAAGATCGACTAATTGAATTTGGCGGAAAATATTTCGAGAATTCGTTGCAAATACAAAGATCAAGCCGAATACTAGCTTTTCTTCTTTTGTCGGTAGAGGAAATGCCACAAAAGGAGGCCAGCGTAAATTGGAAAAGGTTTGATATTTTAGAAAAGTCTACGGTGCGGTTCGGTGGTCTCAACCTGCGCGAAGTTGCGAAAACGAAATTGGAAATCGCATTATGGTGCTAAATGAAAAACGAAGTCTGTCTTATACATGTTCTTGTTTATAAATCGAGATTATTTTTTATCTTTTATACATTATTTAGGCTCACGTAATTTTTATTAAATTTATGATGTAGGTGATGAAATTTCCTTCAATATGAAATCGTTTTCCTTGTTTCAATATCGCTTGTAAATATAATTGATTGATTCTATAAAGTTATTTCGAGAACATACAATGTTCGGATGGGAAATAGTAATTGGAATAAACCAATTGGTCTTTGTACAATGTGAGATTCAAGAAATTATAGGTCTTGCAAATGGCATAGCGGTTTCCTTACCGTTTGACCAGCCCCTCAGAGTAAGACCACGATTCAATGGTGAATCTTAATTTATTTTGGTTCCATCTTTTTTGTTTAATTCTTGGCTTGAGACTTCCATTTTGTGATTTGAAACATCTTTTGACTTTCGATTTGACGCGTCAATCTTTTAATTTAAAATGTCATTGTTAGAACTATATAGGAAACGAATATTGTACATAGCTTCTAAAGGAAAATTTAACAAAATGAAGATTTGTTGACTAGTGTTATTAAAGCCTGGTGTCTTTAAAGGTCTGTAAAAGTCTCTGCCTGGACGGTTACCTTAAGAAATTTTCGATTTTTGACCGGTTTGTAAAACAGGTCACATGTTGATTTGGAATTTTTTCTAAACTAATTCGAGAGCATATTAATTTTGGCAAGAAATGTGCGGGTTGGCAGTATTAATATTTAAATTATGGTAAAATCCAGGGTTCAGAGCGAAGCCATATTCAAATCATTTGGTCACATTGTGTGGGATGTTAGAGGCCAACTGTGTATAATATATTGATAGCTCAAGCCCGGAAATGATATTGTTTGATGGAATTCTGGAAATAGATAAAAATGTTATCTGGACCTTGAGGCTGGATTGTTCAAGAAGGACAAAAAAACGACAGGCATTTTTATTACGGATTCATAATCTACACGTCGATACGAATAATTCTACGTGTGATAAAGCATAGTTTAGAATACTATGAGGGTAGTTGTAAAGTTGGGTGAGGTGTCGTGCTATGAAATTATTGCTAATTTTGAAGTTTGAAAAAATGAGGCTTATTTTATATCAAACTAAACCTCTTTTCGCGTAAATTAAGAATATGTATAGTTTTCTGGGTCTTAAACGTACTGTAATCGAAGAAATGATCTCAGAAAAAGAAATTTCCATGATAATTTTCTGACTTTATAGATTAGAATATCGAAAATTGCGGTAAAGAGGCCAACGCTTTTATCTTTTATTTATTGGAAGTCGTTTAAGTCCAGTGAGTTCATGGTTATGGTGTCTTGAAAATTGAACTACATTTTTCTCAATTTAATTTTTTTATGAACTAATTCGTGGGCGTAGAAAACGAATTCGCCATTAATTTTGATAGGAAATGTATAGTTTGGCAACTACAGATTTTCAAAGTATGAAGAAATGTAGTGTTCAGAACGAAGCCTTTTGGTGATCGTTGGAGGGTAGACTATGAGTTTTAATAGATTTTAAATTGCAGCATCGTTTTTAGCAGGTAAAAGTACATAAGAATTCCAAATTTCAAAAAATTCGGTGAGATGACGAAAGTTGAAAAGTCTTCTGACTAATGGTGGAATATAAATAAATTACATTTAGATAGATAAAATTTTCATCTGTTCTTTCTTTTTTTCAGTGACTGTTTTATCATCGGAGCCATCCAATGATATACGACGTTTTTTTTCTCCGTATTCGGGAAAATAAGATGCAAGGCAAAGACCCAAACATGGTTGTGTCGAAAATATCTCCTTACCATTATTTTTCTCGACATTTTTGTATAAACATTTTTTCTTTTGTAATTTATTTTTGTTTAAATAAAGATATAATTATTTGTTTGGTTTGTACTTCTTGTTATTTACTTCTATCTGGGCTATTTTTGAATGGAATTTAAACTATTGATCTTACTAAAATTTGTGTTTTTTTGACTTACGTTCTACTAATTTCATAAAGTATTAGATTTTATGATATCTACCTACAAGTTATTTTACAATTAACTAAAAAATTAACAATTAACTACTAAAACAATCTCAATATACCTTTTTATACTTTTATTTGAAACGCAGGTACAAAATTTTATTAATTACAATATAACTATTGAATTGTAACCTAAGATTCATTGAATTTATACATATAATTTTTTATTTCATTACTTATTATTCAAATCCCGATCCACTTAATGTACAATCCGTTTTGACTATTTTTGTTCTCATTTAATCTAATTTTTCTTAGATTAATTTGTAGCGTGGTAAAATATCACAGCTTCGGGAAAATAGATTTAATTTTGTATTTTTAGTTTCATTTAAATATAAGCAAACAGATGTAGGTATACTTATGTTAATGTATTCCTATTATTATTAATAATAATAATGTATTAATCCTAGTTTTAAATTGTAAATATTGTAAAGTACATATAGAAAAGGTTCTTAGTTCGGATATATTTAATGTTGTCTATTACATAGGCCTGATCAGGTATTACATTTCTTTATTCGTTGTCTTGTTTTCTACGGTCATAAAATCTATTTATTTTATTACAGGCACAACCTCCTTGTTAACCCATCCATTTAGTAGTTGTAAATGTAATGTATAATAGAATAATTTTATTGACATACTTCCTGTTATAGATAAAGTGTTATATTATTATAATAGGTTAAATAGTTCGGTTCGATGCGATTCTGCTTAATATTATGTTATCTCTAACGCACTTCCTGTGTATTGTATATTTATTATTTTAAGAGTTATTTTATTTTTCTTATGTATATTTCATTTCCTTATATCTTTCTATAAATAGAAGAAATTAATGCTGTAATGTTACCCGGTGTTCGAAGACAAAAATACTGTTCTTTATTTTAGAAGCAATTTGATGCTGCTGTCGAACAGATTCCGTGTGTTTCTCGCATCGCACCATTCGCGGTGATGTGATGGCGTCAAATGAAAACTGCTACGAGTGGAATTAAGTGGAACCCCGTGGGAATTTCGTGCTTTAGTTTTGCGCTGAACGCGCTTCACTATATATAGACGTGAATGAATACGAACAGAACCAGCGGGAATGGGCTGGTTTTATCAAATATACGCTCACCTAACTCTTTTACAGTGCAATGAGTAACTCGATTTTCATGTAGAAAATTAAAATGTCCACTAGTGGAGCCTTGTGTTATGCCGTCTGCTGGAACTTTTACATTATTTCCGTGCAAAAAGCAGTAAAAGACACGAGCAGGGAAAAGTTCTAAGCAACTTTAAAATAATATTCAGATGCGAAAAGTTGAATATCGCGAATTCGAGCAAATAGTTTGTTTCATATTGTTATGTTGGAAATATGTGTTGTATTATTAATTAAAGTTTGCATCTGTATTAGCTACTAATAGAGCTGTAACTCTTTGAGGATTGAAAAATTAAATTATAAAAATTTGATCTAGTATACATGTCCGAGATTATATCGATGGGCAGATTATTCAAGTCCCGTAGGCCCAGATTACAAAACTCATATTAAAATGTGATCAAACCAAGTTTATACAGGGTTAGTTAAAAGTATGGAGACGGCGATTTATTGTCGTTAATATTCATTTTAGGGATTTATGTTCAATATAAAAGTTTGTAGGATATTTTGATCTACATTTGAGAATATTTGTTTTTTTCTTTCTTCAATTGTTTTTTAGTTACGCCTGTCCGCGCATTTTTTTTTAAATGGGAACTAGTAAATTTTACTCTACCATTCGATAGTTTTTTTTTCTATACAATTTTTTTTTTGGTTTTTTAAAATTCATTTTAATAACTTTTTTATAAGAAAAAGCCGGTTCATGTGTTTAACAGATGTTCGGTACATCGCAGATAGACAGAAGCGTAGCGATAAACAAACTTGAGCGACATAATTTTATCAGTGGTTATTGTGTACGTCAAATCTTTGACAGAAATAATTCATTTGTGCAATTTGTTGCTGTTAATATTAACAATGGCGAGTTTAAGTGAACATCAACGAATTGAAATACTTATGATGTTGGGTTATGGAGATAGACGCAGAAGTTTACAAGACGTTAGTAATTTATTTAATGATACGCATACAAATAGAAATCCAATTTCTAAATCCGTTGTTGATAAAACTTTAAGACGCTTTGAACAAACGGGTAGCGTTAAAGATTTGCCAAGGAGTGGTAGGCCTAGAACAGCGAAAAGCGATGATAACAAACTGGATATTTTATTGGCTGTATCTGAATATCCCCATTTATCAACCAATCAACTAAGCGGCCAATTTCAATATTTCACAGTCATCGATCGTGTCGTTTTTAAAAAGTGAAAAGTATAAACCTTATAAGGTACACCTTGTACACGAGTTAACGGAAGATGATTTTGATAGGAGATTACAATTTTCTGAAGAAATGTTAAATATTTGCAATAATAATGAAAATTTTGTCAACAATATTCTTTTCTCAGATAAAGCTACTTTTTGCCTTACCGGTGAAGTAAACAGACATAACTGCAGATACTGGTCATCGGAAAATCCCTCTTGGTTTTTTGGAGCACCATACGCAGTACCCCCAAAAGGTTAATGTTTGGGTTATCATTCTGGGCGGTCATATTATCGATCCCTTTTTCATCAATGGCAATTTAACTTCGGCTCTGTATTTGCAGTTATTGCAAAATGAAATAATACCTGCTAGTGCTAGGCTCTATCCTCATGAAAACAATGAACACCTGCCCAATGACAGTATCTGGTTCCAGCAAGATGGTGCCCCACCACATTATGGTGTAAATGTTCGTCAATATCTGGACAACGTTTTTCCCCACAGATGGATTGGAAGACGAGGAACCATTGAATGGCCAGCCCGTTCGCCAGATTTAAGTCCTTTATATTTTTTTCTTTGGGGATACGTAAAAAAGAAAGTTTACAAAGAAAAGCCCGATAACGTCGAAGATTTACAAATCCGAATTGCCAGAACGATACAAGAAATTCCCTTAGATTTTTTACAGAACACTGTTCGGAGTTTTTTAAATCGATGGGGTCATTGTCAAATTACTAATGGACGACAATTTGAACACTTACTTTAATTTACTTTGTTATTAATTTGTTTAATTTTTCTTGTAAAAAAGTTATTAAAATGAATTTAAAAAAACAAAAATATTATTGTAAAGAGAAAAAAACCTCTATCGGATGGAAGAGCAAAAGTTACTAGTTCCCATTTTAAAAAAATGCGTGGACAGGCGTAACTAAAAAAACAATTGAAGAAAAAAAAAACAAATATTCTCAAATGTAGATCAAAATATCCTAACAAACTTTTATATTGAACATAAATCCCTAAAATTAATATTAACGATAATAAATCGCCGTCTCCATATTTTAACTAACCCTGTATAAAAAAACTCATACTAAAATGTGAGTTATATGTCATTAATATTTATTTTTTTAAATAAAATATTAAGTAATGTTAACGAAAATTAATAAATAATATTTCGCAGATACAAATATTTAAATTTCAAAATGTCAAATATCAATGTGACCAGCTGCATACATTATATAAAAATAAAACTCTGAACTTTTAAATTGAATAATTTTAATTTATTAATGTAAAAAATGCAAAATAGAAAAAATAGTATAAAAAAACTCGTTTCATAAGACTTTTTGTCGCACTCGCCGCTAACGCGGCTCGTTTTCTAAACTTGAACTCGTGCGACAAATGATGCCTTATGAATGAAGCTGGGATTATATGGAAATGCAATTTTTTTATTTATCATATGTTTGCCAAAATTTTTGCAGATCTATACGAATCACGTAAGGAAAAAGAATGTGCGCCTTCTTTTGTTTTGCATATCTTTCATATAAATACTGCTTTGAGCATATTTCATATAAAATTACATATTTGTTAATATTTTATAATTTATTTCTAAAGTGCACCGTAAAAAATATATAAAACTATTTAATCATAATATATCCAAATTACACTTAATTACACAACAGTCCGCATGAGATTTCCGTACAGCGGCAATTCCCAGATTTGTGTTTATCAAGTCGGGGAAGTTTCAGTGAATCTACGAGCAATGAGGTTGATCTATAGGTCAGTCATATTGCCAGTTGTGTTTAGTTAGTTCTCGAAAGTATATGTACACGTAATTTTACCTTGATATTTTTGCAATGTCGAAATCATATTCACACGTATCGATCTGGATTAAAAATTATCCTGAATTTTGTGTAGATAATAGCAGAGTGTTTTGTAAGTATTGCAGTAAAATTGTAAGTTCATATTTTTTTAATATCTGTAATTAATTATTGTAGATTCGATGCGAAAAATTTAAATTAACGTTTATTTTTACGAAATAGACCCCACACCCAATCCTCTGTTCATACATATCTCTGAAGATACAACTTGTACCCATTCACATACAACCTGTTCAAATGCTACATCCCGGATATGACCTATTGAGAGTAAATTTTTGCACAAAATTCAGAGCAATCAGAGCTTTCCCAGGATTGCTCTGAAAATATTTTGTTTATTGATGAAGCTCATTTCAACTGACAAGGAATTTTCAATCGCCATAACCTTCATGACTGCAGAATCAGCAAAGCGGTTGGTCTGTGAATGTTTCAATAGGTGTTGGGTTTCAATATGTATAGGAGTAAAAAGAATCAAGAATTCATATTGTCTGTCTGATGTGTCTGCACATGCTACATTATAAGTGCGCAGAATTTTGATCCGCCGTTTTCCTAATAAATGGATTAGTCGCGGGTGACCACCTCTGCCTTCCGACATAAGTCCGATAAATTATTGGCTGTGGGAATACATAAAAAGAAAAGGTTTCAGTGTCGCAAGGCAAGAATCCAAGAAAAAGTCCATTGCATTGCTCAAACGTTGAATTATAGAAAAATTTGGGCTAAATGGATTCCGCGACAATTATCGAATGTCATTAATGAAGAAAGAAAAAAATATTTGTCAAGAACTTCTTAATGAGTAAGATGATTTTTTTCATGAACGTCACCATTGGAAAATCTTGGGTTTATCTTTGTGGCCCCGAAGACAAGTGACAGTCAATGGAAAATCGTCGTCCTTATTCTCCATGTGTACGAAAATTCAAAAGAGTTCTATCAACACAGAAAGTCAAGCTCACCATTTTCTGGGTTATAAAGGAAGTCATTCATACGGAAGGGATCAACGATTAGCTCAGTAAGATACCAATAAGCTTTACGATCACTAAAGAATCGTATCCATAGAGTTAGACCGGAATCAACGAATTTATTTTGCACCACGACAGACAGCATGTGATGAAGACAGTGACGAGTTCAAAATTTGCGTTTGTTTCACACCTTCTGTACAGTTCTTATTTACCACCTTTAGATTTCCGATTGTCGCACTTTTCATCAGACGCTGAAGTTCGGGCTGCAAATGGATCAACAGCAAACAAAAAAGTTTTTTCATGAATGGAATGAAGATATAGATTCAGCATTTGAAGATATGCGTTGCACTAAACGGGTTTTATTTAGAGAAATAATTATATATGTTGATGGTATAATAAATTTACTTAATTTTGAAACTGATTTCATTATTTTGTCTGTTCTTATTCTTATTTTATACAGTTGGAGACGCTATTTACCAATTTTCCCTAGTACTTTGCCAAGAAGTTGCTACACGCAACGTCACTACTGTAATTTCAACAACGAAATTACTAAATGTCTATGACAAAGCAAATATAATATAATACAACCTAATTTAACACAATCAAAGAGTTTACCGGATGAGTATTACAAAGGAAAAAATTACTTAATGATTCTTAATATTTCTTGCAGCTAAATTTTCTTACGGCACGATACAAGTTTTTTAGTGATATGATTCAGATGAAACGCCGTAATTAAGATCAAAAATTACCTTACAGCTTGCTTTTTTTCTTTATCGCACGAGGATCATATGCTGCATTGGAGGCGTTTCCGGTACATGTGGCCTTTGAAGTGATTCCCAAAAAGGTTCTCTACTTCAGTTGTTTTTAACAATTGAAATAGCGAATCTCAGCAGTCAATTAGATGTAAAACTCCAGATCAACAGAAAAACTCCAGTTAATAGATGAGGTTAATTAGTTCTTCGACCTAGACAGACGTCAACCCAATCAAATAAAATGCCACAAACGGTGTATGTCGTTCTATGAGCTCCTAAGTCAGGGTAGAATTTTATCGATAAGGAATTCAAGTAGTGACACACACAAAAGACAACTGCACTGTCTTAAAGACTCGAGCAAAAAGTATTCGCGATCAATCGCACCTTAAATTCTATTCGTTTCTATCGTGCAGGCTCATAACACCGCAATATCGTTACGGATATCTACATCGGTATATAACCAACGCCAAGATATTGTAACAAAGTTTGTTTTCTTGTAGGCTCACTAATGCTTAAGTTGGTACGGATGTCTCCGCCAGTCTACGCCCTCACTATATCAGGCGTTGCGATATCAAAAACGCATACGTCGTGAGACATACGAAAGGTGTACGATAAAAACCGCAATATACTTTATGTTATTATTAATAGAATGTCGTTTGCAACTCATGCATGCTGTCTAAGTACCCCACTTTACTAATCACTGAACCAACCTCCTTGGTATAATTGCATTTGGCAACATTTTGTTTTTGCTATTAATATTTGAAGATGTACACATGTTCAATATTTACGATATTTAATTTCGATATTTTTCCAAGATTTTGCGTATGATTTTAACTTCAAAATATCATAACTTATCCCTTTTGTAATGCGTTTTATAAGAAAGGAATATTCTTTTCATTATCTGAGAAATTACGGAGGTGCCTGTTCTTTGTTTTTGTTAAACTCCTAAAATATAAAATAGAAATAATGGAAATGTTACATTTATGTCAATAAATCACTTAAGCGTACTGTCTAGACGCAACATTAGAAGCATATCCTTTATATTTCCGCAGCATCAAGTTTCCAAAGCATAAAACTTCTTGGTAATATTCTAGTAAATCCGAGATATCGATTATTATAAATACTTAAGGGTAGAGCAAGAACTTGTGACATAAAGTAAATAATTTTACTCAGAGCTAGCGGAATGTATTTTTAACATGAAAGTGAACGTAAAGGTGTAAAAACTCTTAAGGGCTAGCGCTGCAGAGTTTAGCGAACGAGGATAGAATATGGGAAAACTTATTTACTGGACGTGGGAAACTAAATTTAGGTTAATCGTACGGTGAAATTCTGCTCACATTTTGCAATTAGTAGCTTAAAGTAGAAAATATTGGCTGCTTAGCGTAAACGCTGTTGCATAAACACGTATATATAGGTACATAGGTATATTATTTTCACCTTTTACGTTTGCTTTCCGAATATTTACTTGAAAAAAATGTTTGTTCATTTTTAAATAGAATTTCGTTGCATTTTATTGAGTTTTAAACCCATATTCTATCATGGATATCATTATAGCACATAATTGATAGTTCAAGAGTGACTCATTGTTTGTTTTGAAATAATGACGAGGGGTTTTGTCAATTGAATCTGTAAGAATACTATCTAGCACTAAATATGGAAATAAAAGGAACTCTAACTGGTTCTGTACCCGCCGCCTAATGAGAGAAACAATATGTAAGACAGAGAACGGCGCTGTCAAATTGAAGTTGTCTGAGTGCGAGAGAGACAGAAGATAGAAAGAGGTGTTGCAGACGTTTGACAACTGGGAGTGGTGTGTCTAGAAGCACGAGAATAACAGCTCTCGTGCTTCTTGACGCTTCTTGAAGCTTCTAGACCCTTCTTGAGGTGTGATCAAAAAATCCTGTGAACGAATTGTTATAGCAGCAATCGCTGACGTTACTGCTACGGGTAATAACAAAAATGAATCTCGCAAAAACTGGCTTCGGTAACTTTTCGATAAATGGTAAAGTTCCAAGGTTATATCTGCGCAGGAGGGTTGATGTTAAAAATACAGTACAACTAGCCAGTACCCAGACTAGGCCAGTGAAGACGGCATGGGGTTCCTCTCGAAACGTTGTTACGTAATTGATTAAAATAATAGATAAAAATTGTGCCACCGTGAATGGTTGAATTGTAATCAGAGGTCATACGTCATACAGATGACGTAGATGCTATAACGTACCTACTAGGTGTACTATCAAACGAAAAGTAAGAAGCTACCATATATAACATTATAACGATATTTATTGGGAATGTTGTCCCCTCGAAATCTATTAACAAAGATTCAGTACGTATAGTATGAGCGGTCCTATATATATATATATATATAAGTAGACAAAGAGTCTTTGCCGTTAAAACAAGTATGTAAAATAAAAATTGTTGGGGAATCCGGCAATAAAAACCTTTAGTTAGTCAATTAGAGTCCTTTATTTTTTACCTTATATTTCGCTCTGTAGATTTAGAGCTTCATCAGAGGTCACTTTAATCAAAAGAAAATACAACATTAGCTAATTTAGTCTACTAATTATAAGATTAATACTTACAAAAGCGAAACTATTTTTTTTGTGAGAGATATAACATTTTTAAAAAAACAAAACCTATAGAGAAACAAGCAGTCCACGTAATACAAATAAAACTTTATATTAATTAAAAATTGTTACTTTAAAAGCTTATTGTTTTTACATATTAAAACCATTTAAAAACTATTATTTTTTCAACAAACACATCTAAAAAGAAACACACATGTAGTAAAGAACTACTTGTCTTGATTTAAATTACATTTGAACAATTCAAGTGTCGACAAGGTAGTGTATTAAATTTTCGAAACCAATGTCATACTCGTATATGCAAAACCTATGATAAAAGTACAGTAGGTAAAAACAAGCAATGTCAAGGTTAACGATATATATACAGATGTTCAAAAGTTGCGTGCTTAATTTCAATAATGTGCAGGCTACAAACAGGTTAAACTTAATTAAAAAGAAATTGCAAAATTAAAATTATAATCATATGAAAAAATTGTGGAAGGACAAATGTGTTAAATGACATCAATAGAGTTAATATTCTGTGTATTTAGATGACTTGAGTTTTTGATATGAGAAAAAGTCAGTAAAAAGGCATATATTGCGCTTAAATTATTTGTGTCAGATCTGAAATTCATAGCGTGAGGATTATTATTGATCTCAACCATCTCCAAAAACTCCCTACATTTTAAACTATTAACTCTCTGGAGGATTTTAACATTCTCAAAATTTGGGTTGTGGTTGTATTTGATCATATGTGAGGACAAAGCACATCTGCTCTTCCCAGTTCGAACGTCGCTCTTATGTGTGGTAAGTCTGGTTTTTAACCAAGTTGAGGTATGACCTATATAACTCCAGCTACTTACGGTCAGAGCGCGGATCTTACCAACAAAGACCAGCCAAAAATTGTGAAATATTATAGATTTCCTTACATTGTGGGGGTGTCGGAGCGGCTCTCTAGGGTCCTCGCCACAGACGATATAAAATTGGGTTTTTATAACTACAATCCGTTACGTACTCATTTTAGTAAAACTAAGGACTTGACACCTTTGCCTTTCCAGTCGAACGTTGTATATAGCATTCCTTGCAATGAATGCAACAAAGTTTATATAGGTCATACCTCAACTTGGTTAAAAACCAGACTTACCACACATAAGAGCGACGTTCGAACTGGGAAGAGCAGATGTGCTTTGTCCTCACATATGATCAAATACAACCACAACCCAAATTTTGAGAATGTTAAAATCCTCCAGAGAGTTAATAGTTTAAAATGTAGGGAGTTTTTGGAGATGGTTGAGATCAATAATAATCCTCACGCTATGAATTTCAGATCTGACACAAATAATTTAAGCGCAATATATGCCTTTTTACTGACTTTTTCTCATATCAAAAACTCAAGTCATCTAAATACACAGAATATTAACTCTATTGATGTCATTTAACACATTTGTCCTTCCACAATTTTTTCATATGATTATAATTTTAATTTTGCAATTTCTTTTTAATTAAGTTTAACCTGTTTGTAGCCTGCACATTATTGAAATTAAGCACGCAACTTTTGAACATCTGTATATATATCGTTAACCTTGACATTGCTTGTTTTTACCTACTGTACTTTTATCATAGGTTTTGCATATACGAGTATGACATTGGTTTCGAAAATTTAATACACTACCTTGTCGACACTTGAATTGTTCAAATGTAATTTAAATCAAGACAAGTAGTTCTTTACTACATGTGTGTTTCTTTTTAGATGTGTTTGTTGAAAAAATAATAGTTTTTAAATGGTTTTAATATGTAAAAACAATAAGCTTTTAAAGTAACAATTTTTAATTAATATAAAGTTTTATTTGTATTACGTGGACTGCTTGTTTCTCTATAGGTTTTGTTTTTTTAAAAATGTTATATCTCTCACAAAAAAAATAGTTTCGCTTTTGTAAGTATTAATCTTATAATTAGTAGACTAAATTAGCTAATGTTGTATTTTCTTTTGATTAAAGTGACCTCTGATGAAGCTCTAAATCTACAGAGCGAAATATAAGGTAAAAAATAAAGGACTCTAATTGACTAACTAAAGGTTTTTATTGCCGGATTCCCCAACAATTTTTATTTTACATACTTGTTTTAACGGCAAAGACTCTTTGTCTACTTACACATTCCTTAATGGGGTACTTCGAAAACATCCGAAACAACTACGGAAACAACCAATCCATCACGTTAAAGAAATGGATGTCAACATCTGAGAAGATCATAAAATTGCAGAACCGAAGGATCTACTTACTGAAATGTAGAAAACACAACATCCTGCCAAAACACATATCACAGGGTTCCACGAGTATGAATAATCTATTAGTGACTTCAAGCAAGATACTTCAGAAGAAGGCTACACAGTTAAATAACAGGTTAGGACATGGTGTGTTAAATTTAGAAATTTCAATAACGCTGTCAGATTTGAATTTTTATAATAAACAATTGCTAAACATTAAGGATACAGCCAAAAACTTTTTACCTATTCATTTAGTACTTGACTTTGAACACACACTAAAGAAAAGAAACGAACGACTTTTTAAACAAATTAAATTAAATAATGTCAATAAATTTGAAAACTTAGTAAAGAGTATAAAAACCACTAAATTCTATAAAAATAATACGGGTTGGTTCGTGGATAGGACGGGGGGGAGGTTCCCTTCAGATATCGCCGATTTTCTCTCTTTGGGACCTAAATTTGGTATCCCGGTCACTAGTAGGGATGTTAGGATTGGTGGGGTTTTGGCTGAGTGTGAGACCATATTAAATAGTACACGCCCAACTGATAAAGATATACATAGAGCTCAAATTACTAAAATTTTAACCAATTTCATGACATCTTCTCTAAATAAACAAGCTTTTTGGGGGGAGATAAGTAACAAATGTCACACCTTTCTAAAAAACAACCCAGACATCTTAATCGTAAGAGCTGATAAAGGGGCTGTAACAGTATCTGTCCTTAAAACCGAATACATAAGTAAGACGGAAGAACTTCTATCTGACACTTCCACCTATCAGCTATTAAATACTGATCCCACCTCCGGAGTGCAACAACGTATGAACACACTACTTCGCAATCTTAAGAATAACAAAGAACTGGATGAGCAACTGTATAAAAAGCTCATAATTTTCAACTCTGTTAGCCCAAAACTATACACTTTGCCTAAAATCCATAAGGTGGATGTTCCCTATAGACCTATTGTATCATACACGGGCTCCCCTTGTTACAATATATCAAAGTTTGTTGCGGATATCCTCTCAAATTGCTTAAAAAATAATAGTCCTTATGACATTGACGATACTTTCACCTTTGTTGACAAATACCAAGACTACATATTACCTAATGACTTCCAGATAATATCTTTAGACGTTGTATCTTTATTTACCAGTATACCAACTAGTTTAGTCTTACATGTACTAAACACCCATTGGCATAAGATATCAGATGTGACAAATCTATCTTATGATTCTTTCTTTTCATTATTGAGATTTATTTTTACCAATAGCTATTTCAGTTTTAATAATAAATCTTATACGCAGACTTCAGGTTTACCTATGGGCTCACCGCTCAGCCCGATCCTTGCCAACCTAGTGATGGATTTCTGTTTAGATAATATACTCAAAGTTTTACCATTTACATTCGCCTTCATACATAAATATGTTGATGATTTGATTTGCGCTTTGCCGAAATCTGAAATAGACAACGTTTTGGGAATATTCAACTCCTTCCATCCTGACATACAATTTACCCTTGAACGCGAGTGTGGGGGTGGTGTACCTTTCCTAGACACCAAAGTCATTAGGGATAGCAACAGAATTTTAATAGACTGGTATAGAAAGCCTAGTAATTCTAATAGATTATTAAACTACCACTCCAATCATTCAAAAAGCCAAAAAATAAACCTCATTCTGGGCATGAAACGGAGAGTGACTAGGATAAGCCACCGCTCCTTCAGACAGCGAAACCTTCGATTGTTGGATGGAATGTTTGCAAACAACGGTTACCCTCGGGGTTTGATTAGCAGACTCATTTTTTCCACTCCAGCTACTTACGGTCAGAGCGCGGATCTTACCAACAAAGACCAGCCAAAAATTGTGAAATATTATAGATTTCCTTACATTGTGGGGGTGTCGGAGCGGCTCTCTAGGGTCCTCGCCACAGACGATATAAAATTGGGTTTTTATAACTACAATCCGTTACGTACTCATTTTAGTAAAACTAAGGACTTGACACCTTTGCCTTTCCAGTCGAACGTTGTATATAGCATTCCTTGCAATGAATGCAACAAAGTTTATATAGGTCATACCTCAACTTGGTTAAAAACCAGACTTACCACACATAAGAGCGACGTTCGAACTGGGAAGAGCAGATGTGCTTTGTCCTCACATATGATCAAATACAACCACAACCCAAATTTTGAGAATGTTAAAATCCTCCAGAGAGTTAATAGTTTAAAATGTAGGGAGTTTTTGGAGATGGTTGAGATCAATAATAATCCTCACGCTATGAATTTCAGATCTGACACAAATAATTTAAGCGCAATATATGCCTTTTTACTGACTTTTTCTCATATCAAAAACTCAAGTCATCTAAATACACAGAATATTAACTCTATTGATGTCATTTAACACATTTGTCCTTCCACAATTTTTTCATATGATTATAATTTTAATTTTGCAATTTCTTTTTAATTAAGTTTAACCTGTTTGTAGCCTGCACATTATTGAAATTAAGCACGCAACTTTTGAACATCTGTATATATATCGTTAACCTTGACATTGCTTGTTTTTACCTACTGTACTTTTATCATAGGTTTTGCATATACGAGTATGACATTGGTTTCGAAAATTTAATACACTACCTTGTCGACACTTGAATTGTTCAAATGTAATTTAAATCAAGACAAGTAGTTCTTTACTACATGTGTGTTTCTTTTTAGATGTGTTTGTTGAAAAAATAATAGTTTTTAAATGGTTTTAATATGTAAAAACAATAAGCTTTTAAAGTAACAATTTTTAATTAATATAAAGTTTTATTTGTATTACGTGGACTGCTTGTTTCTCTATAGGTTTTGTTTTTTTAAAAATGTTATATCTCTCACAAAAAAAAATAGTTTCGCTTTTGTAAGTATTAATCTTATAATTAGTAGACTAAATTAGCTAATGTTGTATTTTCTTTTGATTAAAGTGACCTCTGATGAAGCTCTAAATCTACAGAGCGAAATATAAGGTAAAAAATAAAGGACTCTAATTGACTAACTAAAGGTTTTTATTGCCGGATTCCCCAACAATTTTTATTTTACATATATATATATATATATATATATATAAATTATGTACTGCAACTGTGTCCAAGTGTCTCCTAAGGAAGTTATTAATAAATAACGAAATATTGAGATAATTATCATTTGACTTTTTAATGGAAACAGACCGATAACCTAAACTAGTGAATTTATATATATATATATATATAGTAAAAATTAATTGAACGGGTGAATGGTCTGTCAAATAAAAAAATTCATTTATTTCACTCTATATTTCATAACGATTTGTTAATTCTTCAGGAGTTCCTACACGTTTAACAAAACCACAATATATTAATAAATATGACAATACTAAAATACTTACAATTAAGAGTTAAAATCTAGCAAAGACGCCAGTAAACATGTTAAAATCGATCGTCTAAATTTAAAAACCTTAAATTAATAAGATGTTGGTTTCTCGTCAACCTTTTAAAAACAAATATACATAAATGTTAAAATATAAAAATAAAAATATGAAATACATAGCAAAAAACCGATGTCATAAAAATATCGTAACCAAAAATATGTATATGTATATATATATATATATATATATATATATATATATATATATTTAGACTAGGAGTCTTTGACGTTAGAACATATATGGAAGAGAACTTTTTTGGGGGGAATCCAGAGAGATTCGCTCCCTAAAAAATTCCCTTCCATATATATATATATATATATATATATATATATATATAATAATAATAGAAAATTTCTTGACCATACTAATATAAAAAATTCTTTCTTTGGAGACTGTGGTTAAGTAAAAACTTAAAAAAGGTATATAACCCCTTACCACAATTATTAATCGTATCCTAAATACGTATTTCGACAACTAAGTTGTCATCATCAGTAGGTAAAACCACTAATTAAGAGTCGCACATGGGGCACAGTAAAGCTAGAAAACCGCTTACGCAACAACTACTTTAATTTTTTTTTACTTTTAATTAGTGGTCTACTGATTGTGACAACTTAGTTGTCGAAATACATATTTAGGATACGATTAATAATTGTGGTAAGGGGTTATATACCTTTTTTAAATTCATACTAATATAAATTCATTAATATTTGGGTTATCAGTCTGTTTACATTAAAAGTCAAATGTTCATTCTCTCAATATTTCGTTATTATTAAGAACTTCGTCAGGAGATCAATTAGAGTTAAGTGTTGGTCTTATTAATTAATTCGCACATAATTGTAACTAATAACGCAATACTAAACACTTGAAAATGACATTATAAAACAAAACTAACTAAGTCTGTGGCTTACATATTATACAGACAAATAATGCAGATTAATGCAGAGAATTATACAGAGAATGCAGAGAATAATGCAGTTGAAAAAGTCTCGAGTTTCAAAAATTATTACAGTGTTAGTAATGCAATTTTCAAGTGTTAATTTTAATGTATCCAGGCCGATAACCCAAATATTAATTAATTTAATTTTTCTTGGAATTCGGCTTATTGGTAAATTATTCTTTAAATAAAAAACTTATTTGATCGTTTCAACATTTATTGTCTTCGTCGGAAACACATTGATTTGGATAAATTTGAATGCATTTTCTACTGTTTTAGTAATTATAAAATGTACACTAAGTTTTACACATATTGCCTAAACTTTAAAATTACCTGCTTGATACATGTGTTTATCTTATATTTTTCTGTTACGCCAACATGTGATCAAGTATTTGTTGAGTGTTGTTTAAATTAATTTTTTTTTTATAATATAGAAAAATATAATTTCGACAAATTAGCAATTTCATTACGATCGTTTACGGCGTTTTTTTGGGTTTTTAATGTGAATTAATTCTAATGCTATCTAGTTTTGTAATTTATCTGTTTGGAGTATTTTAACATATTTGTAATTGAAGGTGTGACTATTTTTGTTTTGGTGTCTTTTTTAAGGTTGTAATGGTTTTTTTGCATATTTATGACCATTGATTCTGTCTTTTAAATGTTTTGTTTGACCTATATAAATGCATTGCAAACATTAAATGGAATGCTATAAACTACGTGTTATTCTTTTATATTATCAACTTAAATTTTACCAAAACAAAATTAAAAGCAGCCATTCCAACGGAATGTCTGCTTTTCAACCTCAAAAAGAGACGACAACGTAAAAAAGTTACAAAAATTGTTCATTTAAACAGGCGATTCGACAGCTTTCCAAAGAACTGAATATCTCGTATGGGTCCACATATTAACCGATAATTTGCAAATGAGACGAGTAAGTACGAAATTTGTTCCCAGACTTTTGTCTGACGAACAGAAGCGATATCTTCTGTCAGTTTGCACGAAATTGAAAAATTGTCTTGATGCAGACTCGGACACTTCATCGCAAAAATTATAATCGGAGATGAAATTTATAACAGACAACTACACTAATATTATATAGGTACGTGCCATCAGCAATACTAAATATTTTCCCATAAAATGCAATTTATCGCTTTTCTTCTCTTAGGTATATTGTAATGTACCACTATGTTTATTAAAAATCACTCTTCAACTTTTACAATGTAGTTTATTGTATAACAACTTTTACATTTATTTTACAACAATTGCTTACTTCTAAGTGATGGACTAAATCTAACTGTTCGTTAGAATTGAATATGAATAACACTTACACTTATTGTGTAGCATATTTACTATACGTGCTTTGTATATGAGAGTTCGAATATGAATGTTAGTTATCGTAACCTTTCTGTATTAGTTCCTTCAGGATAGATATCAGATGGAATTTGTGAACTAAAACACAGACGTTTTAAAATAACATCGGGGGCGTAACAAGGTCAAGATACTGTGAGAAAGAATTTAAAAGATATGTATTAGTGAAGTGGCAACGTTACAGACAAGGGTATTTCTACGCAATAAATCTGTGGGAATATGGAATATTGAAAGGGAGAAATAACAGACACGTTAAATGGAAAATGTATGTTTTCTTTGTGTTCTAATTTATGATATCTATTTAGTAGATGCCGTCTGTACGATGTGTGCGTAAATAATAATACACCAAAAATTTGTGAAGAGAGATATAAGAATACAATTTATATTTATGAATAAGTATACACAAAACTTATTGGTTATTGTTCTGACTCATTTATTAGAGTTTATTACAATATTTCTAAAGCAAATTAACGTATTTGAATAGTTAACATTTTTTCATTGTTTCAAAATTTAATACTTTGCTTAGCCAGTGCGTTGTATATTTTAACCCCAGCAGTAATTATCAAAAAAATCTAATCACAAATGAAAAGTAATTTGCGTTATATTTTTAAAACCATAAATATTTACTTTCGGACGCAATTTTTGCTAACGTAAACACACAAAAAAAAATTTATCTCAATTTTTTCCCATTCCCAGTTAAAACTTTAAAAGCCCCGGTAATCTTTCATTGAAATCCAGGCGTTAGCAATCGCTATTACCAACACGTGAACCACTGCGGATGCCCGGCCAAATGTGTCACAATAAAAATCACATAAATATTTTGTCGGAAGTAAATTAGTGTGTCAAGGGGGCGCTGATATACGTACCAGTGGTACATTCTTTCGTTTCGTCTCTGCAGGGTTTATATTTTCACGTAAAATATCAATGAGCACGGAAAGAGTCTCTGCTCAGTCTCTGCGTGTAGTGCTTAATAGATTTTTTATTTTAGCGTTCGTCGTGACTTTGCAACGCCAACTTTGAACGGCTTACATATTTTCGTGATATTTCGTGTTTTCACATTTCACCGCAAATATTTACGATTACTTTTAAAGTTTCAATTTTACAGAGCTAGCATACTCTAATTATGCAGTTATGATAGCAGTTACAACTTTATTAATTTTTATGAATTATAATATTTATCCTTAGAAAAGTTACTTTATGTAAAATCTGTAATAAATTGAACATGCATAAAATAGACGCTCTAAAACTATTGAAATGCGGGAAAGTACATATATGCAAGGGTGGTTTGGAATGTTCTCGGTCTGACACAGAGATGGCGCAAGTATTACCGAGTTACTAACGAGTGTTCAGAAACATTCGAAGTCAAGTGGGCTCTGAACAAATAATCGTATATCTTTACTTAAGTATCTGATTTGTAATAATTATTAAATGTCAACTGTTGTCTGTCAAAAATTGTCAGAATCTAATATCGAAGATACTAATTTGTATTTTTTAATTTTGAAAATGGTATTTACTAACGTACACAAAGCATTCATGGTTGAATCATATTTTCGAAATGGTCAAAAGATCGATGGCCAGTGGAAGTATTCAATTCAAGCTTGTTTGGAAGAATTTCGAGCTTAATTTCCCAACCTTGCTTTTGATTATAATACTTTTCACTGTACACTAATCAGAATTGTTCCAGTTTTTCGACAAACTGGTAGCGTGGGACGCCAAGTTGGTGACCAAAAGTCCGGACAGAAGAAGTGATTGGGAATGTTAGAGAAATAATGACTGATGCCCCTAAAACTTCAGTAAGAACTCTTGCTCAACAAACCGGGTTGTCAGTTGGTTCTTGCTATAAAGTTTTAAAAGAAGATTTACAGTTATTCCCATATCGTATAACTTGTTTGCGAGAAATCCTCGATATTGATTATCCGCGACGAGTAGTATTTTGCGAATGGTTTACAAATAATTTTAATGATGATGTCCAAGACAAAACTTTCTTTTCAGACGCAGCATGGTTTCATGTTAGTGGATATGTTAACTCGCAAAACATGAGAATGTTGAGTGACACAAAGCCCAATAATTTTTATGTTGAAGCTCCTTTACATCCTCCGAAAGTTGGTGTTTGGTGCGCTATAAGAAGAAGAAGGATTATTGGTTCATTTTTTTTTTAATGGTACCTTGACTGCAGAAAGATATCGACAGGAAATACTATTGCCTTTCCTTAATCAACTTCGCGATGATGAACTAGCTTTGGGATACTTTCAACGAGATGGAGCTAGAGCTTACACAGCGGGGGAAACAATGAATATGTTACAAGAAATGTTTGGAAATCGTTTAATTAGTTTGAACAGCGATCATGAATTTCCTCCAAGATCTTGTGATCTTACACCGTGTGATTACTATTTATGGCCTTTTTAAAAAAATTCAATTTATCAAGTACCAGTGCAAGATCATATAGATCTCCAAGACAGAATTATAAATAAAATTAGTGAAATTAGAAATAGTCCCATACTGCAAAATGTATTTAGTAGCATTCTTACAATAATTTATTGTAAATCTGGGGAAAGGCTGAAGAACTCCCCAGGCCAAGGACAGACAAAATAGATCTTTAGAGTGTATTCCCCGAAGCTTACAACGGACCTATAGAATAGTCATAGAAAGTCTGTTAAAATTACAGTAAGCCTATTAACGGGACATTGTAAGCTCAACAAACATATGAATAATATGAGCTTGACAGAAGAAATGGTATGCCGATTCTGTCAAGAGGAAGAGGATATCGCGATTCATGTACTATGCCAATGTGAAGGTTTAACAAGAATAGGGTTCCTACAAATGGAAGACCAATATCCTAAAGCGGAACTATATTTTAAAAATCGCTCCCGAAACTGGTAAGCTTAATTAAGAAAGCAGGGCTAGAAGAAATACTTTAACGAGGCATGAAGACTACAATAGATGTGGTAAGGTTACAGTGGAAGAGGTTTTGCGGACACCTCAAGTAATCTATCTATATATTTAAGGAGATTTCTCAAAGGTTGTTTGATAGTGAGCGGAAGAGATAGAAATTTGATGGAGCGATATCAGGAGAATAAGATGGATGTGGAACAACCTACGAACCGAGTTCTAGAATAGCCGTTTGTGTAATTTTGCCAGTATGAAGGTGAGCGTCATCGTGCTGCAAAATGATTTGATAGTGTCTTTAGTCTGAAATTACGACCTCAAACTCACTGAGCTTTTAACAGTTAATGTTAATATATTAAACTAGTACGATAACTAGATACTATTGTCATTATAAGATGAATAAAACCTTTACTTGTAAAGTTATTTCCTCTTAATTAATTAGATGAGCTTCATTACACAAGAATGAATAGCATATTAATTGGATTATGTAATTTTTTCCAGTTATCGCATGAAGAGGTGCTATTGTTCAGCAAGAATTCTCTAAAATATCAAAATACTTAATTTGAAATTTGCAAATTAATTACTGTTACCTTCTAAAATCATTATTTGACTAGTTTATATTAATTAATATGGCATATTAAAGTAATATATTTCGACATAAACTGACATTTGCGTGTATGATGATAACCTATAAAATTGTATTAAGTAAATGTATCAATCTATATCAGACATGACTTCATATATTCAAGGACTACTTTGACTTCGAATGTTTCTGAACACCCGTTACAATGACTTGATACATAACAGTGCCGACAAGACGTGGTCTTATTTTCTATTGGTAATTTACAAATCCGCCACCTTGTCGAGGTTTCTTGAGATTTCAATGTGTTTCTATGTAAACAAGTCACTGAATCAAGAATATTTCTTATTATACACACAAGTTATCGTTATTTGTATTTAATATTTAAGTTTAGTGTTTATCGTTGAGTTAGCAACTATAAACTTAACGTAATAATTGAGATGAGTATAAATTATATAAACAGTATTTGAATTTAATAAGCTCATATTTTAGAAACTACAATACCTGTTGCAGTTGGTTGTTTTTATTTTTCTGCGAAAGGATTCATTATGAAACGTCACTGTACGAGTGACTTAATACTTGTACAGTACCAAGTCACTCGTACAGTGGCGACAAGTTACCGTTGGCCGCCATGTTGTGTCGAAAATTATATAGCGGTAAACGTGAATTTAACGTACAATATTAATTTAAACAATATTCTGAACAATATCTGAAAATAAATCCATTCGTTGGCGAACCCATGTCCAATCAGTTAAATAATTCCAACCAAACACTGCGCAAAAGGCCAAGTCCCAGTCAACACGTCGCAGACTTGACTTTTATTAATATTTCGGTGATATATTTTTTTTTTCATTATCTTGAGAAAATATTAAATATTGTATTAAATTGATATTTCTATTAAAATTCAAAGTATTCTAAAAAACAATCCAATGTGTAGCAGCTGATTTGCTAGCATATGCATTTGTAACATTTTTTATTTTTTTGCCTTTAATTTTTAACATAAAATTAACAATCTTCTATATAAATGTTTACGCATACAATGGAAATTTAAAATGTGCTGGGTTAATTACTTGGAACTGAGGAAGCTAAAATTTTGAATTTTATACTTCACTTCGTGACTTGTAATATAATTGTTATAGTTAATTTATTTTATTAAACGTTATTTGTCCTACAAAATAATACAAATCTGTATAAAAACAAATCTGTAAAAACAAATGTATCTGTATATGCATGGACACATTTGTCCTACCGATAACCTGGTCTCTAAATAAGACGCATCGGAAACTTAGCCATGACTAGAACCACGACATCAATTGGGCATCCTGCACTTCTGGCGATCCGACCAGCCACTTCAGATGTTACATGGTGATCCGACTAGCCACTTCAGATATTACATGGTAATCCAACCAACCACTTCAGATATTTACATGGCGATATGACCAGCCGCTTTGATACAGTTCACGGGTTGTCCAATATCGACAGTTCTATTTGTTAGCATAATCACTCAAATTAAAATCAGCCTCATCGCTCATAATTAATACTGGTTCATTTACATCAGCAAAAATCATTTGCATTCTTTCGACGAGCTCCTTGCGTTGTGCAAAATTTCCTTTATTCAGGCGCTGAACACCTATAAGCTTATAGGGGTGAAAGTGAACCGCTTTGAAGTTTGAATTACTGATTGTATCACCCTTTCTGCGAAAGCTGGTGTTCTTACACTTCGGGGACGACTTTGAAGTTTTGGATTCATTGCCAGTACCGTCTAAAATTACGTACCCATCTGTTGGTTGTGTCACGTTTCGGAACCGAAGCGTTACGACCAATATTGAAGCGTTGGCACAAACTTCGTGTGTACTATTCGTTCCTAAAACGCCCTTCCATTCTGCCCCACCCTGTATACCCAGTAAGAGCTGACCAGATGGGCCACTCATTTTTACCACAATATTTGTGTAAATTCTCACATTTTAAAGACATTGTAAAATAATAATAACCTTTTTGTATTTATATATATGTATATATATATATATATATATATATATATATATATATATGAAAAAATGTGTGAAAGCCGTATCCATCCGGGATGTGCAGACGTCGACGTTTTATAGTTATTACTAATTGTAAATACACCTTACCCAGAAATAATACGACTTTCATTTCTATACTGCGTGTATATATACTAATGATGATAAACGTACTGTTAATGAGAATTCATAATTATTGAATTCTCATGTTACATGCCTTTGCCGCTCTAATAGTTGCATGAATCTCTACAAATGACAAAATCGCATTTGTCTAAGAATGTAGCCGCAACGTGTCACGTCTATTTCTTGGTAAGGTGTATTGACAATTAGTAATAACTATGAAACGTCGACGTCTGCACATCCCGGATGGATACGGCTTTCACACATTTTTTCATTTTTCCCGGACAACCTGGACGGTTGGCCTCGTGACACGTTGTGGCTACATTCTTAGACAAATGCGATTTTGTCATGTGTAGAGATTGATGAAACGATTAGAGCGGCAATGGCATGTAATATGAGAATTCAATAATTATGAATTCTCATTAACAGTACGTTTATCATCATTAGTATATATACACGCAGTATAGAAATGAAAGTCGTATCTATTTCTGGGTAAGGTGTATTGACAATTAGTAATAACTATGAAACGTCGACGTCTGCACATCCCGGATGGATACGGCTTTCACACATTTTTTCATTTTTCCCGAACAACCTGGACGGTTGGCGCCGTGACACGTTGCGGCTACATTCTTAGACAAATGCGATTTTGTCATGTGTAGAGATTGATGCAACGATTAGAGCGGCAATGGCATGTAATATGAGAATCCAATAATTATGAATTCTCATTAACAGTACGTTTATCATCATTAGTATATATACATGCAGTATAGAAATGAAAGCCGTATCTATTTCTGGGTAATGTGTATTGACAATTAGTAATAACTATGAAACGTCGACATCTGCACATCCCGGATGGATACGGCTTTCACACATTTTTTCATTTTTCCCGAACAACCTGGCCGGTTGGCGCCGTGACGCGTTGCGGCTACATTCTTAGACAAATGCGATTTTGTCATGTGTAGAGATTGATGCAACGATTAGAGCGGCAATGGCATGTAATATGAGAATTCAATAATTATGAATTCTCATTAACAGTACGTTTATCATATATATATATATATATATATATATTATATAATAAAATTAATAATTCAAATCTTCACTGCCTTGACAACACATGATCGGAAAATGACAATTGTTTCGCCAACACAGTGACTTCGTCTAGTGAGTACATATATATATATATATATATATATATATATATACGGATGTTAAATTGTAATTTGCTCTAGTACTCACTAGACGAAGTCACTGTGTTGGCGAAACAATTGTCATTTTCCGATCATGTGTTGTCAAGGCAGTGAAGATTTGAATTATTAATTTTATTTCTATTTTAAAAGTCAGTCTCCCATCCAATAATCAGATTTTTGAATCGAAGCTCGAGATTTAGATAACTTTTTGAACTCTCTGTGATGACTCATTCAACGATACGTTACTTATCATACCTCCAGCGCCTTCTAGATGGATATAGAACGCTGGAGAAGAGGTACAACAGCAAGCCGTCGAGGAAGGGATGAGGGGATTCGATACCAAATCATCGCCGAATGAACTTACATAAATATAAATACATAAATGTGCCTATTGTTATTAATTAGTTTTAAATTGTTATTCGTTTTTATTATTAATATAGTGTGTCTAAGTTACCGTTAGTTTTATTTCAGAACCCGAATAGACAAGTATTTTACATCACGATAATTTTGCTACAAATTTGACCTTAGATTTTTGGCCACTCTGCTATTTCTAAAACTAAAGGCACTCGATGAAGGTTTCAACACCATCAGATGTATGTATATATGCTAGTCTTTGAAAATATCTAGAATACAAGAAATTTTTGTATAGATTTATTAAGATGAAAAACAAATAAATATATTTGTATGTATACTCCTTATAAAAAAACTTTTCTTATTCATCTTAATCAGAAAAACACAATGAAAATGCAATATTTAAACAATGAAAGGACAGTGTTATTAACGGATTTGGGTTTGTTTTACATAGTAAAAATTTTAGCTATATTTGTTTGAAAATATGTTTTTATTTCTTTGTATAAACTATTCTTACAGGCGAAATCACCTACTGTAATTTGTACGAAACAATTCGTCGAAACAAAAGAACATTCTTCCCGTATAATTTTCGGGCTGCAGTTTAAGAAAAGTTCGTCCTCCTTGTAATTTAGAGAAGTCCTAAATCCTGAAAACGCGAGAATATCGTAGATCCGACGCTGGGATTGTTGCAATTTAGGTCGACGTTAGGTTGTGGGGGGTAGGTAGTGACGCAGCAGTTGCGATTCCGTCGGTATTACAGCGGGCGATAATTCAAGAGAAAAGTCACGAAGTTTGCGTTGTTCTCGGATCTTCGGTTTCGAAGGATAAATAGAAAAAACTTTACTATTTATTCTACACCCCTATTATACTTACTTGGAAGGATAGACAATAGTTACAGGAAACTCAAACTATTGTACAGATACTTTAGCAATAGGCAAGCGAAAACATTGGAATGATTCGTATTAATTAAATGGCTTTTCAGGATTCTCTTGACATTATTTTCAAATATACTGATTTTCAAAAAAATCCGAACATCCAGAAAGAGTGGACCAATTGCAATGAAATTTTTTATATTACTCTGTCTTGTCTCTGATTTTAAATGAACAATTGGACAAAAAAATTTAAAAAGTGTACAATTTTTTTATTTTGTTTTATCAAAAAATTATGTTTTTAAATTTGCGTTTCCTTTAAGTTGAAGAAATATTTCGCAGCGATTTGTTCTCAATTTATTAAGTCATTATGCCTAGGCGGAAAAATTTTCTTTGGCGCTGAAACCCAGCGTTAAACAATACTCCGATATCTCACTATATCCTTGCTATCATTTCAAATTAATTATAATGACTCAAAGCCGCATTAGAGAAGTAATAAAACTAATTCTAAGAAGTCATTAAAATTTCAAAGTACGTCTTCCGTACACGTGTTAATCAATGAAACTTTCGATAGCAAAAGAGGACAAGCTTTCGTCAACTCGATACTTTTAAACGACAAGATGCGTAGTTAAAATAACCGATAGGTGAAGCTACTGTTGAGAAGAATTATAACACCAATTACATAATTAGAAAATCATTTCGCTACATCAAAATTAAGACGATAAAATTCGGAATCTAGTTGATAAAGAATATTACTTAATTATGTTCTAAATAAATTATTTTAAATTAAAGACCATAGTACAGAAAATAAACACGAGATGTCTCTGATGCTTCAATAACCAAGGGGATGTAAAATGAAAATATCAATGACTATTCTAAATGAATTCACTACAAATAAAGCCGTAAGATATTCTAAAATTAAATTTTAAAATAAAGATTCGCATTAAAACTGCACAAATTAACCTAATAACTAACTGTTTACAATATATCAACTCTACCATTTTTATTGCGAATTCTCACGCCGTCTACACGAGTAACATATTACTGTGAACTTCGCTTTCAAATTTAAATTATAATGGGCGATTCGTGTGTGTGGTTACACAAGCATAATTTTGTTGAGACTGTATATTATTTGGGTACCTCAGGGCTATTTTTTTGGATTCTACACAACTAGGTCTAGCGTCCAAAGTAAATGCAAATAAATAATACAACTAGTCGTTTTAAAAATATTTTATTGTTCGTTCGTATTTTCACATCTCATTTTTGTTGTGACTTAAAATATTTCATTCTTAACCTATATCTTAACCTATGTAACTTTAAAATACAAATATTCTCTAGTAAGTCATACACGGATAGTATTGGAGTTTTAATTCTGATTCCAAATTAATCTCGCAGGAGGATTTCTCCCGCAAAAGGGGGGCGGGGATTTGCCCCCCCAAATTCTAATATTTAGACATATTAAAATTTAGACAATTTTAATATGTCTAAAATTTTATGACATAACGTTACTTGTTTACGTATTAATGCTTGGAAATACTAAAATTTTAGTACTACATTAATATACAAGTGTCCCGTATCGTTATGTAAAAATTTTAGGAGTGTAAAGTAGACTTCATTTCAAGTAACAAAAAGGTAAAACTTGTATATCCATTTTTATGTGTTTCAAAGTTACAGATCTATGAATGTGATTGTCAGATCATGAAAAAAAAATGTAAATTTGAAGTCAATACAAACTGATTTTATTTAAAAAAAAGTTATACGATTCAATAATATGATTGTTAACGTCGCGTAATAAAATGTTATCTTAAAATAAATAAACACGTGTCGTAGTGCATACAGTAATTTCTTGGAGATCTACAAAAAAGAGGTACTCAAAGTCTATCTCTGACGGAAATGTGGATCTCTGGTCTCTACTGATAACTTTTTTACAAAGCGAGTGTGCTATTCAGCGCCTTTTTAAGTGGAAAACGAGTCCCTACAGAAATAGGACGTTTATCCTCACACTGTATAAGTATTTTCTTATTTTCAAGCCTATTGCTGAACGTATTGAATTTTTTAAATAGATATTTCGAGAATATGCAAGAAAAACTACTTCCTCTTTATCAAACTCGGATATCTGGCCTAAGATACACTTTACTAGTGTATTTCTGACTAATTTAATATTGAAAATAAAGATACACGTGCACTTTTATAATTTAATTAACTTTATATACTCCAATTTTTATCGTGTATCAAGTTTTACTTACTCAGAGTTTAATCGTACATACAAAATTTTTGAACTCCTCCTGGTATATGATTAAACTTTATAATAATGATGAGAATAATACTGACAACAATATCACTAATGAAAAATTAAATTAAACTTTTATTTATTCTTAACTTAAATAGAATGCCAAAAGGCTTGAAATTTTTGAGATTATTCACTATATCTACATTACAATTTTGAAATGAATGGAGCACAATAACTGAACGTCAGTGAATGTCGAAATTAAAACGATGAATCTCCAATTTTCGGTGATTTCCTGCTTTTATATGCAGCGTTTCTTTCTTCTATGAAATCGGTTCCTACCCCAAATAATTTATTTCTGTTTTCTCTAATTTTCATAATTATTTAATATTTCCACCCCTGTGTATTTTTAATTATCGTGTGTAGTTTTAACTTTTTCATCACTATGCGTGTCTCGCCATTTATATATTTTGTTTTTTTGTTGTTATTTTGATATTTGTAAATTTCATTTTGAAATAGTAAAGCTTTAATCTGGTCCTTCCTGGAATAGCTCCGACGCTCGTTCGATCTTGAGAAAATTTCGGAGAAAGCCGTATCCTTTATATTTTCTCTTTTTCTCCTTGTGTTTGTTCATATGGCGTCGTCGTGTCCTTTGCTTTCACTCGTATGCCTGTCGATGCGTTCATATTATTTAAGCATGGCTTTATTTTATTAATTTACTTACATTCTAAACGTTTAATAATCTAATTAACCTAAAATTTTATGACATAACGTTACTTGTTTACCTATTAATGCTTGGAAATACTAAAATTTTAGTACTACATTAATATACAAGTGTCCCGTATCGTTATGTAAAAATTTTAGGAGTGTAAAGTAGACTTCATTTCAAGTAACAAAAAGGCAAAACTTGTATATCCATTTTTATGTGTTTTAAAGTTACAGATCTATGAATGTGATTGTCAGATCATGAAAAAAAATGTAAATTTAAAGTCAATACAAACTGATTTTATATAAAAAAAAGTTATACGATTCAATAATATGATTGTTAACGTCGCATAATAAAATGTTATCTTAAAATAAATAAACAAGTGTCGTAGTGCATACAGTAATTTCTTGGAGATCTACAAAAAAGAGGACTGGAAATTGATTTATGATGAAGAAGGTTCTCAATTATTTCGTAAGTGCTGAACCATGAATATCATACAATAAACAAATGTTCAGATGACCGTTAACGTTGCGTTTCTTAATAAAGGATTACATTTCGTTTCAGTTCATACAACAGTTTATTAGTGAGTGGACACGTTTTCTTTATTCAAAATGCCTCACCGATTTTCTTCTCAAGAGTATGCGGACATGCACTTTGTGTATGGTTACTGTAGCGGCAGTGCACGTCAAGCAGTTACTGAATACCGACATCGGTTTCCCGATAGGCGCATTCCTCATTACAGAACGTTTCTGGAAGTACACAGACAATTTCGGGAATGCGGACTGCGTGATTATCTTTTCGACCGAGGAGTAAATTTGCTAGCAGTCTTAGAGGAAGAAGCAGTTGCTATTGTTAAAAGGGAACCAACTCTCAGTGTACGTCGAATCGCTAGATAACTAGGAGTGCCACGAACGACAGTTTGGCGTATTTTAAAACGTGAAGGCTTATATCCATATCACTATCGCAGGGGACACGGTTTGCTTGAGGCAGACCACTATGCTCGTCTAGTTTATTCTACCTGGATATTAAGACAGTCACGGCTTCATTTTAATTTCTGCAGAACAGTCCTCTGGACAGATGAATCTACGTTCACGAGAAGTGGTGTTACAAATCTGAGAAACCTGCACAGGTGGTCATCAGAAAATCTCAAAGCTATACGCCCATCTAAATTTCAACATGAATTTTCTATTAACGTTTGGGCGGCCCTAATCGATGACTTGTTGATTGGTCCTGTCGTTCTTCCTGGGAAGTTAAATGCGGACAATTACCTTCAATTTCTTATTGACGAACTACCAGTTCTTTAAGAGGATGTGTCACTGAATGTTCGACGAGACATGCGGTTTCACATAGATGGGGCACCACCACATTTCGGAATTGCTGTCCGAAATTGGGTTAACGTCAATTATCCAAGATGGATTGGTCGAGGTGGTCATGTTGCATGGCCACCCAGATCACCTGATCTTAATCCCCTTGACTTTTATTTATGGGGGTACATGAAAAATTTAGTCTACGCGCAAGTTTCGAACACAAGAGAAGAGTTGTTGGATCGTATTCACTTGGCTGCCGAGCAAATCCGACAAAACACGTATGAAATTCGGATAAGTACTTCTTCTGTTGGCTTACGGTCACAAACCTGCATTCAAAAAGGAGGTGGACATTTCGAAAATGTTATTAATTGAACTTTTTTAAATAAAATCAGTTTTTATTGACTTTAAGATTACATTTTTTTTCATGATCTGACAATCACATTCATAGATCTGTAACTTTGAATCAAATAAAAATGGATATACAAGTTTTGCGTTTTTGTTACTTGAAATGAAGTCTACTTTACACTCCTAAAATTTGAACATAACGATACGGGACAGCTTGTATAATATACCTATAATATAGCTGCGTTTAAAATACACAACCTCGGTTATTTCGTTGTTAATTTGTTTTTGCATATCCAGCTATGTTTAACCCATTTGTTCCCACAACTTTTTTTTTTACAAAATTTCAATAAGGTCGTTTTTGTCTTATTAAAGGTATGCCCAAAGAACAAAATATGACAGTTTTTCGATAAATTTTTGAATAGAATATGAAAAAAGGGTATGTACTCAAATGAGTACAACGGGTATATAGGGACGTTAATGAAAATATAAATTATATAATATAAAGCTAATTTATTATAATTAATTAATTAATTATATGTGATTTACAATAGAAAATGTTATTCACTATGGAACTTTATAAAACATTCCCTTTCTAAACAAAGTGTAACATTACACTTCATACAAATCCACCTAGCTCGTTGATGGCACTTGCGACAGCGCAATTGCTTTTCAATTTTTTTGGGAAAATGCCCTCTTTGATCTTCTACAATACTTCTTGGGACAGTCCTTGGATACCTGGAGTGTTGAGCTTTCTCAAAAACTCTCAAGTAATGCCTTGATATACTTCTTATAAAGTTGAGCAAATCCATATTACCGCCTGCCAATGAATGTAACCTCCAGGCGTTGATTGCTCCAACATTCAGCATGTGGGTCCAAAGTGGCCACCACCACTTCTTACCTTGGATGGACACTCGGTAATTATTTACAGATTGGTCTAGCAAGTCTACGCCGCCCATAGCTGAATTATAATTGGCAAAGAGACGAGGTTGAGGTACATCAATTTTTTCTTTCTGTTCCTTGGACCAACGTTTTACATTTGAAAGGGGATGAATACTGTTGTAATTGGTCATCATAGGCACGATACTGTTGTCCTTCCATTTTACTAGAAGTAATGAATGTTCTTTATCGTATTTGTATTGAAAAAAAACGCGATTTTCTTTTTTCAATTGCTGCTGATCAGGCAAAGGACATTTTCTTGTGCGATTGTCCCTCACTGTCCCCGTCGCTCTATAGCCCAAGTCCCTAAGAGTTTTCAACAAACCGTGACTTGTGAAGTAGTTTCCGAAAAATATTATATGATCTTGCGGTTCTGTCACTACTTCTAATAAGTCCAACACAACTTTAGACCCTAAAGGCAAATTTTGATCCGTCCCTTTTCCATTTTGTTTTGCCCCACAGTAGGTATCGAACTGATAGCAATAACCAGAAGAACTGCAAATAATCCAGTCTTTATAGCCGAAACGCACTGGCTTTCCACGGATAAATTGTTTTGACGAGTGATGTCCGAAGTATTTTACCATAGCCTCGTCAATGGAGAGCTTGTCATGGAATATACCCCACTGCAGGAATCGCTTATTCAGTTTTTCCATGAGAGGACGAATTTTATACATCTTGTCGTTTTTATCAACTGTTTCGTTATTTGCTAAATGAAAGTATTTTTTTATTTTATAATATTTATTGCGGGACATACTACCTCTAACTAGTGGTATGTTTAGATCTTCATCTGTACACCAATATAATTTCTCTCTTGGTAATCGATGATATCCAGTGAATAATGAGGTACCTATAAATATTTTTATCTCGTTGTTTGTTACAGTAAATGAATGATTGTTTTGCTGAGCAGCATATCTCTGGGTTTCTTTGGTAATATAAGTTATTATTTCATCGTCAAATAATTTTTCAAAAATCTGGACAGGATTTAGTCCTGCTAATTCTTGTTTGACAATATCTTCGCGAGCTAAATATCCATTTCCTTGGTTCATTGTGATATCAATTATTTCGTCAGTCCAATTTGGTTCTTTTTCTGCAATTTTTTCCTTTTTCGTAGATGATTCGCCAGTATTACTAATACTGCGTAACATAATCAACGGAATATTATCTTCTGGGTCACTCTCTGTACTGTCCTGAGAAAAAATTTCAACAGCACCAGGAACATCGAATGGGAGGGTATCTGCTTGAATATCATCTTCATCGATATCGTCCTCATCTGTTTGATAATCGGCATCCGGTAGTATTATAACGATATCAATATCTTTTTCATTTTCAGTAATATCGTCTATGGCAGCTTGCAAATTCTGGTAGGATCTGCCATAAAACATATTAGTGCTGATGGGCTTGGGATCCATAGTAATTTATCTACAAAAAATAAATACAGCTCTAACAACGTATTGTTCCCGCTGTACTCATATGAGTACACCTACATGTAAATATGAAAAAATACCAGTGCATCTATTTTATGTAAAATTCACAAAAATAATAGTAAAACATACATACCTCAGTAACTAATTTTAGTAGAATAAAATGTTTTTTTTTTATAGATAGGTAAAAAATAACAAAAAGTTACACAGTCACACTGGCACAATTTGTAGCAAAAAGGAAAGTTACGTTTTCCGTACATAAAAGCGACATCTAGTGGCCAATCTCTAAAAGAATATTCCTTCTTTAGTGTACCTTGCACCGCCACTAAGCATAGAACTCTGAATGTACCATATGGAGCCTAAAAAAATATTGCATTAACCGTACTCAAATGGGTACACTGGGAACAAATGGGTTAATTAATTTCTACGTTAATAAATCTATATTTTAATTTTCAATCAAAGTTAATTTCATAGCAATATGAACGATATTAAACGAAACTATAATGAAAATAAAGTTGCCTACATTCACTTGCAAGATATCACAATTTTTAATTAAATTTAAATCATACTTAGAAAATTACTACTACGACGATATTTCCAATTTCATGTAACAATAGGATAAATATCCGCAAAAGAAAACCCTTATACGAATTTTTAAAGATCGAAATTACAAAATATAAGCAAAAATCTTACCATATCCGTTCATAATGAATGAATAAACGACTAAAAATCATGAAGGGACTATTTCAGCCCGTTGTTACGACATAAGAGTGAAATATGATAAAGCTTCAATACCTTAGAGCAGTGATCGCCAAACTGTATCGTATTGTACAGTGCTAAACTGGTTGTTGAGAGGTCTTTAGATTCTGTGATACTGAAGTGGTCCAAAATTGAAGATCGAATTTCGACTAAATTTCGAAGAATTCAAAAAATTTTTAGTCTCAAATTTCGACACCAAAAGCAAACTAATTTTAGGAACGCTAAAGGTGTATTAATTGTGATTTGTATCAATATTACGATTGTATCTAGTTGTGATTACCTTAAACTTGAGCTATAAGTATTTTTTTAACTACTTTTATGACTAAAATTATGTAACAAAAATGAAAGTGCAAAGTATAAAATATTATTCTTTCAGCTCATGCTTACCTTGACTTTGAATTTACACAATTCACCCCAATGCAGAAAGTTAATCTTTTCATCAAGATATCTCTGTATTAATTAAATTTTTAAGAGGTCCACTATGAATCAACCGCAAAAGAAAAGGACAGCTTGTTCGATAAAAAAAAATGAGAATACGGCACGACCGTATGATTAGCGTTGCGGTATATTAAGAGAAAAGTTCCGCGCGGGTAAATGCAAATTTTTATTTTCTAATTCCATTACCCGCGCCTTAAACGTCCTGTAATTATTTTATGACGAAAGTTCTGTTAGCGAACTGAGCCCGGAACTTTGCAACAACGGGTCATTATTACGAAAGTTTGGCGGCTGCTACAGTGATAAATGTGTACGTGAGGGCACGAAGCTTCTAATGATAAAAAATTAGTCGCCAAAAAGTCCGCAAAAACGGCTCCTTCTCGTCCATCGCCGGATTCTGGACGATTATCGCCATGTCCGGGCATGTAAAAAAGAGTTAGCACACATAACTCTGGTATTAGGGAATCCTTTTTTCCCTCTATTCGGAGGCCATGTAATATATTCTCTCATCAGTTGCTTAAAGTACATCTTGATAAATGTTACGACACTTATTTAGAAAAGGTCGTGGATTATGTAGTTTGATATTTGGGGTGTATTTACTTTTGAATTAGTGAATACTGTGGTATATTCTGTAGATTCGCAAAAGGTACATCTAGAAATAAAATACAGACATACATAATCAAAGATCTCTATTACCCGTAGGTATAATAGTAATAATAATCCAATGTTAATAAATAAAAATAAACTTTATCAACAAAGCATTTAATTAACTAATTATTTATATATATAATCCAATAATCCTTCTACCATAACAATGGTGTAGGGCGTTTATCTTCTTCTAGCCTTTTATAAACGTTTTCCATTCATTTCTATTCCTTGTCATGTTCTTCGCTTCTGTCCATGTTTTGCCTTTCCTTCCCAGTATTTCAGCTATGACATCATTCCATGTTGTTCTTGGCCTTCCTCTTCTTTTATTTTTCATTATCCTTGCTTCCCATATCCTTCTTGTTTGTCTTGTATTTTCCATTCTATGTAAATGTCCCCACCATCCTAAATGTCTTTGTTCAATGTATTCTAGCACTGACTACATTTTTAAATCTTTTTGTGTTTCCGAGTTTCTTATTCTGTCCATCCTTGTAACTCCTCTAACTAATTTAATGTAATTTATTCTTTTGTTTTCTATTTAATATCCAGGATTCACAGCCATATGTTAATATCGGTCGGTAAATTGCCTTATATACTTTTAGTTTTGTTTCTCGGGATATCTCTTTTTTGTTAATGAAATTAATCCTCATGCTGTGGTACAGCTTTGTTGTTTTTTCTATTCTTTGATTAATCTCAGCGTCCTGGGTCCCTTTTCCATCAATTCTTACTCCCAAGTACTGAAATGTTCTCACTTGTTCTATTTCAGTTCCTTCTATTACAATTTTCGTATCTACCTGTTCATCTCCCCCCACTACCATTACTTTAGTTTTGCTCTTACTCATCGACATTCCACTGTCTTTTAGTGTCATATTCCATGTTATTAAGTTACGTTTCAGATCTTCCTCATTGTCGGCTATAATTA